>BLSH010378675.1:465221-502758 GCA_018402905.1 Glandirana rugosa | reverse complement strand
TGTCTCCCTCAGAGCCCCCCCATGCACATTTGTGTCTCCCTCAGAGCCCCCCCATGCACATTTGTGTCCCCCTCAGGGCCCCCCCCATGCACATTTGTGTTCCCCTCAGAGCTCCCTCTTTTTTATGTTCCCCTCAGAGCTCCCCCCAATGTACATTTACCTTCCCATCAGAAAATAGTGTGCCTCTGAAACCACCACCAACCAGCCACTATCTTAAGTGCAGATCTGCTGCACCTTCCTGCTGTTACACAGGCACACTGTGTAAAAGTCACTTATGTTAAAAGTGGGCAGGAGGCAGAAGGTGCAACTGGTCTCCACTGAAGTATTTCACTGGTGGTCCTAGCAACCATTAGCGGCGCCGGTAGGGGTAGTCCGGTAGCTGCTCTGCGTACTGTGGGAGGAGGGGGGGAGTATGTAGCAGAAGTCCCGCAACCCGAAGAAGCTTGAGCAGAGACAGGTCCCTGCAGTGAGTCTGAGGACTCAAGCTGCGGGCCAGAAAAACGGGTCGGCTGTAGCCTGTGGACCATACTTTGGAAACCCCTGCGCTAGACTGATGGGGAACAGATCCTCATCAGTCTGTTTTTAGCAGATCGGATGCAGGCGTGTGTAAATGGACACATGAAAGGAAAAAAAACGTGCTATGTATAGCAAATATCTAAACAAAAAACAGTCAATAAGCAGCAGCTTTTCAGTGAGATATTAGCACAGTTCCAATACAGCAGGGATATGCAATTAGTGGACCTCCAGCTGTTGCAAAACTACAAGTCCCATCATGCCTCTGCCTCTGGGTGTCATGCTTGTGGCTGTCAGAGTCTTGCTATGCCTCATGGGACTTGTAGTTCTGCAACAGCTGGAGGTCCGCTAATTGCATATCCCTGCAATACAGTATAACTTTATAAAGTTGTTAAATAAATAAATTCCACAAGTGACATATTCTAGTATTCCAGGTGAGTTTCACCACCATCCACCACCTTGAAGTGTGATCCTGTGCATCAACACCACCACCTAAGGCTGAAAAGCCCGCTTATCAAATTATGTGGACCTCTCATTACAAAAGGTTATGAGAGGTCCACATAATTTGGTAAGCGGGCCTTTCAGCCTTAGGTGGTGGTGTGGATGGGCCCGGGCCCACCAGGAAGCTTACACTGCGCTGCGCTAATCACAGGCAGTGAGACATCGGCAGCCGCGAATCAGGAAATGGCTCACTGCCTGTGATTAGCGCAGTGTAAGCTTTCTGGCAGGCTTGGGCACGTGCGGTTGCGAACACGCCCGAGCCCATCCTTAGTGTTGATGCACAGGATTACACTTCAAGGTGGTGGATGGTGGTGAAACTCATCTGGAATACTAGAATACGTCACTTGTGGACTTTTTAATGTTTAAAGGCTAAATGGTCATTTTCTTCCAGTTTATGGCCTCATGCACACGGGAGTAGAAAAAAGTCATGTTTTTTAATGATTTGAAATTAAATGTATTGTTGTGTATGGAAACAATGTACATATTAGAGAAAAGATCAGTAATACAACACCATAAAACAAGAATAAATCATTTTACATTTAAATGCATTCATTTAAGCCGGCTTACTCGTCTAGAAGCATGTTTACATGAGTATAAATGAGTCTATTACAACAATGGCAACGATAATTGTACATGTCTATAGGCTTACACACCTGTACTCAACATTACTCAGGCCTTTACATAGTTTTATTTAGGGACTTTCTATCAACATGTTCCTGAGTAAACTTCAGTAAATTATGATGCCCTTGTGAAAATGACCTAAGTCATCTATTTCAGTACTGTGTCTGGGCAGCACTAAATGGAACAAGATAAAGCATTAACAATGTTAATAAAAATTGATTATTTCTGGGTGCTTATTTTGTTACTAAACCCACAGCAGTAAAATCGGTCTGTAGATGCAGTAAAGCATGCTTGTTATGCTCACTGTGGAACCTAAGGGGTTAATCCTCCGTATTGTTTTAAAACAGCCTTTCTCACCTTTTCAACACTGAGGAACCCTGGAAATAATTCTCAGGGAACCCCTGCTAAAAATTAATAATCTACAACCCATTAATGTGATGGTCAATGGTAAGAATGCTCCTTACACTTGTGGTTATTGGGAAGAATTACCCCCTTACAGATAGCTAAAAAGATCAATAGTATCATTGGGAATTTATCTGAGCGGTAGAAATTGAGCATTGCTCAAGGAACCCCTAGCAACCTCTGGAGGAACCCTAGGGTTCCACGGAACCCGGGTTGAGAAACCCTGTGTTAAAAGGCTGTTTGATCCTGTCTTCTCTGATCCTCTCCTTCTTTTACTGTCTCCACAATCAATCTGAGCCATAGGATGCACTCTGCACATGCTCAGTTTGGTGTGCATTGCTAGAGTATTTTATTTTTTTATTTTGGGAGGGTGCATGTGATCAGCACAGGGCCAATCAGCACTGTCCAGACAAAGCCAGGGGTCATGCAGCCTCATAGGAAAGTCAGAGTAGAATGAAAACTCTTCCTACAAGCTTTAACTAGACACTGATAGAAGTCACAATTCTGCTATATACTGCTGATGAGAAAAGGTATTTAGCAGTTTATATTTACCAAAATAATTGCATTTCCATGTTCTGTGTACTGCGGGAGGATAGATATAGTGAATGCAGGGTCCTAGGGTTAGTAACACTATAAAACAGGGATATGCAATTAGTGGACCTCCCAGCTGTTGCAGAACTACAAGTCCCATGAGGCATAACAAGACTCTGACAGCCACAAGCGTGACACCCAGAGGCAGAGGCATGATGGGACTTGTAGTTTTGCAACAGCTGGAGGTCTGCTAATTGCATATCCCTGCTATAAAAAGTCAGTGGTAGGATAAATCAGTTTTTGGCATGAATTCGGAAGTCCTTAGCTTTAGACCCAAAAAAAAAAAGAGCCTCTAAATGGCATATTTGGTCATAAAAGAACATGATATAGAATATAAAGGTATATTGTAAATACCTCTGTTTTTGTTTAAAATAATAATCTTGCATTGAAGGGGCCCCTGTGACATCTCCATCAGTTTGACAGTTTTATGGACTTGCGGTATAAGAATTCTCCTTAAGTGCTTCTGTTATGCTTAGTAAATCAATATTCTGATTCATGAAGGCTTGGTAATCATGGTTATGACTTCCGCCAGAGAGTTTTATTCTCTTCACGTCTTTCACATGGCAAAAGCTATCCTTTATTACTCTGATATATTACCAGTGCTTAGGAACGCATCACATTGTCTCAGGCCTGCAGAACAATGAGGACTACTTTTCATCCCAGTGTGCGCCCTCTGAATGCATGGTCTCTTAATGAAGAGGAGCTGTAACTTATTTCGAGGAATGGTCATTTTTCATGTTTAAACATTCTTTGCCAAAATTTTATATTTTTTGGACTACCTCTTCAGATAAAAGCACAAGCCCTGACCTTCACCTGATAATCAGGACCAACAATGTCCGTTTTCTTTCTAACAAAGCTTTATTTCTTATTTGCTTAAAGAGAACTTATGTTCTTTACTGTGTGGCATTCAAAGCTTCTATTGTATATATCAAGACGTAACCTAGTTCTTCAGGCTCCGTTTGATGGAAGTAAATTCTTGGCTGCATGTGTGCCGAAGCCTTTGTTGATTTTGGTGGGGTTGACATTGGTGGCTTCCCAAACCTTCAAACCAGTAGGAGGCCAACTCTCCCTGAAGCTGGCCTCGCTTGTATAAATTTGGCTATTCCTCCTCCCTTCAAGATGAGCATTAAAGATTTGCTTCCATTGGACACATTTTGAGAGAACTGTGGCTTCTTTTAAAGGTTTGCCCATGTCCAAATTGCTACGTTTTACATGTACAGTTGTATGCAAAAGTTTAGGAACCCCTGACAATTTCCATGATTATCATTTATAAATGTTTGGGTGTTTGGATCAGCAATTTCATTTTGATCTATCAAATAACTGAAGGACACAGTAATATTTCAGTAGTGAAATTAGGTTTATTGGATTAACAGAAAATGTGGAATATGCATCAAAACGAAATTAGACAGGTACATAAATGTGGGCACCCTTGTCATTTTGTTGATTTGAATGCCTGTAACTACTTAGCACTGATTAATTGGAACACACAATTGGTTTGGTGAGCTCATTAAGCCTTGAACTTCATAGAAAGGTGCATCCAATCATGAGAAAAGGTATTTAAGGTGGCCAATTGCAAGTTGTTGTTCTCTTTGACTCTCCTCTGAAGAGTGGCAACATGGGGGCCTTAAAACAACTCTCAAATGATCCGAAAACAAAGACTGTTCTACATGATGGTTTAGGGGAAGGCTACAATAAGGTATCACAGAGATATAAGCTCAGTATCTACTGTGATAAACATAGTGAGGAAATTGAAGACCACAGGCACAGTTCTTGTTAAGGCCAGAAGTGGCAGCCACATAAAATATTGGAGAGGCAAAGGCGAAGGATGGTGAGAACGGTCAAAAAACAGACCACCTCCAAAGACCTACAACATCAACTTGCTGCAGATGGTGTCACTGTGCATCGTTCAACAATTCAGCGCACTTTGCACAGGGAGAAGCTGTATGGGAGAGCGATGCGAAAGAAGCCTTTTCTGCACATACGCCACAAACTGAGTCGCTTGAGGTATGCAAACACACATTTGGTCAAGCCAGCTTCATTTTGGTCATAACAAGGGGCGTTATGCATGGTGGCAAAAGAACACAGCGTTCCAAGAAAAACACTTGCTACCCACAGTAAAATTTGGTGGAGGTTCCATCATGCAGTGTGGCTGTGTGGCCAGTGCCGGTACTGGGAATCTGGTTAAAGTTGAGGGTCGCATGGATCACTCAATATCAGCAGATTCTTGAGAATAATGTTGAGAAATCAGTCACAAAGTTGAAGTTACGCCGGGGCTGGATATTTCAACAAGACAACGACCCAAAACACTGCTCAAAATCTACTCGGGCATTTATGCAGAGGAACAAGTACAATGTTCTGGAATGGCCATCCCAGTCCCCAGACCAGAATATCAATGAACATCTGTGGGGTGATTTGAAGTGGGCTGTCCATGCTCGGCAACCATCAAACCTAACTGAACTGGAGATGTTTTGTAAGGAGGAATGGTCCAAAATACATTCATCCAGAATCCAGACACTCATTACAGGCTATAGGAAGCGCCTAGAGGCTGTTATTTCTGCTAAAGGAGGCTCTACTAAATATTGATGTGATTTTTCTGTTGGGGTGCCAAAATTTATGCACCTGTCTAATTTAATTTTGATGCATATTGCACATTTTCTGTTAATCCAATAAAGCTCATTTCACTACTGAAATATTACTGTGTCCTTCAGTTATTTGATAGATCAAAGTGAAATTGCTGATCCAAAACCCCAAATATTTATAAATGACAATCATGGAAATTGTCAGGGGTTCCTAAACTTTTGCATACGACTGTATATGTGGAAAACCAGCCCTGGTTTTATGGTTTTCATCCAGGTGTTGGTTTCGTGCTGGGGACTCAGTATTTTGGGAACTCTATAACTCATTCAAATAATGTAATTAGTCTGGATATTGCCAACTTTACCCACCTTACTGCTCAGCTTTCCCAAATGGGCTGAGACTAAAAATTGCAGTAAAGAACTCTCCCCTGGCAGTCCCCACTGTCTATTTGGATTCTATTTTTTCCGTTCTTGATCTTCATGCATTGAGACCAACACATATTCACTCCTTCCCTTGACAACCTTTTCCATACCATTTTCTCTATGGCCATAAACAGAACAGGAAGCTTTGATTATTCATCAATCTGTCCGAAGGAGCTTTCCTTACATTTATTGCTTAACCACTTCAGCCCCGGAAGGTTTTACCCCCTTAATTACCAGGCCATTTTTTGCGATACAGCACTGTTACTTTAACTGACAATTGTGCGGTTGTGCAACGATGTACCCAAATAAAATTGATATCCTTTTCTTCCCACAAATAGATCTTCCTTTTGGTTGTATTTGATCACCTCTGCGGTTTTATTTTTTGTGCTATGAACAAAAAAAAGAGCGCCAATTTTTGAAAAGAAAACGTTTTTTTTTTACTTTCTGCTATAAAACACATCCAATAAAAAAAAATGTAAAAAAACAAATTTCTTAATCCGTTTAGGCCAATATGTATTCTGCTACATATCTTTGGTAAAAAAAAAAAAAAATCCCAGTAAGCGTATATTGATTGGTTTGTGCAAAAGTTATAGCATCTACAAATTATGGAATATTTTTTATGGCATTTTTAGTGATGGCAGTTATCGGTGATTTTTTTAGTGGGACTGCATCATTGCGGCGGACAAATCGGACACCTAACTGACACTTTTGACACTTTTTTGGGAACCAGTGACATTCTTACAGTGATCAATGATAAAAATATGGACTGCTAGTGTCCCTAGGAGGTGCTTACTAACCGTGTGGGGATGGACTGACTGGGTGAACAAAGAGATCTGTGTTTCTGCTTAGCAGGAACAGAAGATCTCTGTGTCCTTCCCTGTCAGAACGGCAATCTGCTTTGTTCACATAGGCAGATCACCATTCTGCCTCTCTGGGGAACAATCACGGGTGGCTGGCGGATATCGGGTTCCCCCTCTGTTCAATGGGCACGGACGCCCACAGTTTCTATTGCACAAAATAACGTACAGGTACAGGATTTAGTGCAAAAAAAAGCTGCCCTGCTGCAGTATATATGCTGTGGGTGGTTAGTGTCACTATTTTTTATTTATTTTAGGTACTTCTATAGCGCCGTCAATTTATGCAGCGCTTTACATATACATTGTGCATTCACATGAGCCCCTACCCTCAAGGAACTTACAATCGAAGGTCCCTAACTCGCATGTATACATACACATACTAGGGGCAAACCCACGCAGGCACAAGGAGAACATGTAAACTCCAGGAAGGTAGTGTCGTGGTTGGGATTCGAACCAGTGACCCTTTTGCTACTAAGTGAAAGTGCTATCCACTACACCACTGTACTAAACCCACATCATAAAAAGCTATCAGTAAATTGTGTATTACATGCTATTCATACTCACTCAGCCACTATGAAATTCGTTCTTTGTATTCTGCAAAAAAAACCTGGTTGATCCTGCTGTTCTCCACCTTCTGTTCATGTCCCCAATTCAGTTAGGGATTGTGCAGCCGTAGTGGCAACTCTGCGCATGCTCATTTGTCCTGTCGTCCCCTGAATGCCTATTTTGGGGTTGTTTTTTTGCCAAATGACAGTTTATAATGGGGTTAATGCACTCAAACACGAGCCAAGGTTCAAAATTTGAAGTTTTATTTATTCATTTATATTTTTACATGCAAGTAGCTGGTCTTGCCTAGGGTGCAAAATAGTCTAGCACTGACCCTGGTCACAGCAGATGTTTCTAGTCATTGGACAAAATGAAAACGCACGTAAAGCACGCCACAAAACTTCCCTAAAAGACAGGTGATTGTGCAGTAGTACTAAAGTGAACCCAGGCTAAGTACTGTAACCAATCTGGGGGATCTATGACCAGTCCTGGGTACTGTTTGGTTATACAACTAAAAAAAATGCCTTCATGCAGGGTAACCTTGTCACTATGTTGCTCCGCTGCCAAAATAGTTTGTATAACGAAACAGTCTCTCACAGTAACTTTATTATACATTGCTTAGCGGTGAAGCAATTATAAACTGTCTAATATTTAAAGCTTAGCTTTTGACACGTATTCCTGGAATCTGCTGCAAATAGCAGAATTCTGTATCCCCATGGTTTGTAACATTTAGGCATGCATGGCAAAAATGTTTCGAGAACAGAACTTGTTAGTTTTGTAGATGTCATTACTTCCAGGTGTGTTCAGAAGAAATAGCCTGAGACTGCAAAACAGAGCTTCACTGTTGCGCATTTCATATAATGTATCTTTATGTCAGTATGATGTAATTAGCTGGAATGTGGCCTACTGTGCCTGATCAGCCTTGCACCCTGCTGGTTACATCTCAGCCCCTCAGAGAAGTGGATGGAAACAGTAGACCACAATGCATCGGGAAGAATAGATCACACTGGTTTATATGTCGAGTGAGGGAAATAGGAGCAAATACATTTAACAGACTTCAGTATTCTGTGGTGTCCCCCATGTGTATAAGAGATGTGCTGCACCATAGTCGTCAACTATTCCTTTTTCCTCCCTGAGCCTGTTCATTGACTTCTGACTACAGTACACCTCAGTGCATAGGCCCACCAGTAATTTAACCACTTCAATACCAGGCCTATGTTCTGGACTTTGTGTTTACCAAAACATTTTTTTTTGCTATAAAATTACTTAAACCATCCCCCCCCCCCAAACATTATATATTTTTTTTTCTAACGCCCTAGAGAACATTGGGGCGGTGCGCTTGCAGGAAGAGAAAAAAAGTCCTGCAAGCAGTGTCTTTGGGCCGGTGCGCTAAGCGGTGTATACACTGCTCCTCCACTGCCCCCTCCATTGTAATCCATGGGCCGGGTTTCCAAAGCGGCTGAACAGTGCCTCAGAAGCGCCGAGCGTTGGTGATTTTAACCCCTTATTAACCACTTCTTTGGGGTTAAAAGTTCTCCGTTCCTGACTGCATAGCGGCACTAATAGTGGTAGAGCGCCGCTAAAACTAGCTACCGCCCCAGTGTGAAAGTAGCCTTACAGGGGAGAAGTACAGCCAAAGCTCTTTTGACTGTACTTCTCCTTTGGATCACATATTGGGGCATCCCAGTCTTAGTCCGTAGGGTTCAATATTGAGTCTGCTCACCCTTTGCAGCTATAACAGCTCGTCCAACATCAGTGCCTGACCTCACAAATGCTCTTCTGGAAGAATGGTCAAACATTCCCATAGGCACACCTAAACCTTGTGGACAGCCTTCCTAGAAGAGCTGAAGCTCTTGTAGCTGCAAAGGGTGGGCCAACTCAATATTGAACCCTATGGATTAAGACTGGGATGCCATTAAATGACGTGTGTGTAAAGGCAGGTGTCACAATACTTTTGACAAAATAGTGTATGTTCGTGTCTAGCTTTGCCATATAGGTAGCTTACGAAAATGTGCAAACAGTCTGAGAATTTCAATGTTAAGAAGCTCATATCACATCTTTGCTGTTCTAATAAAGTGTCATTAAAGCGGTAGTAAACCCCCAAGTACTGTTTTTACCTACAGGTAATCCTATAATAAGGCTTACCTGTAGGTAAAATGAATACCTCCTAAACCTACATGGTTCAGGAGATATTCGCCCTGCATGCAGCCGCTGATATTAGCGGCACATGCGCTCTGATGATCCGGCGGAGGCGGCTGGAAAATCAGAGCTGGCTGCCGGAACGAATAGCTCCCACGTGCATGCCACTCACAGCGCCGGAGCTGCGTACCTGGAAGAAAGAAGAGGACCATCATGTCAGCTCCCTCAGCGCTGACCGATTCAGGCATCAGGGGCCTCGTTCTAAGGTAAGTATTTCAATATATGTTAATATGCGATGCATACTAACATATTATGCTATTGTCTTGCAGGATTTTTCTTTTTTTTTTTTTTTTTTTCCAGCGGGTTTACTGCCGCTTTAAACCCACATGATTATAAAATGATCTATAAATGGTGTATTACATGCTGTTCATACCCACTCAGTCACTGTAGGATTAGTTTTCTGTATTCTGCAAAAAAAAAAAAAAAAAACTTGGTTGACCCTGCTTTTCCTATATCTCCTCTAGCCCCCATGTCCCCTCTGCAGTTGGGGATTTTGCAGAGCAGTGTTGGCAGCTAGTGCACATGCTCGGTTTCCAGTATATCCATATATTACATCCTGATTGATGGAGGGTTCACCTCCTTCTTATTCCAAGACACAGACTGGAGGGGTGCGACATCTGCCCACACCATGTCATTGCTAAAAAATAATAAAGATTTGATTTCAAATATATATTTGTATGAGAATTTAAAACCGTTTTTACTTTGTATTCCAAAGGCTGTTTTCTTTTTTTAAAATTTTAGTTTGAGCAATATTTTGTGACCAGCAACAGAAGACTAGAATCTTCTCCTGCCACAGTTTCCCTGCAGACAGGCTGGAAAAGATATGGGTCATGTGACAGCTGCACGGTGCATCTGGAAAGTATTCACAGTGCTTTATTTTTTCCACATTTTATTTTACAGCCTTATTTCAAAATGGATTCTATTTGAAATTCTACAAACAATACCCCATAATGACAACGTTAAAGAAGTGTGTTTGAAATCTTTGCAAATTTATGAAAAAAAAAGAAAATGAAAAAAAATCACATAATTATTTACAGCCTTTGCCATGAAATTCAAAATTGAGCTCAGGTGGATCCTGTTTCCACTGATCATTCTTGAGATGTTTCTGCAACTTGATTGGAGTCATCCTGTGATAAATTCAGTTAATTGGACATGCTTTGGAAAGAGACACACCTGTCTATATAAGGTCCCACAGTTAACAGTGCATGTCAGAGCACAGACTAAGCATGAAGTCCAAAGAATTGCTTGTAGACCTCTGAGACGGGATTGTATCGAGGCACAGATCTGGGGAAGGGTGCAAAAATTTCTGCAGCATTGAAGGTCCCAATGAGCACAGTGTGGAACCACCACAACTCTTCCTAGAGCAGGCAGAGAAGGGACTTGGTCAGGGAGGTGACCAAGAGCCCTATGGTCACTCTGACAGCGATCCAGCGTTTTTCTGTGAAGAGAGGCGAACCTTCCAAAAGAACAACCATCTCTGCAGCACTTCACCAATCAGGTCTGTATGGTAGAGTGGCCTGACGGAAGCCACTCCTCAGTGAAAGGCACATGACAGCCCACCTGTAGTGTGCCAAAAGGCACCTGAAGGACTCTCAGGCCATGAGAAACAAAATTCTCTGGTCTGATGAAACAAAGATTGAACTCTTTGGCCTAAATGGTAAGCGTCATGTCTGGAGGAAACCAGGCACCTCTCATCACTTGGCCAATACCATCCCTACAGTGAAGCATGGTGGTGGCAGCATCATGCTGTGGGGATGGTTTTCAGCGGCAGGAACTGGGAGACTAGTCTGGATCTAGATAGGTGATTGCAGCAATGCACAGAGACATCTTTGAAAACCTGCTCCAAATCACTCTGGACCTTAGACTGGGATGAAGAATCATCTTCCAACAGGACAACGACCCTAAGCACACAGCCAAGATAACAAAGGAGTGGCTACGGGACTACTCTGTGAATGTCCTTGAGTGACCCATCCAGAGCCCAGACTTGAACCCATTTGAACATCTCTGGAGAGGTCAGAAAATGGCTGTGCAGGAATGCTCCCTATCCAACTCGAATGAAGCTTGAGAGGTCCTGCAAAGAAGAATGGGAGAAACTGCCCAAAAATAGGTGTGCCAAGCTTGTAGCACCATACTCAAAAAGACTTGAGGCTGTAATTGGTGCCAAAGGTGCAACAAAGTATTGCCCAAAGGCTGTGAATACTTATGTAAATGTGATTTTTCCCCCCCTTTTTTATTTCTAATAAATTTGCAAAGATTTAAAACCAACTTCTTTCCTGTTGTCATTATGGGGTATTGTTTGTAGGATTTTGAGGAAAATAATGAATTTAATTCATTTTGGAATAAAGCTGTAATGTAACCAAATGTGGAAAAAGTGAAGCGCAGTGAATACTTTCCGGATGCACTGTATATCGATTAGAAATTAATTGACTTTGTTTTTTTTTTTAATTAAATACAGTGACATTATGCATACTCTGGAAGAGAAGGGCTAATGCAAACTAAACAGTGTGTGTTTAGTATCCATTTAAAAGAAGAGTTCACCTCTCACAGCAGAGTTAGGAGAGGGATAAAGAATAAACCAATGGGCCAGTCGGAGTTTGGTTCACGTGCTGCCAAGAAGCATGCTGCTAGAAAAAGAAAACGGAGTAAGGCTGGCCATACTTTATACAATTCCTGTACAATTTTCCTTTAGATTTACCAAAATCGTATAATATGAGGTCAAACATAAACTCTTTTAATTTGCACGCAATCAGGCAGGCCCTTTGCACTACATAGTTGAAGTTAAATCCAAAAGAAAATTGAATAAGATAATTGTTGAATGTATGACTATATTTACCAAGAGATTATCTCATTACAGTGCTGCATCTCCTTCATTGTTTAGTCCCGGGCTCAGGGGGCAGGTCCATGACAGTCTGGCCTCAGAAGAAGCGAGTTAAATGATGCTGGCTGTCATTCAGTCTGGAAGACTGAGGACATCTAGTGGTGGTAAAGATGTACTTAGGGGAAGGACATCTAGTGGTGGTAAAGATGTACTTAGGGGAAGGACATCTAGTGGTGGTAAAGATGTACTTAGGGGTTGGCAGCTCCAAAGTGAAGATGAGTATTTCTGTAAAAGCTTCTTTTTATGTTCTCTTTTAGAAGCCTCAGTTTTAAGGTTAATGTTTTTACAATTGCACTTTGTTTACAGATTAATAATCCTTTCCTTGGTAAAGCTCATGATATAGCTAGCATTGTATGACATCTCAGCAGTTTCCTTTTGACAGTAGAATACCAGACAATGGTGTTGTCTGGTCTCAGAAATTTCTTATCTCCGGGCAGTTGGCAGAGAGAGAATCTCAGACTGATTAGAAAGCACGTTTTCATAAAGGGCTGGGCCTGTAAAATATGCAGAAAAATAGCCAAAGGAAAAAAGTTCCCACTAGAATTAATGTATTTTAGAAAATAGAAAAGCTATTACATTTTTTATCTGCTTTGATTTTTGTAGATTTTGTATGCTTTTCACTTGGTTGAGTTCATGACAGCGTAAGTGTGAACTATTTTACATGAAGCTCCTGGATAGCAGTGCGTCTACCTCCTGCTGAACTGTGTCAAGTTTGCATCGAATGAATTGGGATAATTTTCCCTAACAATGTAAAAAGCTGCCTGAATGAGAGTTAAAAGATATTTTAAACCCGACCACAGAAATGAAATATATTGCATCCTACCAGTTCTTTCTGAACTGTGCTGGCTGCATTCATTTTGTTTAGTATGCAACAAAGCACAGAAAAATCACATTCATGTATTCTATTTCTAAAAAGTGATCATTATTTTCAATTGAATCCAATAAAATTTTAAGCTTGCAGTCACCTGGCTGTAAA
Source organism: Glandirana rugosa (assembly GCA_018402905.1). Taxonomy (NCBI): domain Eukaryota; kingdom Metazoa; phylum Chordata; class Amphibia; order Anura; family Ranidae; genus Glandirana; species Glandirana rugosa. The sequence continues at coordinate 489,675 of BLSH010378675.1, read as the reverse complement.
TCGAGTTCCTTAGGCTGGAGTTAAAGCTTTGTGAATTAACCCTTTCAATTGAATACCCTATCCTGGCGCCGTCATCTTCTCCCCGATTTCTTCCAGGTTCGGCATCTTCACCTACCCAGGAGGACATAACTCTCGCCCTTATGTTGGCTTATAAAAATACCAAACCTCCATACTCCCCTTCATACTGCAGCATCTGTCCCATGCTGGCTCCAAGGCCAAGAACTGGGCGATCACACGACCACTGATTGCTCAGGTCTCTGTCTTCTCCAAGCGACTGAGAGTCACCACACTCTTTCTCCACTGCTCCTTTTCTCTTGGCTTGCATAGCACATTCTAGCATTTGTTTTTACTGAATAAATAAAAATAATCGCTGCTGCATTGAACAGCACAGGCGCCCGCATTTTTCTGAAGAACAAGTTTTGTCTTAAAGGCATTTCATGGTCTACATAGATTCTATGCTTTCCATGATGGACACATTTTTAGTTGTGAGAAACACTTGCCAGACTATTTTCTTTTTTTGGCTTTTAAACATTTGGCTGTGGTTTGCTAAAGGTGTGGTGTGCATGTGATGAGTTTTGTTATATTGTGATGTAGCGCAGCTAAAATCTGACAATGACCAATCACTACTCTTGGGGAAGAGTAGAGTGTTGCACGTAAGAACAATTAATTCACAATATATCAGAGCTTGACAAAATTGCTTTGAATCTAGGAGCCATCTAAAAAAGTTGTGAGCCAGGTTTTTTAGCGTAGTGGGGGTTGTCTTCGCCCCCCGGGGTAAGGCAAGTAATTTGCGTGTCTCTAACTTACTCGCAGCAGAGCAGCTGGTCAATAACTCCAACGTAACATTAGGGGTTATAAGCTGGCCAGAAAGAGTAAAACTAAAAACCTGTTAATGGGCGAAATTCTTTATTATGCCTAATGCATGGTGACTACGGCATGTAAAACGCCCTCATCTGCTGCTTAAGGGTGGCTGTTGGTGGGTGGCAAAAATATGTCTCTGCTACATATTTCTACCACCCAACTGCACATCTAAATGAATCCTTAGTGACACTTTAAATAAAATACAAAAAAAAGGTGAAAGAAATATTCCAGTGCTGCTGATCTTCTGTTGCCTCTTTGCAGCCCCTTCTTGCCTACATGTGTCCCCCCCATGGCTCTGGTGGTTTTCCGGTCACCGTGAAATACTGGAGCCCAGCTGCACATAAAGAGTGGTAATTGTTAATGGTACACAGGGCTTTATCAGAGGATATAGACTCTTCTAAGGCATATCCAGCTGCCTCATCCCCCCCCTCCTCCACCTCACAGCACACAGTAGAGCTGCACGATTCTGGCCAAAATGAGAATCACAATTTTGTTGCTTAGCATAAAGATCATGATTCTCTCTCGATTCTTGCGGTGTAACATCTTTCACATTATACAAAGAAAAAAAAATGGGCTAACTTTACTGTTTAGTTTTTTAAAAAAAAAAAAATCATTAACCACTTCAGTCCCGGAAGGATTTTACACTTTAGGACCAGAGCACTTTTTGCAATTTGACACTTCGTCGATTTAACTGACAATTGTGCGATGTACCCAAACAAAATTTGCGTCCTTTTTTCCCACAAATAGAGCTTTCTTTTGGTGGTATTTGATCCCCTTTGCGTCATTTCTGATCACCGCTATAAACAAAAGAAGAGAGACAATTTTGCAAAAACACCCAAATTTCTTACTTTTTGCTAAAATACAAATCCAAAAAAAAAAATATATAAAAAAACTTTTTTTTTCATCAGTTTTGGCCAATTTATATTCTTCCTCATATTTTTGGTAAAAAAGAAATTGCAATCGGTGTTTATTGATTGGTTTGCGCAAACGTTGCCGCGTTTGAGGATGATTAATTTCTGGGGTTTTTATTTTTTACTAGTAATGGCGGCAATCTGCGATTTTTAGCGGTACTGGGATATTGCAGCGGACATGTCGGACCATTTTGACACTTTTTTGGTTTAGGTTTAGGTGCATTTAGTTGTGTTTGGATGCATGTAGTTCTTCTAATTTCTTTCTTTGTGTACGCAAGTATATGCGCTTGTATGCATAAAACCTATAGATAAAGATAAAGATATCTATGGCACAGGTTTCACACTTGTTTTGTACACTGCTAAACATGGCACACATTTTATGTTTTCCTGTGTATGGCCTCGTTGATTCCTGTGGTGGAGCATTTGGTGGCTACAAAACTGCAGGCATCTAAATGCAGTACTTTAGACACTTCTGTGAATGAGTCCTAAATACTTACTGCTCACAGATAAATTCTGCTGGGCTTTCATTTACATTATGAGTGTTACTGAGCTGGAACAAGCACATAGCCAGAGAAATTTGAATGGTGTGAACTTCTGTCCTAAAGGCTTGTTGTGGGTCATTGATTCCCTAGGTTAAGAAGCCAAGATGTACAAGTGCATGTCAAAAAATTAGAATATCATCAAAAAGTTAATTTATTTCAGTAATTTAATTCAAAAAGTGAAACACCTATTCTATAGATTCATTACACACAGAGTGCTATATTTCAAGCATTTCTTTCTTTTAATTTTGATAATTATGGCTTACAGCTAGTGAAAGCCCAAAATTCAATCCCCGAAATAAGAATATTATGGAAATGTTCAATATTGTAGACTGATGTGTCACACTCTAATCAGCTAATTAACGTAAAACACCTGTAAATGTTTCCTGAGCCTTTAAATGGTCTCTGGTTCAGTAGGGTACACAATCATGGGGAAGACTTCTGACTTGACAGTTGTCCAGAAGACAGTCATTGACACCCTCCACCAGGAGGAGGGTAAGTCACAAAAGGTCATTGCTAAAGAAGCTGGTTGTTCACAGAGTGCTGTATCCAAGCATATTAATGGAAAGTTGAGTGGTAGGAAAAGGTGCACAAGCAACAAGGATAACCGCAGCCTTGAGAGAATTGGGAGGCATTTCAAGAATTTGGGGGAGATTCACAAGGAATGGACTACGGCTGGGTCAGTGCTTCAAGAGCCACCACACACAGATGTATCCAGGGCATGGGCTACAACTGTCACATTCCTTGTGTCAAGCCACTCCTGAACCAGAGAAACATCAGAAGTGTCGTATCTGTGTGAAGGAGAAAAGGACTGGACTGTTGCTCAGTGGTCCAAAGTCCTCATTTCATTTGGAAATCAAGGCCCCAGAGTCTGGAGGAAGAGTGGAGAGGCACAGAATTCAAGTTGCATGAGGTCCAGTGTGAAGTTTCCACAGTCATTGATGATTTGGGGAGCCGTGTCATCTGCTGATGTTGGATCACTGTGTTTTATTAAGTCCAAAGTCCGCGCAGCCCTTTACCATGAAATTCTAGAGCGCTTCATGCTTCCCTCTGCTGACCAGCTTTATGGAGATGCTGATTTCATTTTCCAGCAGGACTTGGCACCTGTCCACATTGCCAAAAGCACCAGTACCTGGTTTACTGATCATGGTATCGCTATGCGTGATCAGCCAGCAATCTCGCCTGATCTAAACCCCATAAAGAATCTGTGGGGTATTGTCAGGAGGAAGATGAGACATCAGACCCAACAATGCAGGCAAGCTGAAGGCCGCTATCAAAGCAACCTGGCCTTCCATAACACTTCAGCAGTGCCACAGGCTGATCACCTCCATGCCACGGTGCATTGATGCAGTAATTCATGCAAAAGGAGCCCCAACTAAGTATTGAGTGCATACTATACTGTACATGGGCATACTTTTCAGTAAACCAACATTTCTTTATTAAAAACCTTCTTTTTTTTTTATTTTATTTTTTTATTGGTCTTATGTAATTTAATTTTCTGAGATACTGAAATTTGGGTTTTCACTAGCTGTAAGCTATAATCATCAAAATTAAAAGAAAGAAATGCTTGAAATATATCACCTTGTGTAATGAATCTATATAATACGAGTTTCACTTTTTGAATTGAATAACTGAAATTAACTTTGATATTATAATTTTTTGAGATGCACCTGTTGATAATGAGATTGGAGCTTGCACCTTTTAAGAGTTCTTTTTAACACTAATGTAGTGTATGCACTTGTAAAGTTTCTAGGCAGGTACTGATCTGTAGAGATGTGTAAGTGTATGAGATAGGTCTCTTCCTCAGGACCAACTCCACCCAGGTTTTCCCATAGATTGTTCAGACACCTAATGTCTGACTCTAATGGTGAGGCTTGCTTTTATCCTATATCTCTTCCTTCTTCTACAAGTCTGTAATAAAGATGTCCCTCTCTTGCAGTTTGACATTATAGAGGATCTTTTGGCGGAGCACAATATAATCATTTGTCTATGTAATAACTCCTGTAGATTGTGATTCGGCCCACTAGTAACCAATTGTAACTGAACTTCTCCTTATTGTGTGAACTTCTGTAACTCATGCACTGTGCAGTGTACATTGAAGACTAATGTAACAAATTCTCTTTCCACAGGAAGTGGGGCAACAGCTGTGGTCCAAGCTGCCTACTGCTCCCCTAAGAAAGAAAAGGTGGCCATCAAGAGGATTAACCTAGAAAAATGTCAGACCAGCATGGATGAACTACTGGTAATAAAGAACCTGATATTATCATTATAGCTAATATTTAACCACTTCAGCTCCAGAAGGATTTCACACTTTAGTACCAGATCCCTTTTTGCGATTCGGCGCTGCGTCGCTTTAACTGACAATTGCGCGGTCGTGCGACGTTGTACCCAAACAAAATTTGCGCCCTTTTTTTCCCACAAATAGAGCTTTCTTTTGGTGGTATTTGATCATCGCTGCGTCTTTTTTGATCGCCGCTATAAACAAAAGAAGAGCGACAATTTTGCAAAAAAACCCAAATTTCTTACTTTTTGCTAAAATACAAATCCAAAAAAAAATATAAAAAAACATTTTTTTCATCAGTTTTGGCCGATTTATATTCTTCCTCATATTTGTGATAAAAAAAATCGCAATCGGCGTTTGATTGGTTTGTGCAAAAGTGGTCGCAATTACGGATGATGAGAATTAATTTTTGGGGTTTTTATTTTTTTTTTATTTTTTACAAGTAATGGCGACAATCTGTGATTTTTAGCGGTACTGCGATATTTCAGCGGACATGGCGGAACATTTTGACACTTTTTTGGGACCATTGGCATTTATACAGCGATCAGTGCTATAAAAATGCACTGATTACTGTGTAAATGCCATTGGCAGTGAAGGGGTTAACATGCAGGGGGCGCTCTAAGGGTTAACTGTGTTCCCTGGGCGTGTTCTTACTGTATGCTCACAGTGTGCGATCTCGCAGCCGCCATCGTATGACGGCGGTTTGCGATATCGAACCACTTTGTCGCCGTCAACCTGCGGTTGGCGGTCGGCAAGTGGTTAAAGCATATCTAAACCCCATAAAAAATTGATAGTATTGCATCTTACCAGTCCTTAGCTGTGATGGCTGCATTTGTTTTTTTTTTTTTGCACTTTATTTTCCTAGAATTTCTTGGTAAACCTGCCATTAACACATTTCCTCTCTAAGGCCTCATACACACAGGTGTGATTAACTCCGCGTTTTTGAGCTGTTTTTACAGCTTAAGAACGCCACACCATGTTATTCTATGGCCTCATACACACGTTGACATTTTTGAGCTGTAGATGGCGTCTGCGTTCTTAAGCTGTAAATGTAACGCAGGAGCTTCGCTTTCCGAAGCTGCATCATTATGGCGTTTTTGACACTGAGCCGGCAAAGCGCTCACTAACGCGCATTAGCGCCATAGCGACGCTAACCCGCATTGCCTGTTTTAAAATGTCCAAAAATAGCAGAGAGATGTTTGTAGTCCACGCAGATAGCAGAGAACAATACTAACTGATAACAGTCTAAAGGAACGTTTTAAAGGCAGAAGGTTTTTTTACTCTGATGCACCCTATGCCCCCCCCCCCTATACTTGCCTGAGCTTGATCTCAATCCATCTATGTGCATGAGAGGCTCTGTCTGCTCTCTTCCTCCAAATTGGTTCAGAGACGGCAGCAGGAGCGATTGGCTCCTGCTGTTGTCAAGCACAGCCAGTTAGGAGTGTGCGGGGCCGAGTTACGCTGTCTGTGTTAATAGATGTAGGCAGCCGGAAGCGAGCCTGCATGAGTGCCCCATAGCAATTGGCATGCTCTGGGAGTGCTTGCCGAAGGGGGGAGCCAGTAGCCCTGACAGGGGACCCAAGAAGAGGGGGACGGGGATGCTCTGTGCAAAACTATGTACCATTTATAACCACTTTAACAATATTAATGTGTTTTGTATTTCCTTAATTGGCTACTAGTACACAGGCTGCCAGTGTCTTAGCAACAAATGACATGGGCTGACTTTTGTCATTAATCACATGAAGGGCTGGCCGAATGGTGAACTAATCTCAGAGTTTCCCTTCAGGCCACGCCACCCAATAACTCAACGTCTGTTGGGAAGGCAAAACCCAATGGCACCCCCATGCGTTTGTAAAACAGCAGTGCGTTGTGGCTGCCGGTATGTGAACGAATGCGATTTACACACACTACTGCACCCGCATATTTATGAACCAGCCTAATATTATTTACATCATGCTGATAATTTTTTCTTTCAAATGTAAAAATTATGTAAAAGACTATAGATTCCCTTCAAGTGAATGTTGCCCCTGCTCCTTTTGGCTGATCTATAATTCTAAGGCTCTATGAAGCCGGGGTTGGCCCACAAACCACCAGATTAATCTGCTTCTTTGTACGGTGACTGTAAAGCTTCCTGTACGAGGATATTGCTAGGGAGGGGAGTGCCTGTGCTTTTGTTTCACAGACCCCCAGCTCTTCCCATCCTGCATGCCATCTACATCAAATGGATTGAAGCGAATGGAATGTGATGCTATTTATTATTCATAGGCCTTGTGATTCACGCCTGGCAGTCAGTGTTTACAACTCCACATCAAACAGCTGATTTTTCATTTTCTTTGTGTGTGTTCTGCGGTGATATTCTTAACCTGCTCACTGCCTTTAGAACCAGCAGTGTTACAAGTTACATTTGTCCTTGTAGCACTGTGTGGAGCAAAACTCATCCCTTTATAACATTTAGGGCTCCTTAGAACCTAAAATACATGGCCCAATACACACACACTATATGCAGATCATTGCTGCATGAACACAGCAGGGACAATGGGTTTCAACAGTGCAAGAAGGAGTAATGGGCAGTAATGGTGGCATACATGAGGACTGCTCCTTCAGGAAGGATTACAATATCAAAAGATTTAATCTGACAGTATTCAGTGGATAATATGTGTCATAAGCTATACATAAGAGTTACGTTTACCGTTGACTGATGAAAGTTGAACTACCGACAAATATAAAAACACGAATCCGGTAATATAAAAATTAGGAACTCATTAGGTGTATTTTAATATATAACTAGCACAGTTGAGCCTGTTTTGATATCAGCCTTCTGTAATCTTCGGTACAGCATCACTTAGACTGGGACCTTGAGAAGCAGCACTCCAATTACAGCTTTTTTGATGCATTGAACCGTGAACATGCTCACGGGAATGATGTCATCAATGTGCTGCTGTCTTATTGTCCATTCACAGATGACATTGGGTCAGGCTGACTTGGTTAATGGCAGTGTAGTAAAAGAGAGGTCCATAAACTGACTTTTGTGCCCATAAGTCATTCGTGCCTAGATGCCCGGGCAAAATTTGGAAGTGCCAGTATGTGTCAACTTTCCAAGTGCTCTGGGACTATCTACTACTTGTCTATCTAAATAATTTTACATCATTTAGAGCAGGGGTAGGCAACATGGGGCCCTCCAGCTATTGCAGAACTACAAGTCCCATCATGCCTCTGGGAGTAATTATAACTGCCAGCTTTGCAATTCCTCATGGGAAATGTAGTTCCACAACAGCTGGAGGTCTACTGGTTGCCTACCCCTGATTTAGAGACATCTAGGGCTTTTGGTTCACCATTTTAAAAGAAACCCCACTTTTCTTTTTTTTTAATCTATGGTCTAATGGACAGAAATTTGAAAACACTTTTTTTTTTTTTTTTTAAATATTGTAATTGTTTTGGACAATTAGTCTTAACCATGCTGCAGTGGCATCCTCACACTGAAAACCTTTTTTTTCTAAATTAAGTCTCCAGCCTGATTATGATATATGAGCCCTACATAGTGATTACATTATTGGGCATCACTCAGATTGTTTCCCTATTGTTGGTGGGGACTGGAGTTGGCAGTGACAGTTGATTTGACAGCAGCTGCTCAGTGTCAGCTTCTTTCTGTCAGTGTGAATGTCGATTGATGTACCCTCAGCATATAGCAAGGGAATGTTGATCTATTGATTGTGGGCAGGACGTGCTTAAGAGGTAAATGGTTGCCACATGTTTTTTTAGCTATACATTTAACTTGCCTGGAATTTAAAGGCAATTCACAGAAACAGAAATTGCCCAGTGATACACTGAGAGTGATACCTAACCCGTCCAGTTGACCACTCTGGGTATCGCCGATTTGATGCAGGTTTCTCTCCGCACATGTTCGGTTGTACTGGTGACATTCAGAAGTGTGTGATCTTTTTTAGCCTTGTATTTGTAATGTTCAGAATCTTCATCGGCTTCTTCAAAATGTATTGAGTTGCCAGTGGTAAAACTTATACTTGATGGGATTGGCAACGTATAAGTAAGCGAAAACAATAAATCAAATTCACAGTAATAACTTGGTGGCTTAATGCACCTCTTTTTACATAGAAACCTTGGATCTGTCATCATTTTAAAAAATATACAAAGTAGTAACTAGAGTATGGTATGCTGATATACAGTATCTCACATAAGTGAGTACACCCCTTACATTTTTGTAAATATTTTATTATATCTTTTCATGTGACAACACTGAAGAAATGACACTTTGCTACAATGTAAAGTAGTGAGTGTACAGCTTGTATAACAGTGTAAATTTACTGCCCCCTCAAAATAACTCAACACACAGCCATTAATGTATAAACCGCTTGCAACAAAAGTGTGTACACCCCTAAGTGAAAATGTCCAAATTGGGCCCAAAATGTCAATGTTTTGTGTGGCCACCATTATTTTCCAACACTGCCTTAACATTCTTGGGCATGGAGTTCACCAGAACTTCACAGGCTGCCACTGGACTCCTCTTCCACTCCTCTATGATGTGGAGAGAGAGGGAGAGAGAGGGGGGAGAGATCCCCCCTCACAGAGCTGGTGGATGTTAGATACCTTGCGCTCGTCCACCTTCTGTTTGAGGATGCCCTACAGATGCACAATAGGGTTTAGGTTTGGAGACCTGCTTGGCTGGTCCATCATCTTTACCCTTAGCTTCTTTAGCAAGGCAGTGGTCATCTTGGAGGTGTGTTTGGGGTCATTTTTATGTTGGAATACTGCCCTGCGGCTCAGTCTCTGAAGAGAAGGGATCATACTTTGATTCAGTATGTCACAGTGCATGTTGACATTCATGGTTCCCTCAATGAACTTTAGCTCCCAAGTGCCGGCAGCACTCATGTTGTCCCAGACCATGATACTCCCACCACCATGCTTCACTGTAGGCAAGACACACTTGTCTTTGTACTTCTCACCTAGTTGCCGCCCCACTTGCTTGACACCATCTGAGCCAAATAAGTTTATCTTGGTTTCATCAGACCATAGAACATGGTTCCAGTAACCCATATCCTTAATCTGCTTGTCATCAGCAAACTGATTGTGCGTTGTCTTTAGAAGAGACTTCCTTCTGGGAGGACAGCCATGCAGACCAATTTGATGCAGTGTGCGGCGTATGGTCTGACCCCCACCCCTTCAACCTCTTCAGCAATGCTGGCAGCAGTCATACATCTATTTCCCAAAGACAACCTCTAGATATAACGCTGACCATGTGCACTCAACTTCTTTGGTCGACCATGGCGAGGCCTGTTCTGAGTGGAATCTGTCCTGTTAAACCGCTGTATGGTCTTGGCCACCATGCTGCAGCTCAGTTTCAGGGTCTTGGCAATCTTCTTATAGCCTAGGCAAATATTTATGTAGAGCAACAATTCTTTTTTTCAGATCCTCAGAGAGTTCTTTGCCATGAGGTGCCATATTGAATTTCCAGTGACCAGTATGGGAGAGTGAGAGCGATAACATCTAATTTAACACACCTGCTCCCCATTTACATCTGAGACCTTGTAACACTAACGAGTCACATGACACCGGGGAGGGAAAATGGCTAATTGCGCCCAATTTGGACATTTTCACTTAGGGGTGTACTCACTTTTGTTGCCAGCGGTTTAGACATTAATGGCTGTGTGTTTAGTTATTTTGAGGGGACAGCAAATTTACACTTTTATACAAGCTGTACACCCACTACTTTGCATTGTAGCAAAGTGTCATTTCTTCAGTTTTGTCACATTAAAAGATATAATAAAATATTTACAAAAATGTGAAGGGTGTTCTCACTTTTGTGAGATACTGCAAGTACCTAAGAATGTTTCCTTCGACATTCCCCTCCTTTTTTATTTTTCCCTGACTTGGTTGCCTTGCATTTTTTGATTTGTATTTTTCCCTGCTTTAATCAAGTTTGTTCAAATGGGTGAATATCCTGTAAAGTGCCACAATTGCCTTATTTATAAACTCTTGATATTGTAGAGTAGCTAACATATACCTACAATAGTCTTTTATTGTCTTTGGTACTTTTCTTTGCCATTTATTCATTTCTCTAATGTAAACTGTGATCCCTTGGTTGAATGTGATTTTTACTAAATGTTTTTCATTTAAAGGAGAAGTTTGTGTATAAAAAAAACCAAACCTTTATGCTTACCTCTTTCCTGCAGCATCACTCCCACTCCCCATCAGTTCAAGGACTGAGAACTGAGCGATCACATGAACACTGATCTCTCAGTTCTTGTTCTGCTTAGAGCAGAGAGCAGTGACTTTCAGTCATCACTCTTGTGAACAGAAAATGTGTGAAGAAAGTTCAAACCCTTCCTAGGTGAACAGTATCAGTTCTTTGGAAAAAAGTGTTCAGGGGTCAGCCGCCACCTCCCCATGCAATCAACACTTATCAGAAGGAATGACCGCCGTTACAGCGGCATCTATGCCAAAAGATAACAGCCAAGCGTCCACAGCAAGTCTGCAAGCTTCACCCAATGTCCACCTCTAGGTCTCTCCTTAGTCTGGCCAAGCTTAAGCAAATAAAGCTCAACAGGCGCCAAACAAGGTACTCTTATAGTGTAGTATTTAATATAAAGCAGTGAAATCATACAGGCATATATAAACACAGTCAAAATCTTACATGAGAAACTGCCGCAGACCCAGGATCAAACAGTGGCGTGACGTCAGCACTGGTAACTCCTGCCAATGCTTATCGACCAATAGGACGTTATCAAGTTTTGGTGCTGCACTTTTTTTTTTTTTTTATAAAAAAAAATTATATATATACATATTAGGGGTGCACAGAATGGAAATTTTGGTACCGGAAATGCAAGGTGCACTTAGCCAACAACCGAAACCGAACATGACCGTTTTTGAAAAAATATCCATATATTTTTTCCCAATTGTATTATATTCAACTTTTTAATTAATAACATCAATTTAAATTAATATGAATTTATTTTTGGCCATTATTGACACCTTTAGTGCAAGAAAAGCTCAAGAAAAATGCAGTCTACAGTCTCTGACCATCTCTGTAGTATGTCTGTAATCTCTTACTTAAACACATTGCTAATAGTATTAGCAAAATTTCCATTCGAGTGAACCTCTAGCAGACCTGATACAGGTGATGTTCAGAGACTGCAGGCATAGTACAAGAGATGGTCAGAGAGACTGCAGACATGATACTTGCTAGAGATGGTCAGAGACTGCAGGCATGATACAAGAGATCAATGCAGCCTCACCAGAGCCCATGAGATGCAGACTATCAGTCCCCATGCGATGCAGTCTCACCAGAGCCCATGCGATTCAGTCTCACCAGAGCCCATGCGATGCAGGCTCACCAGAGAGCCCATGCGATGCAGTCTCACCAGTGTCTAGTAGTGCGATCTCCTGCTGTGTCACGGAACTGGATTGAATCGCTGGGCAGCCGCTGTAGCAATGTCCTGCCTCTGAGATTGGCATTGGATCAGTGTGCCACCTATCACTAGAGCCAGTCTAGGAGGTGGGACATTGTTACAGTGGCCATTTGGCGATTCAATCCAGCTCCGTGACACAGCGTGAGCTCGCGGTTCCAGGAGGACACTCACAATGGGGGGGGGGGGTGTGACTGTGACAGGGGCGTGTCAGGAGGATTAGTGTGGCACCCGGAGCGGACCGCCCCCTTTTCGGCTCCATTATCGGCATTTTTCTTTTGGCCGATGCTGAAAACACTGTTTTCGGACACTAATTTTCAGCGGCCAAAATTTTGGTGCACCACTACATATGTACTGAGTACGCTATATACTGCTCATAGGTGAAAGCTGCCATTTATTGTAGTGATACACAGCGCAGAAAACCTGCTATTTCTTTTAAACACCACTCTCTGCTCCCTCCAACACTCACCAGTGCGCTGGGCAGGAAACTGTGGGCACAGCTGTCTTGGGCTATCTGCTATGCAATGAGAGGTGGAGCAAGCTGTGAATAAGGCAGCTTGGTGGATCCTTCCAGGGCAAGAAGCAGCTCTGCCATGTCATTTGGCGGCCATCAATAGCCTGCTGTCAACTGATTCTAGGTCACAGGAGATCAAAAGTAAGTGCACTCATGTGACCTACAGCGAAGTATGACCAAAAAAAGCTTTTTAAAAGCTCAGTCCACCAAAGACTGATATTTTACGATCACCTAGATTATTCTGGAAAGTCAAATCAGAAAACCGCTTCTTATTCTCAGGAACTTTGCTGGTGAGATATCTGTGCTTGTTCCCCTATGGCCTGAACTCCTTTCCTAGTCACTACAGGGCAGTCAGTCTTCTTGTAGGAAGTTGTATTTATTCTATTCTGCAGAGACTGCCTTGGTAAAGGTGGGACTCTCCCAATGGTGGTCAAGAACAAATTGTGTAGCAACAGCCCAAATTCCAATGTGGTGAATAGAGCTCCAGAAAGGAAACCCCTCTGTTGAGTACAACACACTAGCCCACCATTCTTCACTTTTGGGTGGGTTTTTTAATTTGAAATACAAGTGAAATAATGTATTTTTGAATTTCAGCTTGCTGTCAGACAGGCCATTAGTTAGCCTAGCCTGTTTTTTTTTCATTGGCATGATAGATGATGTGTCGTAAAAACCAAGGCTCCAGAGAATGTGACAGAGAAATGTCCCTTTGCCAAACTGCATAAAGCTGGCCATACATGTCCTTCTGCCCAAGACTAAGTACCACAAATCCTTCTTTGATTCTGACCGCAATTGAAGCGTAATGTTTATTCAACCACCAAGTTTATTAGACTGATCTAGTTTTTTTTTTTTTTTTTTAGCTGCATATACAATAATACCGGTGATTTGCTTTTTTATTCACTTTTTCCACTATTCAGTAATAGACTAGTTTGATGTTCCTTTGATCGCACTTGGGCTTTTGATGACCAACTTAGTTTTCAAAATAATTGATCTGTGTGGAGCTCAAGAACCTTTTCCTGCTAAAATATCGGCATAATGGAAAATCGTCTGTATAATGTGTCTTATTTATGGTTATTTCAGGATAAAAAATAGATGACAAAGTAAAATCAACTTAAAGTGGTAGTAAACCCTCCTATCATTTTCAGCCAAGGAAGCTGCCATCTTGGCCTCTGTTTAATCTACAACTACCATGATGCTGCACATGTGATCAGCTATGACACCAGCCATTGGATGGTTTGACAGCTTGGTTTAGAGCACAACCAATGGGAGTGTTACATTTCGAGCACGTGCCGAAAATGTAACTGGTTTTTAAACTGTTAAATAGATGGGTTTACTACCGCTTTAAAAGACGAAAATAATGATCATGTTGGACCACTAGTACCTGAAGAAAAAACAAACATTTTAATTCACAAATTGGATTATACAGGACAAAAAATGCAACCACATTTTCCAAAAACATTTGTGTATGTTTCTTGAAAACAAGACTATATACTCTAGTACTGAATGCTGTTTTCTTTATTTGTAGTGATAAGGATGCCTCCTAATAATTGTCCCAAGTGTGGACTTTCGAAAGTCAGAATATATATAGAATTAGCAAGGTTAAGGGTTTATATAATCCATTTTAAGAAGTAGGGGGTGTGCAGGATCCCCTGTTACTCTGTAGGTCTAACTGGAGACCTTCTATAAGTGGGCATCACACTGGGCCATTTAGTGTGCATGTGCAATATTTGCTAAGCCCTGACTGAGCATTCAGAATTTGTGAAACCCATTTTTCAGCTAATTCTCTACTTCTGAACATTCTCCGGGCTTGGTAGAACTCTGAGATGTGGCTAGTAAGGTACTATCAGACATGAATGCCAAGTTCCTATAGGATTATATGTGATTTAAAGTGGTTGTAAACCTGGATATGTTTTATAGCCAAAAGTAGAAAATGAAAGGTTTTTTTTTTTTTTTTTTTTTTTCAAATGGTCATTTTTTAAAATTTACAGTGCATCTGGAAAGTATTCACAGCGCTTCACTTTTTCCACATTTTGTTATGTTACAGCCTTATTCCAAGATGGACTAAATTCATTATTTTCCTCAAAATTCTACAAACAATACCCCATAATGACAACGGGGAAGAAGTGTGTTTGAAATATTTGCAAATTTATTCAAAGTAAAAAACAAAAAAATCACATGTACATAAGTATTCCCTGCCTTTGCTCAATACTTTATTGAAGTACCTTTGGCACCAATTGCAGCCTCAAGTGTTTTTGAGTATGATGCTTGGCACACCTATTTTTGGGCAGTTTCTCCCATTCTTCTTTGCAGGACCTCTCAAGCTCCATAAAGTTGGGTGGGGAGCGTCGGCGCGCAGCCATTTTTAGATCTCTTCAGAGATTTTCTATATGGTTCAAGTCTGGGCTCTGGATGGCCACTCAAGGACATTCACAGAATTGTCCCATAGCCACTCTATCTTGACTGTGTGCTTAGGATCGTTGTTCTGCTGAACAGAGCGCTCCGGAGCAGGTTTTCATCAAGGCTGTCTCTGTACATTGCTGCATGCAACTTTCTCCAAGTTCCTGCCGCTGAAAAACATCCCCACAGCATGGTGCTGCCACCACCATGCTTTACTTTGCCTGGTTTCCGCCAGAATTGACATGCCATTCAGGCCAAAGAGTTCAATCTTTGTTTCATCAGACCAGAGAATTTTGTTTCTCATCCAAGAGTCCTTCAGGTGCCTTTTGGCAAACTCTGGGCAGCCTGTCATGTGCCTTTTACTGAGGAGTTGCTACCATCTGGCCACTCTACTATACAGGCCTGATTGGTGGCATGCTGCAGAGATAGTTGTTGTTCTGGAAGTTTCTACTTTCTCCACGGTGAAATGCTGGAGAAAGGAGAAACCATTGGGTTCAACTATTGGCTGTCAGAGTGACCATTGGGTTCTTGGTCGCACCCCTGACTAAGGCCCTTCTGCCCTGATTGCTCAGTTTGGCCAGGCAGCCTGCTCTAGGAAGAATCCTGGTGGTTCCAAAGTTCTTCTATTTATGGATGATTGATGCCACTATGCTTATTGGGACCTTCAATGCTGCAGAATTTTTTCTGTACCCTTCCCTATATCTGTGCCTCGATACAATCTTGTCTCGAAGGTCTACATACAATTCCTTGGACTTCATGGCTCTGATTTAAGCTCTGACATGCACTGTTGACTGTGGGACCTTATATAGACAGGTGTGTGCCTTTCCAAATCATGTCCGATCATCTGAATTTACCACAGGTGGACTCCAATCAAGTTGTAGATGCATTTCCAGGATGATCAGTGGAGACAGGATGCATCTAAGCTCAATTTGGAGTGTCAGGGCAAAGTCTGGGAATAATACTTATGTACATGTGATATATATATATATATATATATATATATATATATATATATATATATATATATATATATATATATATATATATATAAATAATTTTCTTATTTTAGAAATTTGCAAAGGTTTTAAAAAAAACTTCTTTCATGTTGTCATTGTGGGGTATTGTTTGTAGAATTTTGAGGAAAGTCTCAAGGCTGTAACGTAACAAAATGTGGAAAAAGTGAAGCGCTGGGAATACTTTTCGAATGCACTCTAGCTAAAAAAACAAAAACACAGTGGTGATCAATACCAAAAGAAAGCTCCATTTGTGTGAAAAAAAAATGCTATACATTTCGTTTGGGTGCAGCTTTGCATGACTGCGCAATTACCAGGTAAAGTAGCGCAGTGCCGAATAGCAAAAAATGGCCTGCTCATGAAGGGGTAAAATCTTCCGGAGCTCAAGTCGTTAATATATATGACGACTGCATCATCCAATATATAAGCCATTATAAGCCATTATAAGACGTTCAGTGACTTCGGTATGTATTTAAATACTTCTGGTTCATCTGACTCTGTATTTTTTAAGCTTATTCAATAAGACAGAAGAAGATGTGCAGTAACCAATTTCTACTTTCATTGATATGACTGCAGTTAACTGATAACGGATTGGTTGCTCTGGGTTACAGCACTTCAAGCATTACCAATCCACTGATCCTGCATTAAGCCTGTATGTTTTTCATGTTCTTGCTAGGATCATGCTACTGCATAGCTGTAATTGCTCGGTCTCCACAGGGGTTAATAAAATATGTAAAGACTTACAGAATGAGTTCTTCTTTGCACGCGGCCTCTGTCAGGTGCAACCCTGGCTGCCTATTTTAGGAAAATTCCTCAGATGAGTAGTTTGATCTGTTGAAGCTCCACACATGCCAGACAGATCTCAGGCATTATGTAGTGGTGTTCATCAGAGCGCTATAGAGATCAGGAAATAATCCCTGAAATGACAGAGGGGAAGAGGTGTTCCCAGTGCTCGTGTGTCCCTAAAATAGACAGATTTCTATGGATGGTATTGATTAAATTCTACACATATATATACACAACTATATACAGTGTTGTTTGTGTGTATGTATATACAATGTGTGTGTGTGTGTATACATACATGCACACATTTTATTCATTATAGATTGACGAGTTCATATGTTATCCAATAGATCTAATCAACACCGAAAATCTGACTTCTTCCATATCCCATTTAAAAGGGAGTGCCACTCAAGGCAAAATTTGGAAATTCCTCTATATCAGTGGAGCATTGCCTAGCTGTGGGGATCCCTTCCCCACAGAACTCTTCAAATCTGTTTGAATGGACTGCTTAAAAATAACCATACACTTGACATTGATCTGTGACAGAGCTCTGTAGATATTCACTCCAGCAGTTTACCAGCAGGGATTGGAATGTTGTGGTGGTGACAATTTATTGGAATAACTTCAAGCAGGTTTTTCATTCCCATAAGTCTAGGTTCACATCTATGCTGCTGCGCTTGATGAGTTTTTCAGGCATGTTTTGCAGTGCGTTTTGCCTTTTTAAACCCGCTGTCTGCCATTTCTCTATATAGCCATGGGGCATGGCCATCCAGTGATGTCACAAGTTGAGGGATCTCTAGGTGACGTCACCGAATGGCCATGTCCCATGGCTATATAAGAAATGGCAGACAGTGGGAGCCAACACAACAAAGGCAAACCGCGATGGAGGAAGACCGTGTTTTTATTTTTAGCAGGCGGTGGGAGAAGAAACCACTGGAGGGAGAAGAGGAAGAAGAAACACCGGAAGAAAAAGACACGATTTTCAATAAGACTTGTTCAAAACTGTCTGTTTTGTAACACCACTACTTTTGTTTTGGTGAATGGGTAGGGGAATAATGTACCCCATACTCATTCACATGGGGGGGCCCTTGTTAAGGGGGCTTTTAGATTACGATAAGCCCCCTACCCTCAGACCCCCACAACCACCGCCCAGGGTTGTTGGAAAGAGGCCCTTGTCCGCCTTGTTGAGGGCATGCAGCCTGGTGTGGTTCAGAAGGGGGGAGGGGGTGCTTGCTCGTCCCCTCCCTTTCTTGACCTGCTGGGCTGCTTGCTCTGATAAGGGTCTGGTATGGATTTTAGGGGGGACCCCACGCCATTTTATTTTGAAATTTTGGCGTGGGGGTGTCCCCTCAAGATCCATACCAGACCCAAATGGCTGGGTTTTTTTTCACAATTTTTTTTTTTCTTTGCTGGCAACTTTTTTTTTTTTTACATTCAGCTGTCAGTGGGGAATGAATGACTCGGTTGTTAAGGATGTGGCAGCCGGTTTCCTGGCCCACTCCTTAGCAACCAGCTATATACAGCGTTTAAAGCGGAAAAATAAAAATTGCAAAACACATACAAAATCGCACCACAAACACAAGGGGATTCCATTGAAGTCTATTATACGCAAAACACAGGAAAAAAAATGTCCCGACCCTTTCCAAAAACGCACCGGCTGCAAAACGCATAGATGTGATTGTGTACCATAGTAAACCATTTTAAATGGACTGTATTGCGTTTCTGCAAACCGCACTAAAAAACGCATGGGTGTGAACCTAGGATAAGTCTATGGGAATGCAAAACTTGCTTGAAGCATTTCAAATACAGGTCAGAAGTAAGTGGAATGCACCTGTCAATTAGTTCTGAATGGTCTCAGAAACATCTCAAACTGATGCCATCGACACAAGCCTAAAGCCCATTGACACAGGACCTAAAGCACTTTTTTGTCTGCTTCACAGTGGGGATAGCTCAGAAGCCAAGTTTAGCCTTTGCAGGAGCTTCCCCTTACCTCCTTTCCTGATGACTACACTGGAGTTGAGAGAAAATATCTATGTTTGAAAGACTCCGAAATAAATATCTGACAATTGTGCTAACCTTTTTTTCCTGTTAAATTATATTTGACCAGCAGTATGAAGATTCTTCTACTTCCTTCTTGTTGAGCTTGGTAGGAAATACACTTGTTCCAAACAAGCCTGTGCAGGGATAGGAGTTATGTGAAGGAATTTCATGGCAGTTTAATCGTTACCTGAATCTGTAGAAACAAGTACAGGTTTTTATAAATGCTTCTTCCGTCACCATACATGGAAATTAAAATGTTATCGTGAGCAGAGGTAGGCTATAACACATAATGGCAAGTGACTTTAAAATGAGCTTGAGGTGTTCCCATGTAGGGTAAAGCAACAGGTACACTGAGCAAAATGATGCCCCTATTTATCATGAGCTGAGCTCAAAGATCTATGACTTTCTATGTACACAAAAGGCCTATTTATCTCAAATATTCACAAATCTGTCTAAATCTGTGTTAGTGAGCACTTCTTTGCCGAGATAATCCATCCACCTCACAGGTGTGGCATATCAAGATGCTGATTAGACAGCATGATTATTGCACAGGTGTGCCTTAGGCTGGCCACAATAAAATGCCACTCTAAAATGTGCAGTTTTATCACACAGCACAATGCCACAGATGTTGCAAGTTTTGAGGGAGCGTGCAGTTGGCATGCTGACTGCAGGAATGTCCACTAGGGCTGTTACCCTTGAATTGAATGTTAATTTCTCTAACATAAGCCGTCTCTGAAGGCGTTTCATTTGGCAGTACATCCAGCTGGCCTCACAACCGCAGACCAGCACCTTCACCTCCAAGATCGTCTGAGACCAGCCACTAGAACAGCTGCTGCAACAATCGGTTTGCAGGACCAAAGAATTTCTGCACAAACTGACAGAAACTGTCTCGGAAGCTCATCTGCTTGCTCGTCGTCATGATAAATATGGGCAAGCACAAAAGTGTTGTGTTTATAATTTTGCTCAGTGTATGTTCTTTCTCCATTCACTCCCCAGCCACTACACCTGCCTGCAAGAGCATGAAGCTGAGCTGGCGCTAATGTGACTGATATCTGGTGCACCTGTTACCTTGCTCTTAAAAAGATCACCTTTACAAAAAGCCTGCCTATGCAGGTAATGGATGTTTGTAGATTAAAACAAACTGTGCAACTCTGACTAAAGATGAATAATACCCTTTGTAGGTGTAGGACATTTACATATCTCCAGAAGCCTTACAGGAATATTCCCAGGATGTTGCTAAGTGAGGCCTAGTCATCACTGCTCACCTCCACCATCACAGGAGCTTGTTCTCTGATTCAAACCCCCTCACATACTTTGTCTCTCCCCTGATGCAGTAGCTCTGAGCTCAGCATTTGAGAGCTCGTTCCTGTGATGGTGGAGGTGAGAATTGATGACTAGGCCTCACATAGCAATGTCCTGGGAGTATTCCAGTCAGGCTTCATAAGGTATGTAAATAGCCTACACCTAAAGCAAGGACTTTAGTCAACTTCAGAGTCAGAGCTGCACAGTTTGCTTTTATCTACAAATGCCCCTTACTTGCATAGGCAGTTCTGTGGTAAAGGGTGACTATTCCTTTAACTGCCAAAAACACAGGTTTGCTTTAAAGTGAACATTTAGCCAGGCTTTCAACTGTTACGTTTTTGCATATTCTTACCGAGAAGTAAATACGCTTAAAACTGGCCCTCAATGACCTTTTGTAGCTGCAGGCAATGTGGAGCAATGAAATCTAAAGAGTTTACAGCAGAAGCAATGAGGGCCGGTTCACACCATTCCTGCACAGGACTCGGTATCTTTATATCCTTCACAATGGGGTTGCTACTTTCAGGTGATTGGGCACTGGCAAAAAATGACAGGAAACCCCCTGGGAGGCATAAACCTCCCAGCCAGACATACTGCAGATTCAGTTTTTTAGCTAATGTCTTCGATAGGTCATTCCTACTCAGCTGAAGGCAGTCCTCATCCTCGTAAGTATGTTGTGGGCCACATCTTGGCTTTTCTCCCGTCTGAAGTTGACCAGGGTCTGGCCTTAAGTACAATCAAGCATCAGATTTTAGCCTTGGTGGTTGTCTTTCTGAGGCCTATTACCTCACATTCCTTGGTGTGTGCCTTTGCACAAGGCAATTGTTCCACCGGTTAAGACTCCATGGGACCCTCAACGTTTGTACGATCTGTATTGCAAATATCTGTTTGAACCCATCCGGGATAGTCCTGACATGGAAGGTTATTTTCTGGTTGCCATTACTTTGGCTGATGTAGTTTCAGAATTTGCTGCTCTTACCTGTAAGGAACTGTTAATGGTGCTCCACCGTGACAAGATGGTTTTTGTGACCTCGGCCATCCTTTTTATCTAAGGTGGTCTCTTTGCTTAATCTTAACCAGGACATTGCATTATCTTTCTTTCTGCCCGAAGCTTTAGCTGTCAGGGGATAAGGCTCTTCATGCCTTGGATGTGGTTTGTGCAGTCAAGATTTACCTGAAGTTTGAGCTGCAATTTGTCAGTCAGATTTTGGTGGGCCTATCAGCCTTTTTCTCAAGTTTATGGTTTAAAGCAGGGGTCTCAACTCCCGGGTTGAGGACTGGTGCCAGTCCGTGGCCTCCTTGGAGGCTGCTGGGGCACACATAAGGTGATGGGCAGCATCAGCGAGCTAGAAAAACTCGCACTGCCACCCTCCCACCACCAGAGGTCGCCTTCTCCACTTCTCCGAGCACCACTACTCCCTTTCCTCTTTGTGGTCACCTTACCTACAGGGGAGAGCCAGGCCAGGGTCATAGAACACTGGCTGACAGGCTGCACACACTCCAACTCCATCCATTATTTTCACTAGGAGTGGAAGATTTTTTTAATGGACACTTTATTTTTATTTATATTCATTTTTACTATCTTGTTTTTCACTATTTTCCAATTGGATGGTGATGTTATGCATTACACATATTCATTTTGTTTTTTTATTTATAGCACTGCATATTTAAGCTATTACCCCCCCTCCCCCCACTACTAGGCACCCTCACCTGTGGAGGTGTTGTCGTCGGCGAGGCCAGGCCTTGGTGCCGGGAAGGTTGAGGACCCGCTGGTCTGGGCAAAGTTCCACCATTTTTGGTAATTTCTCTGCTCATTTGGCTATGAGTTTTCCTGGGAAATTTGACATCGGGCTTCCACAGCTCAAACTTTTAAGACTGCTACATGCTCTTTGGCTCATACGTTTACAAAGTTTTACCAGGTGGATATTTGATCCTCTGAGGATACGACATTAGGGCTGCGAGCCTTGCTGCAAACTGCTGCGTAAGGATCTAACCTCGGTCTCTGTGTCCAGTCACCTAAAGGTGACAGCATAACCCTATCAAAATGCATTTGAAGATACCCTGTGTCCTGTGATGAACTTCAAGAAAAGGGTTTTACAGGTAAACCAAAATTCACATATTTAAACTTTTATCCTGCTAGTTTCAGGTCATGTCCCCGTGTTTTTGATCTTCGCTAAATGAAAATGCTGCCATCCTAAACCGTATTCACATCCTTACAACAGAATTCCAGCTTTTTTTCCTTAACCTCTATTTGTCAAAAAGAATTTCAAAGTGCAATCTAACCCCTTAGCATGCTCCAGTAGTGTCCTAAGTTCCTTCCTTGGTCCAGTGTCAGCAGTAATCTACAGCATTTGAAAAAGTATTCATAACCCTTGCAATTTTCCTCGTTTTTGTCATGTTACAACCAAAAACATAAATGTTTTTGATTGGTGATGTGCAGTGTTAGTTTTCCACCACACATAGCGTTTTGCTCTTAGGCCAAAAAGTTCAATTTCGGTCTCATCTGACTAGAGCACCTTCTTCCACATGTTTGCTGTGTCCCCCACATGGCTTCTCGCAATCTGCAAACGGGACTTCTTATGGATTTCTTTCAACAATGGCTTTCTTCTTGCCACTCTTCCATAAAGGCCAGATATGTGGAGTGCACGACTAATAGTTGTCCTGTGGACAGATTCTCCCACCTGAGCTGTGGATCTCTGCAGCTCCTCCAGAGTAACCATGGGCCTCTTGGCTGCTTCTCTGATTTTAATGCTCTCCTTGCTGGTCCCGTCAGTTTAGATGGATGGCCATGTCTTGTTAGGTTTGCAGTTGTGCCATTCTCTTTCCATTTTCGGATGATGGATTGAACATGTGTATGTATTATGTAAGTTGGGAACCTTGAGGGTAGGGACTGATGTGAATGTACAATGTATATGTAAAGCGCTGCGTAAATTGAAGGCTATATAAGTACCTGAAATAAATTACATTTACTAATTAGGTGACTTCTGAAGGCAATTGGTTCCTCTAGATTTTTGTTAGCGGTATCAGAGTAATGGGGGCTGAATACAAATGCACGCCACACTTTCTCTTCCGTTCACTGACAGACGCAGCATTCATATGACACATGGGGTTATGCTCATCCTACTAGGAGTAGCCTAGGCAAAACAAACAAAATTGTAGGTTGGCCCCTCCCAGGGGGCCGTCCTCACCTTAGCATATAATCCCCCTGCTCTGTACAGCACATCAGTTTTTATTTGCCTAGTGCAAGGAGTAGACCTGGTTCCCTATGGGAGCAGCAGTCTCCTGAAGATTCATCTAAGGAAGACTGCTATCAAGAAGCTGGCTGGTGGTATAGAGGATATCTCAAATCCTAATCTTTCCCCAGTCCGGCCAACACTATGCGAACCCCCTTAGGGGGGCCCACCGCATAGCGCCCGTTCCGTGCGGGCAGCCAGTGGCTAAAACCCACTAGAGCCCAGTGACTGGTTCGCCTGTCCAGTGGCCTGGCCAGCAGCATGCCTTCTTGCGGGGAGGTAGGTCTGCTCCGGGTGGCAACCTGCTGCGCCTGTCGGATTGGTGAGTGAACCCCTCTTCCGCCCTAGAGGCATGGAGAGTGGGCACCTGGGCAGCTCTGTGGTGGTCAGCCGGTGGGGGTCTGTTAGAGGCCTCCCCCCTCATTCCCCCGCAGGCACCTTTGCACTAACCGTTCGAATCTGCACCGACCGTCCGAAGCAATGTGTTAGGTGGGTCGTCGCCATTGGATTTTGGAGCACCGCTCGTTCGTGGCCGACCGCACGTGTATAATGGCAGCGTCCATTGTTTAAGAACCATGTGGTTTCCAGCCTGCTCTCTGGCGGCCTCCAGTGGTCGATTGGGAGAACTGCAGTCCTTGTGCAGGAAGTCCTTAAAAATGGGTGTGGGCTTCCGGTTTTTTCTTGGACAGCATGGCTGACACACAGTAACAAGCTCCTGGCGTGCAGCAGTTCGTGGGCATTGCTCTTTGGTTGGAGTGCTGAGGCATCAAACAGCAAGTATAGCTGGCGCTTCCTGGGTGCTGGTAGCGTTGGGTGTAATCCGCCCGGGTCTCCCTGGCTGATTTGTGGGGTAGAGGTGGTGGTTACACAGCGGGGGTGCCGGGCTGAGATGTCAGAGTCCGGCAATTCTATGACAGGGGTACCTGCAGATCTACAGTCCACCCCAGGATCATTAGTGTCCTTGGAACAGCTGAGGGCGGTGTTTGGGGAGTTCCTCCCCCGGGCAGGGGTGCCCGTTCCGAGGGGCCCCCAGAAGCGCCAACCCCCCCTCTTTCCGCAGGGGAGGATTCAGATCTAGAAAGCGCTTCAGTGGTCACACCTGTGGATCTTTCAGAGGGTGAGCCGCCCTCAGAGGGCGAAGAGGATCAGGAGGCTCCTAGTTCGCGGG
>BLSH010378675.1:451414-465211 GCA_018402905.1 Glandirana rugosa | reverse complement strand
AGTGTCTAAAGCACTATTCTTGTTGGCTGGGTCAGCCATGCGCCAGCGCTAGCAACTGCTATGGCGGCACAGTCTCTTCGTGAGCATGCTGCCGCGCTGCGCACTGGTTTGTCTGGTGAATGTGCACAGGCTGAAGTACAGCGAGTGCAACATTTGGAAGAGGGTCTCCGCTACATATGCCATGCTGCTTTGGATCTTCTCCCCATATTGTCAAAAATGTCTGTTTGTTCAATTGTTATCAGGCGGGTGCTGTGGCTCCGCTCTTGGTCGGACAACCAGGCTTCATAGAAAGCTCCTGCAGACCTGCCCTTTCAGGGGCCCCCACCCGCCTCACGGGTGGGGGGCCGGTTTCTGGGGGTTGCAAGCAGCTCTCTGCCCCCAGAAAAGTCCTTCCCCTCAAACTTGAGGCTCCCGCAGGAGCGTTGGGGGGCGCTTCTAGGCGCCGGTCAGGCGCTCAGCAGTCAGAAGTCATCATTAACGCTGGCTTGCCGGCTGGAGTACCTAGGTCTGTGTCCGGACACGGTACAGACAGGGGTGTTCCTAACACCGAGCAGGCGTCTAATGCTTCAGGCTGGGCGAACCCTGTGATCGCGCCAGTGGTTCTCCTTACGGTTCTGTATACGGGTGTTGGGGCTCAGGGTGTCGACTTGCGAAGCGATACCTTACGTCCAGAACACTCGGCTCCTGCGAGAGGCAATGTTGTCGCGGTGGGACAAATCTCATCTATCCCTGGACAGGCCGATCAGGTCGGAGTGTCAGTCCCGGGAACCCTTGGTTTGGGGGATTCAGGTTCCGGCCCTAAAGGGGGGGAGAAGTTGTCCTCCCCTCAATTGGTCGATGTAGGTACTGGAACTGAGAGCGAGCAGGCTTTACCTGTCCCGTTGGACAGAGAGGCTGCGCCGCCCGGTTCTGGTTCAGTCGGTCAATGCCACGGAGGTGGCGTAGGTAAACCATTAGGGCGGAACAAGAAGCACAGCAACAGCCGCGGCTCTGATCCTTCGGGGGGCAGTGCTTCACAGGCCTCGGGGGTCAGTATCGGTTGCTGTACATTTTTCCTCCTCTAGGGGCTCTACCCGCGGCTTGTACGTGGGGTAGAGGCGGGGGGAATCCCGACAATTCTGGTAGCTCCGGATTGGCTCCGGCATCCTTGGTACGCCGACGTAGTACAGAGGGTGGCAGAGGCTCCGTGGCATCTTCCGCTCCGCGGGGACCTACTGGTTCAGGGGCCCATCCGGTGCCCTGCTTTACTCTCGCTGGCTTTGACGGCTTGGCTATTGAGTCCCAGGTATTGAGGGAGAGGGGTGTCTCTGACTCCGTAATCCCTACTATGATAAAAGCACGCAAGAGTTCCTCACGTAAGATTTATAATAGGACCTGGAAGGCCTATATTACCTGGTGCGAGGCAGGGGGTTGGAACCCCCGCTCTTATAGAGTATCCAGAGTACTGTCATTTTTACAGCAAAGACTGGACAAGAACCTAGCGTTAAATACGCTTAAAGGGCAGATTTCGGCCCTGGCGGTTCTTTTTCAACGGCCCTTGGCGTCTCATTCGTTGATCCGTACATTTGTACAGGGGGTACGTCATGTGGCTCCTCGGATACGGTCGCCTTTGGCACCGTGGGATTTGAATCTGGTGCTTTCTGTGTTGCAGAAGCTACCATATGAAAGGATTAGGGACATTCCCTTACAGTTATTGTCGCAGAAGGTGGCCTTTCTGGTGGCTATCACATCCGCCAGGCGGGTGTCGGAGTTAGCCGTATTATCCTGCAGGTCACCTTACTTGGTCCTCCATAAGGACAAGGCAGCTCTGCGGCCTTCCCCCTTTGTTTCTTCCGAAGGTGGTTTCTTCCTTTCATTTAAATGAGGATATTGTTCTCCCCTCATTGTGCCCGCACCCGTCACATCCTAAAGAAGTTGAGCTGCATTCTTTTGATGTGGTGAGGCCCTTGCGGGTGTATTTAAGTTCTACAGCTTCCTTTCGGAAGTCTGATTCTTTATTTTTGTTGACGGAAGGGTCGCGCAAAGGTATGGCGGCCTCGTCGGCTACCGTATCTCGTTGGATACGGAAGACCGTGACTCATGCATATGAGATTCGGGGTAAGGTTCCCCCGTTCCCAGTCATGGCTCATTCCACCAGGGCAGTTAGTACTTCCTGGGCGTTTAGACACCAGGCTTCGGTGTCTCAGGTGTGCAAGGCAGCTACTTGGGCCTCAGTGCACACGTTTACTAAGTTTTACAAAATTGATGTTTCGGCATCCTCGGATGCTGCTTTTGGCCGCAAGGTATTGCAAGCGGCAGTATAGGCGCGGTTAGCGCCGCCTGAGAGGGCGTTTTTCTGTTGGATACAGTTGTTATGATTTGCCCACCCCTCTTGATTGGCACAGCTTTGGGACGTCCCCATGTGTCATAAGAAGGCTGCGTCTGTCAGTGAACGGAAGAGAAAAAGGGATTTTTTGTATAACTTACCGTAAAATCCTTTTCTCTGAGTTCACTGACATATGCAGCACCCACCCCTCTGCGTTGGTTTTGTACGGCTTTTACGAACTGATGTGCTGTACAGAGCAGGGGGATTATATGCTAAGGTGAGGACGGCCCCCTGGGAGGGGCCAACCTATACTTTTGTTTGTTTTGCCTAGGCTACTCCTAGTAGGATGAGCATAACCCCATGTGTCATAAGAAGGCTTCGTCTGTCAGTGAACTCAGAGAAAAGGATTTTACGGTAAGTTATACAAAAAATCCCTTTTTTTTTCATCATCTTCTTTCGACTTCACAATTATGTGACACTTTGTGTTGGTCTATCGCAGGGATATGCAATTAGCGGACCTCCATATGTTTCATAACTACAAGTCCCATGAGGCATAGCAAGACTCTGACAGCAACAAGCAAGACACCCAGAGGTAGAGGCATGATGGGATTTGTAGTTTTGCAACAGCTGGAGGTCTGCTAATGGCATATCCCTGGTCTATCACATAAAATTAGAATAAAATAAATTTATGATTTTGGTTGTAACATGACAAAATGTGGAGCATTTCAAGGGGTATGAATACTTTTTCAAGGCACTGTACAGGGCAGAGTGACAGTCCTTCATTCTGCCTTTTTCCTGTGGGCCCAATCTATCTTTGTGTATGCTGGGCTCACGGTACTCCTGGACTGGTGTTCCGCTTTAATGCGTTTAAAGGTTTCAGTCATGTCCCCCCTTTACCCGCCTGGCCTACAGCAGAAAGACGGCCAGCAGAATAAGCTGCTCGTGTGCACCACTCAGTGATGCGGTGTGTCGGTCTGACACTGTATCTCCAATATAGGTAAAGAGCCTATGGCATAGGCTCTTTACCAAGTGATCAGCTGTTCTCAATCAGTGCCCATCAGTGATGCATATCAGAGCCGCCTATCGGTGCCCATTAGGCCCCATTCACACCTGAACGTTTTGTAGCTTGAATATGCTTGAAGCCTGAAGCTACAAAACGCTGGAGGGGGAAAAAAAAAATCAATGATTTTCTAGGGAAATGGTTCACATATCCACTCAAAAACTCCTCAAGCCAAACGCCTGAAGCTCAAACAAGTTCCAGAGGTATATTTGTCATGCGAATCTGGCAGATTCCGGTGTTTGTATCCCATGGAAATTAATGGAAACGCACGATTCGGGCGTTTTTGCACAATTTTCAGCTGAATTAAAAGCTGAACTACCTAGCAACAAATGATGCAATAAATATAGTATTGGCTAATACAAAAAAACGCCAGAAATGCTGCACAAAAACGATCCAAAGTCGCACAACAAAACGCTGGAAAAAGCACAGATGTGTCGCTCAGGTGTGAATGCAGCCTCAGTGGCCGTCAGTGAAGGAGAAAACATACTTCTTTACAAAATTTTATAACCGAAACAAAGAACAACTTTTTTTTTTTTCAACATTTTCAGTCTATTTTTATTTGTAGCGCAAAAAATAAAAAAACATTGATGATCAAATGCCACCTAAAGAAACCTATACAGGGCGACAAGGCAGTGATACGAATGCTTCCAGCAGCCTGTTTATCAGTATTATTACCTTGTAAGGTGGAAACGTGGCTCTTAATGCCTGAATGTCCCATTTGTCTATGAAATATTGTAAAATCATTGGGCAGGAAAACTGCTTGCTACGCTGTAAAATGGTTTTGTCTGTTTTCAGCTGAAGTAAGTATGCGATATTCAGTCACTGATTGCTTTTGACAGAAATAATTTAGGAATGAGTTTGGTTGCTTGTCTATCAGCTGCTTGTTGAGCATGAGATGAAAAACGAGTTAATCAGATGTGCGTGACTTGATTCTGCATACTGCTTTCTTAGGCCTCCTTGATATAAATGGCAATGGGTCTTCTACTTGATTTTCATTTTTTTTAAAAATTACATTATAACTAGCCCAAGTATGGCTTTTGGTTGCATTCATGACGGTGTACTGGAAAACAAAACATAACAAGTGAGTTGAGGAAAAGCTATGTGTCCTTTTTCTTCTGTGCACTGGAAAGTTGTATTGGACATTGAAGCTGGCTGTAAACAAGAGAACAGGGACAGCTAGGCACCAGTCTCCTTCTAAGACTGATCTTCCTAAACCAGGGATCTCCGAACTACAGCCCCTGCAGCTGTTGCGGAACTACACGTCGCATGAGACATTGTAAAACTCTGACATTCACAGACATGACTAGGCATGATTGGAATTGTAGTTCCTGAACAACTGGAGGGCCCTAGTTTGGAGACCCCTGTTCTAAACATTTGAACATCCAAAATGATGGTTAGAGCTGGGAACCAAGCAGATCTAAAAGATTCAAATTAGGGGAGCTCAGTCTGGGAGAGGGAGAGCAGCACAAGTAGCATCTCTAGGGTTTACAGAGAATGGTCCGAAAAAGAGGAAAAATCCAGTGAGCAGCAATTGCATGGACTTTGAAAATGCCTTGCTGTCAGAGAAGAATGGACAAACTGGTTCAAGATGATAGAAAGGCAACAGTAACTCAAATAATCACTTGTTACAACCAAGGTATGCAGAATACCATCTCTGAACACAGAACACATCTAACCTTGAGGCAGATGGGCTACAGCAGCAGAAAACCACACTGTGTGCCACTGCCACTCCTGTCAGCTAAGAACAGGAAACTGAGGCTACAATTTTCACAGGCTCACCAAAATTGGACAATAGAAGATTGGCAAAACTTTGTCTGGTCTGATGAGTCTGGAATCATGCTGCAACATTCAGATGGTAGGGTCAGAAGTTGACGCAAGCATGAAAGCATGGATCCATCCTGCCTTGTATCAACGGTTCAGGCTGGTGGTGTAATGGCATGGGGGATATTTTCTTGGCAAACTTTGGGCCCCTTCGTACCAATTGAGCATCATTTAAACACCATGGCCTGCCTGAGTATTGTTGCTGACCATGTCCATCCCTTTATCACGACAGTGTACCCATCTTCTGATGGCTCCTTCCAGGAGGATAATGCACCATGTCACAAATC
Source organism: Glandirana rugosa (assembly GCA_018402905.1). Lineage (NCBI taxonomy): Eukaryota > Metazoa > Chordata > Amphibia > Anura > Ranidae > Glandirana > Glandirana rugosa. The sequence goes on along the minus strand of BLSH010378675.1, from coordinate 459,738 downwards.
TCAAATCATCTCAAACTGGTATCTTGAACATGACAATGAGTTCACTGTACTCCAGTGGCCTCCATAGTCACCAGATCTCAATCCAAAAGAGTACCTTTGGGATGTGGTGGAACGGAAAATTCACATCATGGATGGGCAGCCGACAAATCTGCAGCAACTGCGTGATGCTGTCATGTCAATATGGACCAAAATCTTTAAGGAATAATTGCAACACCTTGTTGAATCTATGAAAACAAGAAATGTCTGGAAATGGCGCTGCTTTAAACCGTATAATTAATCCTTTTACACTGAACCCACATCTGGGTACCGACAAACTTTTTGTTTAAAGTGCAACAAACGTGTAATAAAAGTGATAATGTGCAAAAGAATATATGTGCAAAAATATCAAATAAATACTAAAATAATTGTGACGCGTGAGTATATTAATACTTCAGTGATGTGCTTTGTGTTAACCCTGTTAATCCTAAAAGATATAATACGTAAAAAGGTTGTTCAATGGTTGTATAGGCAACAGGACATTGGTTAAACCAGTATTCAGGATAAATTCTAAAAACAACGTGAGTCCACTACTATGCCTACTGGTCACTCCTTAATTAGGTGGATTCCTATGTAATTGACCAGTAGGAAGAACCCAGATTCATAGATGTAATCAAGTTCATAAAGGGTTAATTTATTGCATGACAGTGTTCTATTCCCCCAAAGTGCTCGGTGCTTAAGAATATTCCTTTGTAGTCATCACATAAATTGCTTGGCGTGGGTCACACGTGCTCCCCTCAAGGTCCCCTCCTTACCAGAGGACGCCACCCCTACAGGGGTAAACCGCCTAGCAGTATCTGCGGTATTGGTGTTGGTCCTGGTCCTGGGGCGATTCCTTCATCTGTGTAGGGGAGATGAGCAGAAACAAAGGAGACCCATAGCGCAATACGTAGGAGTAATATATAACCTCTCTTTATTCTTCTTATGTGGGTTATATATCAGACAGTACAAAAAAGTTAAAATCCAGTGTCCACATTTAAAAATAAGCGTAAAAAACACAGTCCACTTTGGTCATATCCCTGTTTAAGCTTTGGTGAACGCAACCTCCTAATGATAAAGTCCTGTTTACTTCCTGTACACCTCGGTTGCGTTCCACCACCTTGCTCTGCAAAACTGGAAATGACGTAGGACGTACAGCTAGGCTCCGCCTGACGTGTTTCGTCATCAACGTTCTCAAAGGCGTTACCTAGCTACCAAACAAGCCTAACTTAAATACCTCCCTTAGGAGGAGGGCCAAGTGTGTTCCGTTCGTGTGTTGCGTCCGTGATACTTGCTGAGCCAACAGAACGGCACGGAACGCCAGGAGTCAAACACTATTGGCCCCGCACCTTTACAAATTTAGATATTCCCTGGTAAAACTAACGATAGGAGAGTCTAGGTGTTAAACGAGCCTAGTATTATAACAAATTGGTGTACAAGATGGCGGCCTGGTTTTCACCGTTACGGGGCGGTAAAAACATTATAAAAAATGTGTAGCCCAGACGTGATACACAGAATACTAAAAACTAAAAACCATATAAAAATGATAAAAATGGTAAAAAGAAGAGGTACTATACTGGAAATGCAGAGAAGAAGGACAGAACGTATGAGTGTGTAATATATCAGATATACTAAATGCATTAATATGTATTTGAGATGTGTCTTATAAAATGTATATTAAAAAATATTTTTTATATGAATGAAAATTTTTTTACATTTTTTTTCCAAAAAATGCTATTTAACCACTTCCTTACTGGGCACTTAAACCCCCCTCCTGCCCAGACCAATTTTAAGGTTTCAGCGCTGTCGCATTTTGAATGACAGTTGCGCGGTCGTGCAAAGTTGTACCCGAATAAAATTGATGTCCTTTTTTCCCCACAAATAGTGTTTTCTTTTGGTGGTATTTGATCACCTCTGCGGTTTTTATTTTTTGCGCCATAAACAAACAAAGAGCGACGATTTTGAAAAAAGAACAATATTTTTTACTTTTTGCTATAATAAATATCCAAAAATAAAAAAAACAATTATTCATCGGTTTTGGCCGATTTTATATTCTTCTACATATTTTTGGTAAAAAAAATCGCACTCAGCGTTTATTGATTGGTTTGCGCAAAAGTTATTGCATCTACAAACTATGGGAATTGATTTATGGCGTTTTTATTATTTTTTTTTTTTACTAGTAATGGCGGCGATCTGCGATTTTTATTGGGACTGCGATATTGGGGGGGGGGGGGACATGTCGGACATTTTTGACACTTTTTTGGGACCAATGACATTTATACAGCGATCAGAAATTTAAATGTCCACTGATTACTGTATAAATGTCATTGGCAGTGAAGGGGTTAACCTGAAGGGGGCAGTGAAGGGGTTAAATATGTTCCCTGGGTGTGTTCTAACTGTGGGGGGGATGGGTTGGCCGGGACATAACAGATCTAACTGATCCCAGTGACAGGGATCAGTAGATCTGCTTGTCCCCCTCTCACAGAACGGGGAACCGCCGTGTTTACATCGGCGGTTCCCCGTTCTACAGCTCTGTAAGGTGATCGCGGGTCAGGAGCGGACATAGAGTCCGCCCGACCCGCGGGCACGCCCACGCAGCGTGCGGCGGCCACGCGCGCGCGCTGCCGCTTGTGAGTGCGCGCAGGGGGCGTGTAAAGGGGCGGACGTCTATAGACGTCCTCCCGTAGATTCAGATCCGCGCTGTAGACGTCTTTCGTCTATAGCGCGGATCTCTACAGGTTAAGGTTAAAAGTCGGAAATAAAACAATTTAAATCTATGTCGACATTGAGGCCTCCAGGTACCAAACTTCCTAATTTATAAATCCACATGGTTTCATTTTGGGAGATTAATTTCTTTTTATTATTGCCCCTCCAGTGGGTATTAATTTTATCTATTCCATAAAATCTCATTAGTTTTGGATCCTTATTGTGTACTTCCTTGAAGTGCTTGGAGAGACTGTGCTTGGGGAATCCTTTTTTGATATTTCTTATATGTTCCCCTATCCTCTTGTATAGGGGTTGAGTGGTTCTCCCTACATATAATAAACGACAGGGGCACTCAATAACATACGTAACATGCGTACTATGACATGTTATGAGTGAATTGATATGGTGCTGCATGCCATAGGTGTAGGACTTGAACTTTTCTGGTTTCCTAGGTTGATCTCTAATAATTTTACAAGGTAGACATCTCTGGCATCTGTAAAACCCCTTCATGTTGCGGAAAATTCTTACTTCATTAGGGGAATTAATAATATGATGGACTAGGTGGTTCCTGAGGTTTGGGGTTTTCCTGTATATGAACCTGGGCTTCCTAGGTAATTTTTTTCAAGACCCTATCTGTAGTGAGGATGGGCCAGTATTTCTTTATTGCTTTTTCCATTTGTTTGTAGTCCCTGTTAAAACCTGTTATGAAGGCTACATCGTACTGGTTGTTTCTGGTTTTCTTTTTCTTATCATTGATGGTTAGTAGTGTTTTTCTGTCCAACTTTCCTATTGTTTCTTTTAATTTCAAAAGAGTAGGTTTTTGGTAGCCTTTCTCAACAAATTTGTTTATGACTTGATCTGCTTGCGTATCAAAATCTTCCAAATTTCCACAATTTCTTCTGAGTCTCATAAGCTGTCCTTTAGGAATGTTGTTTTTCCACTTTGGATGGTGGCAGCTTGTGACTGGAATGTTCCTGTCTGATGGCTTGAAGAAGGTTTTTGTACATAGTGCACCTGGTGTGTTCTCTATGACCAAATCCAAGTAATCTATTGTGTTTTTATCACATTTCCCTGTGAATTTTAGGCCATATTTGTTGCTATTAATGTCCGTCATGAACTTTTTTAGGGAGTCTTCTCCTCCTTCCCATAGTATGAACACATCATCTATATACCTTCTGTAGAATTGGAGTTCTGGATAATTTTTATTGTATATATATTCCTCTTCCCACAGATCCATAAAGAGGTTTGCTACACTCGGTGCATAACGTGCTCCCATCGCAACCCCTTTGGTCTGTATATAATATTCCTTTTCATACCAGAAATAATTCGATTCCATGCACATCTTTAACCCTTCCAAAATGAAATTAATCTGTGGTTGTTTCATACCAGTACGTTCGTGTAGCGCCTTCTCCACTCCCTTCAGTCCATCCAGTTGATCAATGCTGGTATATAATGCATTAACATCTATTGTTACTAGGAGGCTATTTCCTTTGGGTCTAATATTTTGTAACTCATTTATTAATTGGAGACTGTCTCTTAGATAGGATGTGCCTTTTTTAACTAGGGGTTTGAGGAATTGATCGAGATATTCCCCCCAATCTGGCAAAAATGGAGTCTATACCATTCACGATAGGTTGCCCAGGTGGTTTGTCTGTTCTTTTATGTATTTTTGGAACGTAATATATAATGGGAATTTTGCTTGCCTCAGGTATTAGATATTTGGCTTCTTTTTTATTTAAAATCCCCTTATCCTTTCCTTTCTTCACAAATTCCTTCAGTTTCTTCAGGGATTTTCACAGGGAAATGTGATAAAAACACAATAGATTACTTGGATTTGGTCATAGAGAACACACCAGGTGCACTATGTACAAAAACCTTCTTCAAGCCAACAGACAGGAATGGATACATTCCAGTCACAAGCTGCCACCATCAAAAGTGGAAAAACAACATTCCTAAAGGACAGCTTATGAGACTCAGAAGAAATTGTGGAAAATTGGAAGATTTTGATACGCAAGCCGATCAAGTCATAAACAAATTTGTTGAGAAAGGCTACCAAAAACCTACTCTTTTGAAATTAAAAGAAACAATAGGAAAGTTGGACAGAAAAACACTACTAACCATCAATGATAATAAAAAGAAAATTAGAAACAACCAGTACGATGTAGCCTTCATAACAGGTTTTAACAGGGACTACAAACAAATGGAAAAAGCAATAAAGAAATACTGGCCCATCCTCACTACAGATAGGGTCTTGAAAAAATTATTACCTAGGAAGCCCAGGTTCATATACAGGAAAGCCCCAAACCTCAGGAACCACCTAGTCCATAATATTATTAATCCCCCTAATGAAGTAAGAATTTTCCGCAACATGAAGAGGTTTTACAGATGCCAGAGATGTCTACCTTGTAAAGTTATTAGAGATCAACCTAGGAAACCAGAAAAGTTCAAGTCCTACACCTATGGCATGCAGCACCATATCAATTCACTCATAACATGTCATAGTACGCATGTTACGTATGTTATTGAGTGCCCCTGTCGTTTATTATATGTAGGGAGAACCACTCGACCCCTATACAAGAGTATAGGGGAACATATAAGAAATATCAACGAAGGATTCCCCAAGCACAGCCTCTCCAAGCACTTCAAGGAAGTACACAATAAGGATCCAAAACTAATGAGATTTTATGGAATAGATAAAATTAATACCCACTGGAGGGGCAATAATAAAAAGAAATTAATCTCCCAAAATGAAACCATGTGGATTTATAAATTAGGAAGTTTGATACCTGGAGGCCTCAATGTCGACATAGATTTAAATTGTTTTATTTCCGACTTTTAACCTTAAATAGCATTTTTTGGAAAAAAATTTAAAAAAAATTTTTCATTCATATAAAAAATATTTTTTAATATACATTTTATAAGACACATCTCAAATACATATTAATGCATTTAGTATATCTGATATATTACACACTCATACGTTCTGTCCTCCTTCTCTGCATTTCCAGTATAGTACCTCTTCTTTTTACCATTTTTATATGGTTTTTAGTTTTTAGTATTCTGTGTTTCACGTCTGGGCTACACCTTTTTTATAATGTTTTTACCGCCCCCTCACAGTGAAAACCAGGCCGCCATCTTGTACACCAATTTGTGATAATACTAGGCTCGTTTAACACCTAGACTCTCCTAACGTCAGTTTTACCAGGGAATATCTAAAATTGTAAAGGTGCGGGGCCAATAGTGTTTGACTCCTGGCGTTCCGTGCCGTTCTGTTGGCTGGAGGTAGGAGTCCCTGGGCAGGTTACAATAGTGCTTCGATCCGTAACCACAGCCTCATTTATTAGTGTATATATATATATATATTTACTTATATATGCCTGTTTCTGGTGACAATTGTAATAGTGGTTTAATTACCACAGAAGCAGCGCTTGATGAACCAATCAGCAAGTATCACGGACGCAACACACGAACGGAACACACTTGGCCCTCTTCCTAAGGGAGGTATTTAAGTTAGGCTTGTTTGGTAGCTAGGTAACGCCTTTGAGAACGTCGATGACGAAACACGTCAGGCGGAGCCTAGCTGTACGTCCTACGTCATTTACGGTTTTGCAGAGCAAGGTGGTGGAACGCAACCGAGGTGTACAGGAAGTACACATGACTTTATCATTAGGAGGTTGCGTTCACCAAAGCTTAAACAGGGATATGACCAAAGTGGACTGTGTTTTTTACGCTTATTTTTAAATGTGGACACTGGATTTTAACTTTTTTGTACTGTCTGATATATAACCCACATAAGAAGAATAAAGAGAGGTTATATATTACTCCTACGTATTGCGCTATGGGTCTCCTTTGTTTCTGCTTATCTCCCCTACACGGATGAAGGAATCACACCAGGACCAACACCAATACCGCAGATACTGCTAGGCGCTTTACCCCTGTAGGGGTGGCGTCCTCTGGTAAGGAGGGGACCTTGAGGGGAGCACGTGTGACCCACACCAAGCAATTTATGTGATGACTACAAAGGAATATTCTTAAGCACCGAGCACTTTGGGGGAATAGAACACTGTCATGCAATAAATTAACCCTTTATGAACTTGATTACATCTATGAATCTGGGTTCTTCCTACTGGTCAATTACATAGTAATCCACCTTTTTAAGGAGTGACCAGTAGGCATAGTAGTGGACTCACGTTGTTTTTAGAATTTATCCTGAATACTGGTTTAACCAATGTCCTGTTGCCTATACAACCATTGAACAACCATTGAACAACCTTTTTACGTATTATATCTTTTAGGATTAACAGGCTTTCTATACACAAAGCACATCACTGAAGTATTAATATACTCACGCGTCACAATTGTTTTAGTATTTATTTATTTGATATTCTTTTTGCACATATATTCTTTTGCACATTATCACTTTTATTACACGTTTGTTGCACTTTAAACAAAAAGGTTGTCGGTACCCAGATGTGGGTACAGTGTAAAAGGATTAATTATACGGTTTAAAGCAGCGCCATTTCCAGACATTTCTTGTTTTCATTTACTACATCCTGCCTATTAGGCAGAATTTCACTGGAAGGCAGCAGCTTATAGGTTCCATTTATCCTAAGCGCAATACTCATTTTATACTTTATACCTTGTTGAATCTATGCTACAAATAAGGCCGTTCTGAAGGCAAAAGGGGGTCCAACCCGGTACTAGCAAGGTGTACCTAATAAAGTGGCTGGTTGAGTGTATGTCATTCTCAGGATAGGATGGACAGAAATGCAAATTCTTTGACAGGTAAAATATCTCTATTATATGTATATATTTGTGTATTTAGCTTTTTTCCTGCTGTCCAGCTTTAGAGGAGAAGTATGGGATATGAACAAAAGCAAAAACCCCTCCATACTTACCTCCATGCTGTCTCACACCGACTCTAACACCAAAAACTGAGTTATCACATGACCACTGATCGTTAAGCTCTCGGCCTGCTGAGAGCAGAGACTCTTGGTCGTTGCTCTCCACTCTGCTCCTCCTGTGCTCACAGGAAAGCTGGGCTGGGAAAGGGACAGGAGCGTCTAGCTCCTACGCTCACGCTGAAGGGCAGAGTCAGCTGTCAGACAAGCAGCAGGGTGGATTCCCATAACATTTTCCGAATGCTGGCACAGCACTGCCCCATTAGCTGATAACAGGCAACAGCCCTCTATCAGCTAACTCTGGGTCATAGGAGAGCAAAAGTAGAGTACTCCTGTAACCCACAAGAGAAGTATGGCCAAAAAACCTTTGACCTCTTTGTAAATGTCGTAACCTATTCGTACGATTTGTAAATGTAACCAATGTAAAATTTCTCCAGTTTCCAAAAAACCGGTATGAAGAGAACACCCAATGTCCTCATGAGATGAAAACGAGAGGATACTGGGTCTCAATCGACTATCTCCCGACAACGGACAATAGTCGATTACCCCGTCACGACACGGTCGTAAGCCTTTTACAATACCCTTAGGTGGGACGACGAACAGACTGTCGACTGAGACGGGAAGTCGCACTCGCATCCTCGATCTGCGAGGACAGGGAAAGGGTCGGGTCGAAAGGACACTCGTGTCCTCCTCGTCTCACCT
>BLSH010378675.1:430690-444539 GCA_018402905.1 Glandirana rugosa | reverse complement strand
CCAGTGATGTTGCAGCTCTGAAATATGGCAAAACTGGTGGCAAGTGGCATCTTGGCAGCTGTACGCTTGACTTTTCTCAGTTCACGGGCAGTTATTTTGCGCCTTGGTTTTTCCACACGCTTCTTGCGACCCTGTTGGCTATTTTGAATGAAACGCTTGATTGTTCGATGATCACGCTTCAGAAGCTTGGCAATTTTAAGAGTGCTGCATCCCTCTGCAAGATATCTCACTATTTTTGACTTTTCGGAGTCTGTCAAGTCCTTCTTTTGACCCATTTTGCCAAAGGAAAGGAAGTTGCCTAATAATTATGCACACCTGATATAGGGTGTTGATGTCATTAAACCACACCCCTTCTCATTACTGAGATGCACATCACCTAATATGCTTAATTGGTAGTAGGCTTTCGAGCCTATACAGCTTGGAGTAAGACAACATGCATAAAGAGGATGATGTGGTCAAAATACTCATTTGCCTAATAATTCTGCATACAGTGTATATAGACACACATACACATAAGAGAGACCAAACAGAGCATGTGCAAATTTACAACCCTGCCTGTGTGTAGTATGGATTTACACACAGTGCAAGCAGGAAGTATCTGGCCATACACGATCAAAGAGGCTTTTTACACAATGCAGAGGATTAACCTCTTAAATTGCACAGTGAGTATAACAAGCAAGCTATTCTGCGCATACAGACAGATTTTACTGTTGTGGGTTTAGTAACACTTTAATCCACGAGTTTAGCATAGGGAGTGTTGTCCCTTTCCAGGAAAGTAAAATTGTTTATTTGGTAAAAAAGTACAAAATTCGCAGTAATTAGAAACATAATAATTGTTTAACATATTTAGAGATTGGCAAATCACCAAATGTTCCCATTTTTTAAAACCAGCAAATATCTCCTGCGCTGTGCAATGGGCCTATGTGTGAATGCAGCTTCTGTTGGGATGTAGTTATGTGGATAACACACGCTCTGCTGCCTTTGTCAACTTAGGGGAGTCCAAAGTACTAAAACATATAAGATAACATGGAAGGCGTATAGCCTACTGCATTATCCTTGGTAAAAGATTTTATTATAACAACAGAAGTAAGTATCATACTGTTTTTTTAATTTCTCCGTAGCCATGCAGTATACCACCGTTCTGTATATTAGTGCATGTACATGTGTGTTTTTCCTTAGGCATATACACACATTTACATCAGTACTAATATTTGCTTTATTACCAATGGTATGTCACGATATAGAGTGCTGTGATGAATAAGGACTAATCCACCAGTGGAGGAGGACCATACCCCCAAGGCCATATCACCAAACTAGTTCACCACATGCAGACCAGTTTTTTGTCCAAAGAGGCTTTGTCCAAAGAGGATCTGATGAAGAGGATAACCCTCAAAACCCATTAGCCGCTTATGCCACCTGCTAGCCCTACCGGGTATTGGCGGTGCCATATGGACTCTATAAGAGGATTATCATGATTCACTTTTAACCAGCCAAGTTATGTGAGTACAATACTTGTTATAATATCTTTTACCAAGGATAATGCCCTAGGCCATGCGCCTTCCATGTTTTCTTATATGTTTTAATTCCCAGATTTTTGGTTGCAGTATGTTAGGGAGTCCTAAAGCCAAAGAAATGAAAGAGCCGATGCCCACCCAAAATTTTTGAACTACAGGACAAGACCAGAAACAGTGTAAAAAGTCTGTGGTACGACCACAGCCTCTAAAACACTCGACTGTAGGATGTAGGCCCATTTTATGCAACTGAGCAGGAGTGAGGTGAGCAAGATGAAATACCTTCTTATAGGTCTCCCTAAATTCAGACCAGTCAGAATCCGCAAATTTTATGGTCAATGAAGACCACCTGTTTTGAGCAATGGAGAACCTAGGATTGGAGTCTAGCACAAGAGCAGAGTAATAATCAGAAATAAATCCATTTGGTTCAGGGCATTGCAGCAGTTTCTCAAGGGGTGTTCACCATCCCAAATTGAGCTTTTATGGTGTAGTTGATCATAAAATAGGTAGGTCAGGGGAAGGTTGAATTTTCTCCTGCAGTTGTGGAGATTAGTATTATTTTTTTTTAGAGGGTAGCCTATCCAGCCCTGTGTGCATTTTCAGGGAGACCTAAAATGTTGACAGCCAGTGCTGGGCTTTCTCGGAAAGTCTAACATTGTACTCTCTTTTAATTTCTTATGAGTAATATGTAGATTTGATTCAAGAAATTATACAAGATCACTTTAAAACTTTTAACCATTTAAAACAATTGAAATACAATTGAATTGAAATCATTGAAGTTTCCTTCTTGGGGTTTTTTAATCCCTGATTGACTGTCATTCTTATTCAGTGAGTTATATGATATTGTCATTCTCCATTTGTTCTTGTCTGAAAGCAGAAACAAATAGGAGGAGAGACTTGTAAAGAAAATGACATCTAGTTGAGTGTAACTGATTGACGGTGTACAGATAGTTGATAGAGATGTCTCTAATCTATACACTTTGCTGCAATTGCATTTAATAACGTTAATAACCTATTGCAAGTATAGGATGTATTTACTGGTTTTATGTAGCTATACGGCTGTATTGGCAACACTTTTGTATTGACGGTATTGGAAAAGGATACGTTCGCTCAGCCTCTGGGTCAATACGGTTAATCTCATTTATTTTCTGCTGTACAAGTCACTTTTGCGTGTGACAGAATGCATTACTCTACTCTGACAAGACTGCATAGATGATCTAGTATTTTATGTTTACAACTCCTGTACTGTATATAAATGCATCTCCTCAAAAGCACAGGTTTATATTTATGGATTATCTTATTTCCATGAATAATTATTCTTCCATTTCTCTTGTCATTTCTCTTGCAGAAAGAAATCCAGGCAATGAGTCAGTGTCACCATCCCAACATTGTGTCATACTATACCTCCTTTGTGGTTAAGGATGAGCTCTGGCTGGTAATGAAGCTAATGAGTGGAGGTAAGATTTATTTTTAAAGGTTTCTCCGCCTAGCTACTATGCCTATTGAAGAGGTTCCTTGACAGCCATTTCCAATTAAAAGGAATTTCCAGCTTACTGTATTTAATAATGCTGTGTGTGGAGACCACCATAAAAGAAAATAGGAAACATGTCAATAGTAATAGAATCATCTGGATTTGCCATTGGCATGCAGACTGTTCTCTTCTATAGATTTTTACAGCGCCACTGTTACAAGTGGTAGTTAACTCCTGAATGTTATTTTTATGTACAGGTAAGCTTATTATAAAGCTTACCTGTAGGTAAAATTAATATCTCCTAAATGTGCACCATTGAGATATTCCAGCGAGCAGCAGCTGGTGATGTCACCGACCCATTTGCTCTGAAGGAACGGCATACCCATGCTGTTCCTTCACAGCTGTGTGCTGCGGGAGTGACGTCATTGCGGCACGGCCATTCAAGTGGTTTCAGTCAAGGAACTCTGAGAGAAGACCAGGTCAAGAAAGAAGCCTCTGCAGCAATGACATTGATCTGCTGGAGGGCTTTGTTTCAAGGTAAGTCTTTCATAATGTGCTAGTATGCAATGCATACTAGCACATTATGGCTTTACTTTGCAGGGAGAACATTTTTTCTTTATCATACATCGTGGGACACAGAGTTAGGCTATTATTCATTACTTACTGGGTTATACGCCATCTCTAGGTGAATGGACACTGGTAGACAAAGTTTTAGACCGAAAGTGATCCCCTATATAACCCCTTCTATACAGGAAGTGCTTACATTTTTTACCAGTATCTGCAAGGTGGATGGACGCGTTTTGAGCTCTCTATAGCTCATTGGCAAGGATCCTGCGAGGTTTTGCCTGTAACGCGACCTACGAACGCTGAACCCTGCGTAGTGGAATCCTGGACACTACAGCGCTAAGGCATTCCTGCAGGGTGCTGTACAGGTCCAAGGGAGTGGACCCTAATACATGAAAAGGGTACCCAGTCCTTGAAGGTCCCAATTAACGGAACCCGTCATGATGGGTGAAGATTGGGCTCTTAGTTCTAAGGCTACCCTGCACGGGTAAGTGAAGCCTCCTTATTTACTTATGTGGTGCCCCATGTGTGTAACAATCTGTCAATATAGCTAAGGCTGGACACCCGTGCAGCGGTGACCGCTGGGGGGGAGTTTGGGCTAGCTGCTGGTGTTTTGGATAAGGAGTACCTTTCTTGTGGATGGTCCACGCATGAGGATTTGTTTCGTGCGCGTGCATGGCACTGTGACCGCACAGGCGCAGAGCATCCCGGCGCACAGCCATCTTTTTTATGCTGAGATTGGCTGACGTGCTGCGCTTCCAGGGGACAGCTGTGCGACACAAAGCAGGCTCTGAAAACCTTTCGCTTTCAGCAGTTCATTTTCCTCCTTACCTGGGTCGCTTGAGTCACCAGGCGTGGTTTGGCAGGCTAAGGTGCAATCCTGCATAAGGACTTGGTGAGCCCTATTAAAGGGTCTCCCTTCTGGGGTAAATATTAAACCCAGGTACTCCCTTTTTGTGGCTTGCGATGTCTTCAAAAAAGAGGAGCGGGACTAACACTACAGGGAAGGGCACATCCGTGTCGTTGGTAGCTCCTGAGGAGCCCAGTCAAACCCCTTGTGTTGTATCCCCTGAGAGACCAGAGGCTTCCGGGCAATCAGCTGCTGCACCTGTCTGGTATTGTGCCTACGGCTAACGCTGCTGCTTCAGCCTTTATCACCAGGGATGAACTGTCCTCAGCTCTAGCTGGGTTAGAGTACAGGATTGCTGGCATGATTGCCTCCATCCCGCAGGGTGGCAAGAAGCTTTACAGATCCCCCCCCCCTCCCCTTAGCCTCCTAACTTGGAGCAGGAATGGGTTGAGGAAGGGCAAGAACTAAATGCTAAGCACGTTTGAGAAGGCCATTCTGTGTCTGCTTCTGAGAAATCTGGGTCAGAAGATCTCCAGTTGGTATCAGCCTCTCAGTTGCAGAGGCATTTGATCCAGACTCTTACTGAGATGGTTCCTTCTGCCTGTAAGTTACCTCCTGCTGAGGTTTCTGAGCCTCCCTTGTCCTCTTTGGGGTCCCTGACGCCTCCTCAGGCTGCACAGGCTTTCCCCTTGCACTCGCTGTTGGAGCAGGTGGTGTATGCTGATTGGGAACATCCTGACAGGATTTTCATTCCTCCTAAGAGGTTTTCCCTTTTATATCCCATGGAGGAAAAGTTTAAGAAGTGGAGCATGGCCAGCCGTGGATGGGGAAGTCTCTTCCTTAAACAACAACTTAACTTGTCCGGTGGATAAAGCATAGGGCTTGAAAGACCCTGTTGACAGTCACTATTAAGGGCTTCCTTTTCTTTGGCCAGTTCAGCTATTCAGCCAGCTGTCGCATCAATTGGAGTCTGCCAGTCCTTAAAGGATCAGGTCAGACGGCCTGACAGGCCTAACCAGGAGGAGGATCCTGCTGAAAATAGGGCAGATATTCCTCAGGCACTGTGTTTTGCTGTAGATGCCTTAAAGCACATGTGTCAAACTGGCGGCCCTCCAGCTGTTGCGGAACTACAAGTCCCATGAGGAGTTACAAGCATGACTCCCACAGGCAGAGGCATGATGGAACTTGTAGTTCCACAACAGCTTGAGGGCCGCCAGTTTGACACCCCTGCTATACAGCAAGTCTCTCATTTGGCTCTCCTGTCTGTACACATGTGCACACTTGTGTGGCTTAAGAACTGGTCAGCCGAGCTTCCCTGTAAGAAGTTATTGGCAGGGTTCCCCTTCCATGGGGAATGTTTGTTTGGTGATGATCTGGACAAATATATCCAAAAGATTTCCGGAGGAAAGAGTTCTCTACTTCCTGTGAAGAGAAGGACCAGGTAGCCCTTGTTTAAATCCTTGGGGAATTCCTTGGATATTTCAGCGCCAAGGCAGTCCTGCCATCAACAGGACGCTAGAGCCAGGGCCAGAAAATCCCTGGATCCAGAACTCTTCTAAACCCGGCACCAAGCCCTCCTTTTGAGAGGACACCCCCACTCTTTCGGATGGGGGAGGCTGCTTCAATTTGCGGACATTTGGACAACAGTGGTGCAGGACGAGTGGGTAACCTCAACAGTGTCCTGCAGTTGCAAGCTGGAATTATGGAGGTTTCCTCCTCAGAGGTTTCTAAGAGCCAGCGTTCCTGCGGATCCTCCAAAAAGAAACTTAGTGTTTCAAGCACTAGAGCAGCTAGTGCAGCAGAGAGTGATCATACAGGTCCCTGTGTCTGAAAGGGACACAGGGTTTTATTGAAACCTGTTCACAGTTCTAAAACCAAATGGGGACATAAGGTCAATCTTGGACCTAAGATCCCTCAACGAACATCTGTTAATCCAATCCTTTCGGTTGGGATCCGTCCGCTTGGTAGTAGCCTCGCTCCAGATTGGAGACTTCTTAGCCTTTGCCAAGGATGCGTATTTACACGTACAGGTACGCAGAGGTTCCTGCGATTTGCAGTAGAGGAACGTGATTTCCAGTTTGTGGCACAGCCCTTTGGGCTTGCCACAGCACCCTGGGTGTTTAAAAAGGTCCTAGCACCAGTACTGGGTCATTTAAAGGTCCAGGGGATCTTGGTGCTTGGATACTTAGACGACCTGTTCAGAGATTACTCACTAAAGGCCCTGGAACACAGCGTAGCCTGCACAGTGTGGTATTTAGAAAACCTGGGCCAGGTCATAAATACCGAAAAGTCAGCCTTGAAACCAGCTCAGAGTCTGAAGTATCTAGGCTTGATCCTGTGTGCAGTCTAGGCAAGGGTATTTTTTTCCCCCCGTAAAGATCTGTGCCATGAAGGATCAGGTACGTCAGGTAAGGGGCACCAGGCAACCATCTATTCGGCTCTGTATGAGTCTTCTGGGAAGGATGCTGTTCTCTTTTGGGGCAGTTCCCTACGCTCAATTCCATTCCAGGCCTATACAACAAGACATCTTGTCAGCTTGGAACAGGAGAGCACAAGCCCTGGATTACCCCATGTCCTTATCTCCCCGGGTGCGCTTAAGTCTAAGCTGGTGGTTGCAGGATCAGAACCTGCGAAGAGGAAGATCCTTCCTCCTGGTGTCTTGGAGAGTGCTGACCACTGACTCCACTCTCTTAGGCTGGGGAGCGACCCTAGAGGGGCTCACAGCTCAGGGGAGATGGTCAAAGTCAGAGCAGGGCCTGCCCATCAACATCCTGGAGTTACAGGTGGTACGTCTCGCCTTATGGTCCTGGACGTTGGAGCTTCAGGACTGCCCTATCAGGGTTCAGTCTGACAATGCCATAGCAGTGACTATATCAGCCACCAGGGCGGTACCAGGAGCCGTTCAACTCAGGAGGAGGTGAACCACATATTGACCTGGGCAGAGGCATATGTGCCCATTCTGTCTGCGGTCCATATCCCAGGGGGAGAGAACTGGAAGGCAGATTATCTCAGCCGCCAGCAGATCTGCCCGGGGGAACGGTCCCTACACCCGAAGGAATTCCGGGAAATCTGCCAGCGTTGGGGATGGCCAGTTGTCGATCTATTGGCATCCAGATTCAACAAAAAGCTACAGAAGTTTGTGTCCCGAGCAAAGGATCCCCTGGCAATCAGAGCAGATGCTCTGGTAGTTCCATGGGGCCAGTTCTCCCTGGTTTATGCTTTCCCCTGGTCCATCTTCTTCCACATTTGTGCAGGATTGGGAGAGAGGGTGTTCCAGTCATCCTGGTGGCACTAGCCTGGCCCAGAAGGCCCTGGTTCCCAGAGATTGTGAGATTGGCAATAGATGGGCCATGGGTGCTTCCGCGTCACCCCGCTCTACTGTCTCAAGGTCCTATATTCCACCCCAATGGCTATTGAACCCAGGGTGTTAGAGGATCGTGACATCTCAGGACCAGTACCCTAGTGAATGCCAGAAAAGCGGTCACTAGGAAGATCTATTCTAAGGTCGGGAAAGCTTGTATCGCTTGATGTGAAGCCAGAAAATGGCATCCTTGGAAATACATGATTGGGAGAATTCTCTTTTCTACAGTCGGCTGTGGAAATCAGATTGGCTTTAAATACAATCAGGGTCCAGATTTCGGCCTTATTGGTATTCTTCCAAAGACCTTTAGCCTCCCATTCACTGGTCCAAACCTTTATGCAGGGGGCAACTCGTTTGCTTTCCCCCATTAGGTCACCTATGTGTCTTTGGGATTTCAATTTGGTGGTGTTACAGAAACAACCATTTGAGCCTATCAAGGAAATTACATTAGTCTTGCTGTCATGCAAGCTAGCCTTCCTTATGTCCACCACTTCGGCTAAAAGGGTGTTGGAGTTGGCGGCCCCTTCGTGCACTGAGCCATACTTGATCCTTCACCGCGTCAGGGTCGTGTTATGACCTGTTCCATCCTTCTTGCCTAAAGTGGTGTCAACCTTTCATTTGAAACGGGACACTGTTTTACCTTCTTTTCTCTTTCAGCCTCGTTCAGCAGAAGAGAGATGACTGCATTCCTTGGACGTCAGGGCAGTCTGAGTTTATTTGTCTAGATCTGCGGAGATCCAAAGATCACACTCCTTTTTTGTTTTACCAGAAGAACCCAAGAAGGGGCAGGCAGTTTCCATTGCCAATTGGGTCTACCAATTGATCATTCAGGCCTGTGGTCTGAAATGTAAAGCTCCTCCCTTCAGGGTGAGAGCTCATTCTGCCAGGGGTGTAGGAACCTCCTTGGCTTTTCGCCATCAGGTATCTGTGGCTCAGATTTGTTAGTCAGCTACCTGGTCTTCTGTGCACACGTTCACAAGATTTTATCAGGTAGATGTTAGAGCAGCCGAGGATTCGGCTTTTGGCTGTAGTGTACTACAGGCTGCCATATAAATTCTGATGGCTACTTTGATTTGATTTTTGGCAGGGTGTCTCCCTCCCCTCAAGGCTATTGCTCTGGGACAGCCCAGTAAGTAATGAATAATAGCCTAACTCTGTGTCCCGTGATGTATGATAAAGAAAATAGGATTTTTTCATCATACTTACTTTTAAAATCCTTCTCTTTGAATGCATCACGGAACACAGAGGTCCCTCCCCTTTTGAGATTCGGTGTTTGCTACAAAACTGAAGTACTTCCTGTATGGAAGGGGTTATATAGGGGATCACTTCCTGTCTAAGCGTATAACCCAGTAAGTAATGAATAATAGCCTAACTCTGTGTCCTGCGATGTATTCAAAGAAAAGGACTTCACAGGTAAGTATGACGAAAAAAAATCCTATTTTTTTTTTTTTTTCCCTTAAGTTTACTACCGCTTTAAACAGGCACCCACCCTCCAACAGGGGTTATTTGGAAGTCTGTGTGGTGTGGTTTGATGTATTGCTGTTGATACCACCAGTCATAAAGGAATGCTGCCAGTTGTGCAGTGGAAAATGCTGCAGCTCAGTTTCAGGGTCTTGGCAATCTTCTTACAGCCTAGGCCAACTTTATTTAGGGCAAAAATTATTTTTTTTTCAGATCTTCAGAGAGTTCTTTACCATGAGGTGCCATGTTGAACTTTCAGTGACCAGTATGAGAAAGTGAGAGCGATAACACAGAATTTAACACACCTGCTCCCCATTCACACCTGAGACCTTGTAACACTAACGAGTCACATGACACCAGGGAGGGGAAATGGCTAATTGGGCCCAATTTGGACATTTTCACTTAGGGGTGTACTCACTTTTGTTGCCGGTGGTTTAAACATTAATGGCTGTGTGTTGAGTTATTTTGAGGGGGCAGCAAATTTAAACTGTTATACAAGCTGTACACTCACTACTTTACATTGTAGCAAAGCGTCATTTCTTCAGTGTTGTCACATGAAAAGATATAATACAATATTTACAAAAATGTGAGGGGTGTACTCACTTTTGTGAGATACTGTACGTAGGCCACTGCACTAACAAGTTTTATCTACAATGAAGTTTGCTTAAGCTTCTGGCAAGCAAAAGTACATTAGTTGTGTATTAGTAAATCATTAACAATATTTACACTCATCTAGAAATTGTACCTGAATCTATTTTGCTAATCAGTCTTCAATCCCTTGCATAACTGCAATCACATTGGTGGAGAGGAAGATTCAATGCTGTCAGCTAATCAGTGCTCTATTGCTTTGCAAGCCTTTAGCTGAACGAAAGAAATATAAAAGGTTCCCCAACTGATGCTGAACAGCTTGGGTGGAGGACTCTCCTGTGCTGGTGGTTAATGTGTTCAGACAGACAGCACCTGCGACTAAATACCTGAACAATGACTGCATCTGATTGGACGCAGTCACTGTTCGGTCGATACTTTTCCACCCAGCTTCTTCAAATTTTTTTTCCTTTAATTCAGGAATTACTGAAATTTAAGCAGTGTATGGTGGACTTAAGTAACACAGCTTCACAAGCCAATTTTAACACTAGACATGGACACCACTAGACCTCTGAGGCATGCGCACAACTAGACCACTGAAGGTACGCTTTGGTATCTGGCACCAAGCTGTCAGTAGCAGATTTTTTAAGTCCTGTAAGTTGCGAGTTGGGGCCTCCATGGGTTGTGGACTTGTTTTTCCAGCATATGCCACATACTCAATTGGATTAAAATCCAAATTTTGCAGTGCGGCAGAGTGCGTTATCCTGCTAAAAGAGGCCACCGTCATCAGGGAATATCGATTCCATGAAAGGGTGTACTTGGTCAGCAGCAATGTGCAGATAGGTGGTACGTGTCAAATAACATCCACATGAAAGGCAGGACCCAAGGTTTCCCAGCAGAACAAAAGCTTCACATTGCCTCTGCCCGTTTGCCTTCTTCCCATACTGCATTCTGGTGCCATCTCTTCCCCAGGTAAGCAACACCCTCTCACCTGGCCATCCACCTATTGCAAAAGAATACATGATTCACCAGGCCACCTTCTTCCATTGCTGCATATACCGGTTCTGATGCTCACATGCCCATTGTATGCCGTTTGGCTGTGGACATGGGTCAGCGTGGGCACCCTAACCGCTCTGCGGCTATGCAGTCTCATAAGCAACAAACCGCGATGCTCAGTTTTCTTTTTTCAGCAGATCAACTTGAGGGGCACAACATGTTTTCTTGCTACCTACACACACATGAACTTTAATGGCATCCCGGTCTTAGTGCGTAGGGCTCAGTATTGAGTCGGCCCACCCGTTGCAGTTATAACAGCTTCAGCTCTTCTGGGAAGGCTGTCCACACGGTTTAGGAGTGTCTATGGGAATGTTTGACCATTCTTCCAGTAGAGCATTTGTTAGGTCAGGCACTGATGTGGAAGAGAAGGCTTGGCTCGCAGTCTCCGCTCTAATTCATCCCAAACGTGTTCTATCAGGTTAAGGTCAGGACTCTGTGCAGGCCAGGCAAGTTCCTCCACCCCAATCTCGCTCATCCATGTCTTTATGAACCTTGCTATATTTCTTTTATATATAAACATATGACTGAATCTTGACATATTTGCCTGGAATTCTGGTCTTGGAATGGATTAAAATGCAACCCCCCCCCACCAAAAAAAAAATATATATATTCTTTCTTAAAATGGTCATCTACAAGTATCTCACTTGTGATCATACTGTGATGCCAATTATTTTTGGTTTTGATTGGGAAGAGCCTTGTAGTAGATGCATTTCCAGCAATTAGATCCAGTGTGTAGAAGATAATTAGACCATATATGATTGAATGATTTGTTAATCCTGGATGTTATGCAAAATATCAGATGAGAGACATTTAATTAACAATCTGACTGGTGTAAGGCTTGTTATATCTTCACACATTGACATTAGAGTTAATTCTCTCTTGTGATGTTCACTCATGAAAGACTGACTGCCACTTGGTGTAGTTGGTAACCTTCAGCGGAAAACGTTATTTCATTTATATTGTTCTGCATGATGGAAGTGTAGCAAGTTAATGGTGGTTTATCTTGGTGTATGACGGTAAAGTACAAATATTTTCAGAATTCTGCAGCCTGATTACCACTTGGTGAGCCTGTTTCTTATTCATATATTTTTTTGTAGCAGAGTAGAAAATCACTTGTGCTAATTTGGGAAGTGTAGGAGCATCCTTGTGGGATATAATGAGCATGGCCAAGTTAAGCTTGTTACCGCTTACAGGGATTTTTCAAATTTGGAGGAAGTAAAAAGCCCTCATTGTATAGATCTGTGATCCTTTCATTGTCAAGGAGAAAAAGTGGCAGATGAGTGAGTGAGCTACCATAAATCTATTTTTTATTTTATTTTTTCAACGGTTTTGTTTTGGAGAGAACAGGAAAGGGTCAGAGCCTCTGTCCAGTTTTAACTGCTGGTTTATCAACAATCCATCACATTCCAATATCTCATTGGCACGTATGATGTCTGTTTGCAGCCTACAGAATAATTAGGAGGAGGTGGGTTTCTAGTCTATACCCATCGATGGGAGACTGGTTTAAAGAACTTAAAGTGGTTGTAAACCTCAGACATGAAATCTAGACAAAGCATATCCTTCTATAGATTGTAGAAGGTAATACCGCGCTGAAGTCCTAGTATGTGGAGCAGCAGCCAATATACACAATACAGGTATAGGAAATAAACAAAAATAGGTAGAAGGCTGCGCTAAATAATCAATAAAAACTCTGGTTAAATGATGTCCAGAGAAAATGTATAGAGAAATCCAATCTGATAACAATAACTCTATATATCATATAGTAAATTGCAGTTCGTGGAATTATTATTACTCAAATGATAGAAATCTCCAATGTGCCAGTCTGTTAGTACAGAAACAATATCCACTTCTGTCCTCCAGAATGATGACAGTTCATATGGTATAAATATTCGACACCCGATGCAACAAACAATTCACTCTGCGAAATCCACCACCGATTAGGGGAGAGGCTTACCAGATGAGAAATAGAACTGCACCTATGGCTTTCCCCCAGCCAAGGATATATGAGCTCAACTCGCTCCAACACTCCCAATATTAGAGGACCTCACAATGTATCCCGGGCAGGGGCGTAACGATAGGGGTTGCAGGGGTTGCAATTGCAACCGGGCCCCATGGTCCAGGGGGCCCATGTGCCTCCCTTGTACACCATAATAGGAGGGATGGCGGGGGTGGCATTTAGAGCACCCAATCTCTTCCATTTTCCTCTATCCAGTTTACTTGTCTTCTGCTGTTCCCAGGGCCCCTGTGTGCTTCCCTGGTCCCCCTGGGGCCTGCTGCAGAACTTGTGAAAGGGCCCCACTGCAGTACCGTAATAAAGGGACCCACGATAGGAGTAAAGGGCCCCAGGATCAGTGGGAAGCGGAAAGAGCCCTGGCCAGGGGTCAGGGGGCCCTTCATAATTTCTTGCACCGGGGCCCTGAAGGTTCTAGTTACGCCTCTGATCCCGGGCAGTGGTGGTACCAGTCAGCGGTGCCATGAAACGATTGCTGTTCATGGTTCTATGTGAGAACAAAATGTATTGGCAACGTGAAAAGTGTTCAAGCTTCTGACAGTGTTTTATTTTTTCTTGCTGTCCATGACTTCCTGTCCTGATGACACCTGCAATCTTTCTTTTTGCCCAAAGGAGTCATAGACTTCTAGAAATAAGAGCCTGACCATAATATTAAATCTTCTCCACTCTATCCAAAACTATGTCGAACAAATCAACTTTTTGTGGTTTGAAAGACCGGTCTAGTATTCCACTTTTATTCTCTTTCGGATTTCTTTCTTTTACTTGTGTCGGTAATGTAGATTCTTAACCATTCGACGTTATATTATTTACTAATGAAAACCCAAATTATTGTGAAATTTCGGATTGAGTGTTGGGAGTAAAAAAAAGAGATCAAAACCTATCTCACCTCTTCTAAATTATAATACCAGTCCGAGAATAAAGATCTTCAGATACTGAGGAAACCCGTTTTTCTTTCTAACGTCCACAGTAGTCCTGTCCT
>BLSH010378675.1:417979-428258 GCA_018402905.1 Glandirana rugosa | reverse complement strand
TAACAGTTTCATATGGGTACAGTGTTGCATGACCGTGTGACAGTGTTCATTCAAAATGTGACAGCGCTGAAAGCTGGCCTGGGCAGAAAGTGGGTGAAAGTGCCCGGTATTAAAGTGGTTAATTAAAAGCCATTTCAAAATGAGTATTTTCAGCAGCCTGAGTGCTTTGCCAGGAAACTATAGTTGGGCTTTAATGATGATAGTTGTTCTTTTGTGGTACAGACATATAACCATCACTGTAAGATCAAGCTTTTTACATCTCACATTATTGAATGCCTTTATCTTCTGAACTTTACAGGCTCCGTCTTGGATATCATCAAACATATTATAGCGAAAGGAGAACATAAGAATGGAGTACTGGATGAGGCGAGCATTGCTACTATGCTAAAGGAGGTTCTTGAGGGCCTTGAGTACCTGCATAAAAACGGGCAGATACATAGGTAGGTGTGCAATGGTAATGGTAAATTCCCCAGTGCTTCGTCTGTTTCTATACACCAATACCAATGTTTGTCTTCCTCAAAAAAGACCCACATGAGCGTTCCTTATGTGCAAACAGCGCTTGCGATTTTAAATCAAACAAGTGAATAGATAAAATTCAATATAATGTGCAAATGTTCAAATAAAGACCATAATTTCAGGTAATAAATATTAAAATTGCTCAATCCCAAAAAATTGTGGTATACAATTGATACGTCTTCATATGTAATAAAATGCCTTTTGCTTTCTTCAGTTACAAAATCCACTTTAGTGCCACCAGTTCACCACGTGTGTGATATAGGTCCCCACTCACCAAACTTTGACCCTCTTGTATAACAGAGAGGAGTCAAAAATTTAGGCGTAACTTAGTTGTCTCTCATAGACCGGGGGTGTCCTTGGACTGCTTTCCAGTGTCCTGTCCCTGCGGCAATGTTACCAATGGCTCCGGTAGCAGAGTTGTTTAGTGGCGAAGAAAGAGAAGGACGGCTTCTCATAGTGTAAAATGTTTCCAGTTTATTCTAAAATAATCCGCGACCAGTATACACGCAAAGAAGTTAAAAACATGGGCAACTCATTAATGCAAAAGAAGTCGCTAGACTCCAGCATGCGTTCCACCTGCAGTCTACTGTTCGTTCCAACTTGACGTGTCTTGCCACTACACAATGTCTTCAGAAGTCCCTCTGCTACCAGAGCCTCTACAACAGGAGGATCAACTCCATTTGGTGAGGGGGTACCTATATCACACACATGGTGAATTGGTGGCACTAACGTGGATTTTGTAACTGAAGAAAGCACAAGTCGCTTTATTACATATGAAGACTTGTCTATTGTATACCACAATTTTTGGGACTGAGCACTTTTAATATTTTTTTATCACTTGAAATGATGGTCTTAATTTGAACATTTGCACATTATATATAATTTTATCTATTCACTTGTTTGATTTAAAACCGCAAGTGCTGTTTGCACATAAGGAACACTCCTGTGAGTCTTCTTTGAGGAATATACAACTTGGTTTGAAACAGCAGCTGCACTAAGTTGTATTGGTGGCGTGAGTGTGTTTCATATATTATGTTTATTTCTTGTCTTGATGTATACTTTGGGAATTGTTTATTTTGAGCCCTCACTCATTTTGAAGTGCACACATCTTGTATTTCCAGCCATTCCCTCGCTGGAGGTTGAAGAATGCAATTATGGAAATAGTTATCAAGTGAGCTACTTCACTGGTTTGAATAAATACAGTTTGTGCGCGTCTTGCTGAAGGGAAACTTTGCAAAAAGTATCATGGTGGCAACATAGAAGTAATGAGTACTGAGTCTAGTGGATATTCAGCGTGGAAACTGCATTAAGAGCCCTTTCACACTGGGGCCGCCCGAGCATCAGCACTAAACACTGCTAGCGGCGTTTTGGCACCTCTATTCGGGCAGCAGCAGGGCGCTTTTAATCACTAAGAAGGGTTTAAACGCACTGACACGCTGCGCTTCCGGAGCGGTGTACAGCCGCTTCGGAAGCGCTGCCCATTCATTTCAACGGGCAGGGGCGGTGTATACATCGCTCCCGCGGCGCCCCAAAAATGCTTCTTGCAGGAGTTTGTTTCCTCTCCTGCAAGCGCGCCGCCCAGTGTGAAAGGACACCCTGACTTTAAGAGGCGCTTTACATGTGCTATTTTTAGCTAAATAACGCCTGTAAAGCACCTCAGTGTGAAAGGGGTGTAATAGGTGCTTTTGTGCAATTCTAGTCAATGCTCAACTATTGTGGAAGTGTTAGACCCCTTTCACACTGAGGCAGTTTTCAGGCATTTTAGCGATAAAAATAGCGCCTATAAAGGGTCTGGAAACTGCCTCTCCCGCCACCCCAGTGTGAATGCCCAAGTGCTTTCACACTGGGGCGGTGCGCTTGCAGGACGTTAGAAAAAGTCTTGAAAGCAGCATCTTTGGGGCGGTTTGGGAGCGCTGTATAAACCGCCCCTGCCCATTGGAATGAATGGGTAGCGCTTTAACCCCTTTTTAACCCCTTCTCGGGGGTTAAAAGCTCCCTGCTAGCAGCTGAACAGCGCCACTAAAATGATGGTGAAGCTCCACTAAAACTAGCGGCGCTTTACCGTGGCCGCGGTGTGAAAGCAGCCTGATTCTGCTCCTCTGGGGCTTGTGGCTGGAAACAAATGCTATTTATAGGGGTGGACAGTCACTCCATCCAGTCTACTAGCTAGCAGGCTCAAGAATTTGCAAAGATCAGTTAGTGTTCTGGCAACATTCCTTTTACCTGCCTAATTATTCAAGTGATTTGACAGCACATCACCATGCAGTGTGTAAAAATGGAAGCTGGAGGTATTGTTTAAATTGACCAGCTATACGCAGGGGTCTCCAAACTATAGCCCACCAGGTGTTCAGGAACTACAATTCCCATCATGCCTAGTCATGTCTGTGAGTGTTAGAGTTTTACAATGCCTCATGGGATGTGTAGTTCCACAACAGCTGAAGGGCCGTAGTTTGGAGATCCCTGAGCTATAGAAATAAAAGCTGATTTGTTGCAGTGAGCAAGTGTTTTGTTTGCTCTTGATTTCCTTAAGCAATGTGTGATTATTTGAGTAGTAAATTCTTTTTGTCATAAAGCTGCCAACCAGTATGTTTGCATATTTTGCCGCTAATGGTTTCAGCCCTTTATACCGGGTGGGCAGCCTGTCAGATTTGGTGGCCTCAGATGTGGCCCATGGCCCTCTTCACTAAAAGCTTTTACAATTTATGATTTTAAATTCTGCTTGCCATTAGATGAAATGACAAAAAGTTTTGCAAAATGTATTTTTGTTAAACTTGCAGTTGAGTTGGGGCCTTCTTTGAAGTGCAGTGACACTCTAGGACAGTAACATTGGAAGTGCAGCCCTGTGGATCCTCAGCAACAATAGACATGTCTGATCCAATAGGACACAATAGGTGCTATGTTTGCCAACATTAATAATCTGATAACATCTACATTGCGGTGCCAAATGAAAATGCACGTCAAGAGAGTGTAGCCGTTACTGTAGTTTCATGTATTTTCAATCTTTTACCTACTTGCTGTTCCATATTTTTTTTTATGGCATTTTGTATAAATATATGTAAATTGTGTCTAGTAAAAGTAGAACTAAAGGCAATTTTTTTTTTTTGCGGAGAGGGATTGGAACACCTGTAAGTTTTTGTTGCTGGTAAATTTACCACAGTGCTGTCACTTTAAGAGCATGAATATTTTCCTTAGACTGCTTGCTGTTCATCAAATACCCAAATCTTAGGCAATTGTTTATGCTATTAATTTCTGTCCACAGCGCTGTCCTCATGCTACTATTATCACCGCAGTAATATCATACATGTCTTCATCATATATACATTGTGAAATTAATGAGTCCCAGAAAAAATACTCCAAAAAATGCTTCTCACAAAGTGCTGCAAGAAACTTCTTGAGGTGCTCCAAATATGAATAAAAGTGCTTCAGTGCAAATGGTCTGGCTTCTCAGTTCTGCATGCAATACTCTGTGCCCAGTATCACTCACCAGATACTTTTAACTTTGTGCCACTCAGCATCAGTCTCTGAGGCCTGTAGCTATTCTCCTACTGGGTGATGGATGGCAAGGATGATCTGCACCACCTCTCCTTTACTGCTCATCTCCACCATCAGTCTCCTCCAAGCTCTCTGTATCAGCTCTTCATGCCACAGCCAGCATATAGAGCAGGGATATGCAATTAACGGACCTCCAGCTTATGCAAAACTACAAGTCCCATCATGCCTCTGCCTCTGGGTATCATGCTTGTGGCTGTCAGAGTCTTGCTATGCCTCATGGGACTTGTAGTTCTGTAACAGCTGGATGTCCACTATTTGCATATCCCTGATATAGAGGAACAGAAGGGAAGCCTGCATAGTATAATAATGTTTTTATTACAAATAAACCATTAAAACCATTCCATTAAACTCACTTGTATAAGGCTAAAAAGAAGCACAGTAAAACCAGGAGGCTCGGCTGCAGCGTGCGTTCCACTGACCAGAAATGATGTCACCGGGTAGTCCCGCCCAACACATTTCACCAGCTAATCAGACTTCTTCAAGTTCCTATTGCTTTCTGTGCACCCATTAAGGAGGTTCACCCTCTTTATCTATAAAAGTAATAGCGGGGACATTTTCATATGGGGATATTAGTTCTGGTGACCTGGGGGTCCCCAAAGAATTCCTTTAATTTGCATTAGGTAAGCACTTCACTGCTTGTAATATGGTTAATTATGATATGCCATAGTCTGTATGGTTTGATATTGGTGTTCTGTCTCTGATAAGTCTAGTACAGTACACACTATTATTTATTTATTTATTTATTTTTCAACCCTGCGGGCTGAATGAAAAAAAACTGGCGGCTTGGGAGGGGCCACTGTTCTAACTATGCAATGTTAGGACAGCAATCCCCCCCAGCTATTGTGTTCTGACTGTGGGGCAACCCCCCCTCCCCATGCAGGAACACACCGGTCTGTGGTCTCAGCCATTGGCTGTGAATGCTGATCAGCTACCGATCAGCAGACCTCTTTCAGTCATGCCCCTTTGACAGAAACCGGCTGAACTACTGACTTCTATCAGACTGGCTGCAGTACTTATGAGACGTATGTTGAACGGTTTCCTTTGAACTGGCTGATGCTGCCTTATATTTGGCCCGTGTGTATGGCCCTTTTGGGCTGGTTTACACTGGTGTGGCGTGGTGCGGGAACCCTGCACATCGCATCCGACTTGCAGGCAGTTCACACTGCCATATGCAAACCTCAGGGAGTGTCAATAGAAAGCTAATGACACCCCCAAATCAGTTTGCATATCGTACTGCGAACTGCAAACTCGGACATGAATCGGATGGCATGGGTGTGAACACTCATGCGATCTGATTCTGCTGCGGACCAAAAAAAGGGTCCTGTGCTTGTTTGGTCCGAATGTGATGCAAATTCATCCATACAATCTGTATGGCTGAAATCGCATCACACAGAGATCGCATGTGATTCGCACTGCAGTGCGCGGTGCGAATCACATCCGATCCCGAACTTAACTGCGGTGTGTACCGACCCTAAGTGTTTCAAAAGCGTTTACCAGTATTATCCAACCACAATACAGATGTCTCCTCTATGTACTCTATTCACAGTAAGGACACTTGTTCCTTTCTGAAGGTCTTTTAGAAACATAAAGTACGCCGGTAACATGAGAAGTAAATCTCTTCTTGTTTACTTTCCACTTAAATAGAAGTCAAATCCAGAGACATTGTATAGGGCACACCTGAGCTAGGCTTCATTCAGATGTGTGGGTGTGAGAGTGTTTCTCAGATACACCCCACTTGATAGCTGGAGTAATTCCAGCCACTAAACGCCATTATGTGAGGAGAGCAAACATTTGAAAGCAAGTCTTTTCCCTGTGATCACTCTTCTGTGGGAACCTTTTTATGATATGTGAAGACTTGCCAGGTCCTTGAAGTTATTATGGAGTATTTTTTCCTCTTTAAGGGATAATTAACATAATTGTATTTGTTTTTAAGCCTTTCCTGTTCTGCCCCACTTACAAACAATGCTAGTATTTACATAGGACTTGAGGAGAGAAGATGATGTGAAGTAGTAGGCCAAAGATGTAATGTTGGGCAGGCTTGCTGTATCTAACGCTGAGCTTTAAAAAACGAAATATTTGCAGTTGGGTTCCTCCTGCACTGCCTGAGTTATTTATGTTATTAGTGGCGGTTTCTAATGCTAAAATGCACAGTGCATGCTCATTCTATTTTCAACATGTAAAGTGATACAATAACTTAATAAAGTGCCTGTGCTTAAGTTTTAGTGACACGTGCAAGAAAATATATACATAGTGATTTAAGTCTCTTAAGTGGGTGAAGTGCTTCTGTGCAAAATTTGCTTCCTTCCACTGAGTGATTAATCGTGAATCCACTCCAAACCAAGAGGACTGGGGTCACTCCGCAGACCTACAAGCTCGTAAGTCCCTCCCTTGAAACAAGAAGTAAGGGTCCAACTCATCTGGTGAGTGCGGAGTGACCCCTATCCTCTTGGTTTGGAGTGGATTCACGATTAATCACTCAGTGGAAGGAAGCAAATTTTGCACAGAAGCACTTCACACACTTCTAAGACTTATAGCACTTTATTTATATATTTTTCTGCACGTGTCACTAAAACTAAGCACAGGCACTTTATTATTAAGTTGTATATTGTATCACTTTACACGTGGGAAAATACAATGAGCATGCACTGCACATTTTAACATTTGATTCAGCTGTTCCTCTAAGGCAGTGGTTCTCAACTCCTGTCCTCAGAACCCACTAAAGCCTCGTACACACGGGACGATGATCGTATTCAACAGGTCGTACTAACGACCGTTATATGCGATATCGATCGTTCGTATGCGCGATTAGAACAGTCGAACATACGACGGTCGTACAAGGGAGTTGTGTGAGCAGACTAGAAAACTTGGTCGTACCAACAAGCGCTCATACAACCGTTGTATCGTGTGTACAGAGCAGTTGGTACAATAAGTTTTATTGTGCAAAACACGCATGCTCCGAAGTCAGGAAAGGCCGGATGCTAATTACATGCACCTGAACGGTCTTCTGTGCTCGTACGATCGTGTAGTGCAGTCAGTATGCAAGTTACATTATGCAGCATACGATTTGTGACAATCGTACGTGGCTTTACAGGCCAGGTTTGCAAGATAACTGAAATACATCACAGATTATATCATTTGTTGCTCAGTGATTGCAGTATTCTAGTCTGCATCTCCCCAATGTAATACTTAAAATCTAGCCTGCTAGTGTGTCCTGAGGACTGGAGTTGAGAACCACTGCTCCAAGGAATATCCATTTACAGCAGCCCTTGATTTAGAGTGTGTATATGCAGGTTCCTAGGCGCAAGGTTTTTTTTTTATATACAGTTGTATGCAAAAGTTTAGGAACCCCTGACAATTTCCATGATTGTCATTTATAAATATTCGGGTGTTTGGATCAGAAATTTCATTTTGATCTAATGAATAACTGAAGGACACAGTAATATTTCAGTAGTGAAATGAGGTTTATTGGATTAACAGAAAATGCGCAATATGCGTAATACGCCCATTGACGCTACACCAATATCTTCTTCAGGCGATCCTAGTGTTTAGGAGCCCAGTGGCAGCCTTCAAAGTCTGCCCTATTTTTCTTTTTTCTCGATTTTTAACAATTTTGGGACACTATTCCTGCCACTGCAACCAATGATGGGACACTATTCCTTTCACTGATACCAATAATGGGGCACTATTCCTCCCACCGACACCAGCGATGGGGCACTATTCCTCCCACTGACACCAATGATAGGTTACTATTCCTACCCCTGAATATGAGTGATGGGGCATTGTTCACTCCCACTGATGCCAGGACATTTTCTACTCCCACTGACCACAGTCTAGCCCCCATAACAGTAAAAACCGGCCCTTTGTTTAGAAAGTTTGGAGACCCCTGGTTTAGAGGGAACAGCAAAAGCAGTTATACTTCTTATATTCCTTACTCACTGGCTCTTCCCAGCTGCATGACTGATCACCCAAAGCTGTTTCTCCTTTGCTGCTCTATTGGAAGTTCCTGTGAGCAGTAGTGTACATTGTAAGCGAGGACGCCAAGGGCCGGGCTACAACCCAAAATGCAGAAGAGCATCCACATCGGAGTAAGGAATAAGGTAGATTTACCTTTTGTGTTCCCCCAGATACACACAAGCATATACCCCTTGCAGTGCAGTGCGGAACCCCACTGGGGGTCAATTTTTATTTTACTCAAGAGTTAAGCTTTAAAGGCGAAGTTCACTTTTTTCCTAAATCCCAGCTTCCCTATGTACCAATGTACCATTAATGTACCTCTGTTGCAAAAAAAAAAAAAATTACAAGCTTTCTTTTATTTTGAGAACAAGGCCTTACCATAGCCATTGCTGTATTTCTTAGAAAGCTTTACCACTTGCTGGTATGTAGACTTCAGACAGAGGACACAGGTAGGAATTCATCAGCTGACCTCATTAGCACACACCTGTGACTTCCCCCCCCCCCTTCCCCCCTCGAAGCAGATAACTACCACCCACTTCCACAGTTGCACGTTTTTCCAGTACAATTATGCCCCTTTCACACTGGCTTTCCAATCAGGTCTGCCTGCCCGTTTTTCAGACGGACCTGATCAGACCCTCCATTCGCTCCTGTGGAGCGATGACATGTTCACAGACACCCGCTGCTATTCGATACTGTCTGTGAAAACCAGAAGGATGGTGACCCTATTTTTCATCCGTCTGGTGGATCGGATGAAAATGGACAGGCGGTCCGTTTTCATCCAATCTCCCCATAGAGGAGAGCGGGGCTCTGACAGGTCCTTCTCAGCACAGTGAGCGGAGACGGACCTGTCATCCGTGTGCTCAGTGGGGATTAGCGGAGCGATCCTCTGCTGAGCAAAGCGGAGTCCACCAGGCGGATCGCCTGTGTGAAGGGACCCTTAATCAGTGAGCACTGTTCTCACTAAATACATAGGTATCATTTTTTAAATTTCATCTTGCATAGATTGTTCATTGGCATTTTGGAGTGCGCATGAGATCAGAGAACAGCCCATGTGGATGAAGCTGTAGTATTGAAAACAGGAGAGGTGTGTTCTTGGTTCTGTAAAGCTCACCATACACTATACAATCCTTATTTTACAATCTCTCCTTGATCTACCACAACTATGTAGTGCAAGGTCCTGCCTGATTGGATACAGAGTGATTGCATAGATAGGCGTGTCCTCCTTTTATATCGTTTTGGTAAATTTGGTAGAGATTGTACAATCAGATTATATAGTGAATGGCCACCGTAAGAGCTCATGCACACAGGTCGTTTTTATAGCTGCTGTTAGGGGCGTCAGACATTTTTTCTAATTGCCTTTAAACCTCCATGTTAGCCTATGTGTCCATGCACACATAAACTTTCTTAGTCATTTAGGGGCAGTAGAAAATAACCACAGTCTGTGCGTCCAACAGAAGTGAATGCTGAGACAATATACAGGAAGTTTTGGACTCTGAAAATCATTTTAAAAAATTCAAATAAACTGACAAGATTTTAAACCTCTGGAGCTGTCCGTTTTTTTTCTTGCAGGAAAAAGAAACTGTAGTATGTACCCAGCTTTAAGGAAACCCATACTGAGACTGTATGGAGATTGTCAATGATTAACCTTTCCTTCTGATAATACATTTCCTGCCTGTAATTTAAAACAAGTGGCTTAAAGAGCTTGTAAACCTGATTTAAAAAAAAAAAAACCTGTAAGACAAAGGCATAGTATACTAGCTCATTATGAAATACTTACCTTAGAACAAAGCCCTGCAATGACGTCTGTACATCGTTGAGCTGGCCGACTTCTTCCCCAGTGTTTCTTCCGGGTTCGTCAATGACGTCACTCCTGCGCATGTGTGTGGGAGCCCCCGTTCATGGCACAGGGCCCTAAAGAGACGGCACGAGTGGCCGTTCCTTCAGAGCGCATGCGCCGATGGCAGCATATATAGTAAATATCTCCTTTTTCGTGCAAGTTTAGGAGATATTTACAGTACCTACAGGTAAGCTTTACTATAGGTTTACTTCCTCTTTAAAGGAGTTGTAAACCCTCAAGGTTTTTCTCCTTAACCGGTTCCCCACCGCGCGCCGTGTTTTTACGGCGGCAGTGGGGGAGCCCTGCGCGAATCGCCGTAAATATACGGCGATTTGCATATTGGCCACCAGGGGGCGCCCACGCGCGCGCGCGGCGGCCGCCGCGCGCGCGCGGGGGACCACCGGTTATACGTTTAGCGGC
>BLSH010378675.1:397941-416162 GCA_018402905.1 Glandirana rugosa | reverse complement strand
CTGATTACTGTGTAAATGCCATTGGCAGTGAAGGGGTTAACCTGCAGGGGGCGCGCTAAGGGTTAACTATGTTCCCTGGGCGTGTTCTAACTGTATGGGGGATGCCCTAACAGGGGAAGGGAAGTTATCACAGCCTTCACGTAAAGGAAGGCTGTGATCACAGCCCTTCCCCCTCACACAGAGCGGAGGTCCGTGTTTACATACACGGACCTCCGCTCACTCGCTCCGGGGGGGCCATCGCGGGTAGCCGGCGGCAATCGAAGCCGCCGCACCCGCTCCCTGGCCCTCCCCGAACACAGTGAGCGCGCGGGCGCGCCTCCGGCGGCGCGCGCGCGCTCACAGTGCGCGTTATCGCAGCCGCCGTCGTATGACGGCGATTTGCGATAACGAACCACCTTGTCGCCGTCAACCTGCGGTTGGTGGTCGGCAAGTGGTTAAGAAAGAAATTGGCATGATTCCCCCATCAACATACAGTGCTTACAGGGGAATCCCTCCTGCCGAGACATTGGGGTTGACTTACTAAAGGCAAATCCACTGTGCACTACAAATGCATTGCAAGTGCACTTGGAAGTGCAGTCATGTATATCTGAATGGAAGCTAGGAAATGAGGGATAGCCATGCTGATTTCTATCATCCAATCATGTGCAATCGAAAATGCTGTTTTAGATTTTCCTTGCATGTCCCCCTCAGGTCTACAGCGACTGCACACCCAACTGCACTCTTAGGTGGATTTGCCTTTGGTAAATCACCCTAATTCAATCCCTGTATTCTTCCGGCGGGGGAGGCCGTCTCTGCTGGGAGAAGACCGCGATTATTGCTAGCAGCTATAGCAGCCTCTAGCGATAATCGCAAGTAAAATCCAGCAGTGTGGTGATACGCAAATTGATTGATTAACTTGGTACACTCAGACTGTCCATACATGGTTCGAATCTGGTCTGGTTGCTGCTGAACCGGCTGAGATTTGAACTGTCTATGGCCTGCCTTAGTGAGGCATGCTAATCAAGTTCCCTGAAATGCACATGACCATGAGAAGTAGCATTTGCAGTTATGTATATGAAGGGCAGCCATTAAAATGTGGAGCAGCGGGTAAGAAAAACAAAAGTGAATATTGTGTCAAATTTACATTTAGGTAAATGTTACAACTTTAAAATGTGTACCTAAATACATGATGATTATTTTTAGCATTGGTGGTGTAGCACAAGACTACGTAGGGCACCTGCAGCTTTTCTACTCAAACCAGGCCCGCTGCTGGCACTACATAGGAAGTAAAAAGGTAGTAATTTCTGTTGTATTTTAGCAGTCATCACTTTTTAATTCATTGTTTCTAGGGACGTTAAAGCTGGAAATATACTTTTGGGTGAAGATGGCTCTGTACAAATAGCAGGTAGGTTTTTCTGAACATGAATTTTGTTGACCTGTTCCCCCTCATTGTATTATGCACAAGTTAATGATATTTTGGAGCATGCAAGCCTTAATTTTCTGCAATGTTGTGTTTATAGAGTAGTAAAAAAATGGTACTGTTAATGTATTATAGTCAAGTCTTAAGCTGTTCATAGATGGATTGAATCTCAGTCGGTTCAGATCCATCTATGGGCAGGCTGGTTGTAGTGAAGTTGATCCATTTTTATCGACTTCAGTACAACCAGCCTGTCGAATATTTTTTATGTGCTCACTACCAGTGGCTATAGCTGTATCTCCCCACTGGCAGAACACAATAGCGCTACGGGAGGTATTCCCCCATCACCACTTACTGTGTTTGATGGGGGAATTGAGTGATTTTCTTTCTTTACATCCATGGCAATCCATGAGATAACATACAGATCAAGTCCTTGTTGGCTTTCCCTAACATTTACCCAGTATTTAGGCTGTTCATTTACAGTACCTTGAAAAAATTATTCATACCCCTGGAAATTTTCCACATTTGGTAATTTTACAGCCAAAAACGTAAATGTATTTTATTGGGATTTTATGTGATAGACCAACACAAAGTGGCAGATAATTGTGAAGTGGAAGGAAAATGATAAATCGTTTTCACATTTTTTTTTTACAGATAAATATGTGAAAACTGTGGCAAGCATTTGTATTCAGTCCCATTTACTCTGATACCTCTAACTAAAATCTAGTGGAACACATTTCCTTCAGAAGTCACCAAATTAGTAAATAGATTTAAATGACCATTATCTTGTATACATGTTATTATGAATTTCTTATGATCAAATTAATAAATATTTATAATGTATTATATATACCATTTATGGCATTATATTTGTGGCAGGTTTCTTGAGGTATGTGTATCAATATGGTTTCGAACTTAGTTAGTATTAATGGGCATGTCAGCCTCATTTAAAGCCCCACCATTTTCTCCTTTCGCTTTTGTATACATACAATAGGGGTGGAGGTTGGCCATTGCGGTTTATGTCAGATCACTAAACCCTCCTCACTACAAAGTGGCAGATAATTGTGAAGTGGAAGGAAAATGATAAATCGTTTTCACATTTTTTTTTTACAGATAAATATGTGAAAACTGTGGCAAGCATTTGTATTCAGTCCCATTTACTCTGATACCTCTAACTAAAATCTAGTGGAACACATTTCCTTCAGAAGTCACCAAATTAGTAAATAGAGTCCACCTGTGTGTCATTTAATCTCAGCATAAATACAGCTGTTCTCTGAAGCCCTAAGAGCCTGTTCACACAGGGGCGACTTGCGCTCCGTCTTGAGTCGCCCCAAGTCATCTGAAATCCCATTGAAGTGAATGGGAGCTGTCTTAATGTACACTACTGAAGTCGCTCCAATTTCAAAAAAGGTTCCTGCACGACTTCAAGGCGACTTCTATCCGACTTGTGGCCATAGAATTCAATAGAAGTTGCCTCCAAGTCGGATCCCCCATCTATATTGAAGCGACTTACAGGAAAAAATAAAATAATTTACCAAGGCAACCCCCCTCTCTCCTTTCTCTGATTGGCCACAGGCAAAGTCACCTGGCATGGATTTGCGTTGTAAGTCGCCCAAAGTCACGCTGAAGTCGCGTTGTAAGTCTCCTAGCAAAGTTGCGCCGAAGTCGGAGGTTTGTTAGAGAACCTTAGTGAACATACAGCATCATGAAGGCCAAGGAACACACCAGACAGGTCAGGGATAAAGTTGTGGAGAAGTTTAAAGCAGGGTTAGGTTGTAAAAAATATCCCAAGCTTTAAACATCTCATGGAGTACTGTTCAATCCATCCTTCAAAAATGGACAGAGTATGGCACAACTGCAAACCTACCAAGACATGGCCACCCACCTAAACTGACAGGCTGGGCAAGGAAATCATTAATCATAGAAGCAGCCAATAGGCCGATGGTAACTCTGGAGGAGCTGCAGAGATCCACAGCTCAGGTGGGAGAATCTGTCCACAGGACAACTCCCCAAATCTGGCTTTTATGGAAAAGTGGCAAATAGAAAGCCATTGTTAAAAGAAAGCCATAAGAAGTCCCGTTTGCAGTTTGAGAGCAGCCATGTGGGGGACACAGCAAATGTGGAAGAAGGTGCTCTGGTCAGATGAGACCAACATTTTACTTTTTGGCCTAAAAGCAAAACGTGTGGTGGAAAACTAACACTGCACATCACCCTGAACACACCATCCCCATGAAACATGTTGGTGGCATCATGTTTTGGGGATGCTTTTCTTCAGCAGGGGCAGGGAAGCTGGTCAGAGTTGATGGGAAGCTGGATGGACCCAAATACAGGGCAATCTTAGATGAAAACCTGTTAGTCTGCAAAAGACTTGAGACTGGGGCGGAGGTTTACCTTCCAGCAGGACAACGACCCTAAACATACAGCCAGAGCTACAATGGAATGGTTTAGATCAAAGCATATTCATGTGTTAGAATGGCCGATCAAAGTCCAGACCTAAATCCAATTGAGAATCTGTGGGAAGACTTGAAAATTGCTGTTCACAGATGCTTTCCATCCAATCTGACAGAGCTTACCCTATTTTGAAAAGAAGAATGGGAAAAAAGTTCACACTCTAGATGTGCAAAGCTGGTAGAGACATCCCCAAAAAGACATGGAGCTGTAATTGCAGTGAAAGGTGGTTCTACAAAGTATTGACTCAGGGAGACTGATAACAGATGCATGCCACACTTTTCAGATATTTTATTTGTATCATTTTCCTTCCACTTCACAATTATGTGCCACTTTGTGTTGGTCTATCACATAATGTATCTATATCTATGTACATGTATATTCTAAATCAGTGGTTCTCAACTCCTGTCCTCAGGACCCACTAACAGGCCAGGTTTGCAAGATAACTGAAATACATCACAGGTGATATCATTCGCTTCTCAGTGATTGCAGTATTCTAGTCTGCATCTCCCTAAGGTTATACTTAAAATCTGGCCAGTTAGTGGTTATGGACTTTGTGGTGAGGGCAGATAATAGTGGATTATACCCATCAGCATCCTCCCAAATAGTTTTTTTTTTTTTTTGTGTATTAACCTTTGAAGTTATAGAGATGGAATACAACATTTTATATATTTTAATCACTCGGTGCTTCTAAGAGTAATCATTTTCTTACCGATCATCCCAGGTTACTGACATAATGTCCTGTCATTTTCAGATTTTGGTGTCAGTGCATTTCTAGCCACAGGTGGTGACATAACCAGGAACAAAGTGAGAAAGACGTTTGTTGGCACGCCTTGCTGGATGGCCCCAGAGGTCATGGAGCAGGTAATGTTGCCTTCTTTAATACCAAGAACAATGGAGATCTTGTTTCCTTGAAAAAGAGGGATTGGGAACTAATCACTGCTCTACAAATGACTCATTTAACTGTGAAGATTATTTATGAATGCTTTTCTGAAATGAATGTGATGCCTCATTTTAGGCATGAATATTTTTGCCACAAATATCCCAAAGTCTTAATGTTTGTTATAGTTTATATTTGTCTGTATTTGCATTGCCCTGAAGTATGCTTTACACAGTACAATTCACTACCCACATCAATCCCTGCCCTGAGCGCACAGGTGTCAAATTGGCGGCCCTCCAGCTGTTGTGAAATTGCAAATCCCATGAGGCATAGCAAGGCTCACAGTTACAAGCATGACTCCCACAGGCAGAGGTATGATGGGGACAGAGGGCCGCCAGTTTGACACCCCAGGTAGGTAGTGTGTCTATCATAGTTAGGCTAGTCATACAGATTTCTATTGTTCAGCCTGTGGGCTAAATGAAAGATCTCTAATAGATTTCTCAATCCACAGCAAACAGCATGGATGGAATCTCCCTAATGTTTTTTTGTATTCTGATAGCTGTAGCTGTCAGAATACCTGAACAGTGACTGGATGCAGTCACTGTTTAGTCAACATTTTTTTAAAATCCACTTTTCTTGAGCTTGGTGATGCTGATTCAACAGGAGATTTGAACTGTGAATAGCAGGCTTTATACAAGCACTCATATTAAGGCCTATATTGGGTCAAAAGCCCATAAGGATAACGTGTATGTCTGAGCCAAAAAAAAATGACTTAGTACATGGCTGAAGTATATGCAGATTTCCCCATAGTTATTAACTTTAAAAACTCTGCAATTAAAAATAAAAACCCGTGACTTGTTAGAAACCCAGTGAGCACCAAACTACTTATATGAACTAACAATGCTACTTCTGCCGCGCTGAAATCCCAAGCACTGTTAATAGCCCACCCTAGTTCTTCCATGCAGGAGAGAGTGGGAGATGTTCTACAGGTAGAAGAACTCACAGCTGATAATACTCCCTGGAATTTCAATGCAATGGAGGCAGCATTGTCAGGAGGTTAGGAACTCAATGGATTTCTACAAGGATCAAAAGATATTTTTCTTTATCTGCAGTGCTTTCATAAAAATAAAACTTTACATGTAACTTTACAAACAGTACATGTATTGCAGATATGGATTCCACTATCTATATACATGTATATTGTAAATCAGTGGTTCTCAACTCCTGTCCTCAGGACCCACTAAAGCCTCGTACACACGGGACGACAATCGTATACAACAGGTCGTACTAACGACCGTTGTATGCGATATCGATCGTTCGTGTGCACAATTACAACAGTTGAACATACAACGGTCGTACAAGGGAGTTGTATGAGCAAACTAGAAAACTTCGTCGTACCAACAAGCGCTCATACTACCGTTGTATCGTGTGTACAGAGAAGTTGGTACAACAAGTTGTATTGTGCAGGAACTGAACGACTGGATGCTAATTACATGCACCTGAACGTTCTTTCTGTGGTCGTACGATCGTGTAGTGCAGTCAGTATGCAAGTTACATTATCCAACATACGATTTGCGACGATCGTACGTATGATCGTCGTCCCGTGTGTACGAGGCTTAACAGGCCAGGTTTGCAAGAAAACTGAAATACAACACAGGTGATATCATTCGCTTCTCAGTGATTGCACTATTCTAGTCTGCATCTCCCTGAGGTTATACTTAAAATCTGCCCTGTTAGTGGGTCCTTAGGATTGGAGTTCAGAACCACTGTTCTAAGTGAACCAAACCAGGTAGCAAGAGTATATTTGCTCTGTATAAACCAGCATCAATCTTTAGAGCCATTGACAGGGCATGATTTGCAGACTTCTAGGTGGCAGCACAGGTGTTTTAAAAGAGCTACACACATATTATCTAGCTGTGAACCTAGAGAAATAGACAATATGCAGTGTTTGTCCCTGAAGCTCAGTACTGTCCTTGTGAATCCAGTTAATAGCCTTTATATGGAACGTTAGCTCTATACTTTTTTTTTTTTTTTAAGCTAAACTCATGTAAACATTATTCAGAATGAAATTGCGCTAGCTGATGTACTTCAATAAGGGCAAATGTCAATAAAAATAGATTTAAGCATTTATTATGTCTGTGCAGAGCCCCTGAGTAATAAAACCCTTGGGTTTAGACTGAAGCCAGAGGTTGTTCATAATACATAATCATGAACCTTCTGTTCACAAGCAATAATAGATTTATGTCTAACATCTA
The DNA here is from genome assembly GCA_018402905.1 of Glandirana rugosa. Classification (NCBI taxonomy): domain Eukaryota; kingdom Metazoa; phylum Chordata; class Amphibia; order Anura; family Ranidae; genus Glandirana; species Glandirana rugosa. The sequence continues at coordinate 409,183 of BLSH010378675.1, read as the reverse complement.
TATGCATATTAAGTATTCTATCTGAAGGACATACCTTAACCAGGAAAATGTTCCCTCTCCAAGCTGGCTTATGTGAATGTTAGAGGTCACTATATGTGCAGGTTCATTGAGAATATTTTGTTCAATTGATGTGATCATCATAACTAGTTGATTTCCACCATGAATTGCATTCTATTTGGACTGCAGTACATCTGCTGGGCCATGGGAAGTGTGGTACATTTTATTAGCAAAAAAATTACATTTCAGCCCTTTCATCAGTTGAGTCCAAAGGGAAAGTTGAATGCTGGCCATACACTGATTGAATTTCAGCCAGTTAAGCAGGGATCGACTGGCCAAATATTTGTGTGTAGCTGTCCCTGCTTGTCAGAAGTTGATTGTTTAAACAACTTCTGTGGAAGTCCCGATCCACGGCTGCCGATGTCTCACTGCCTGTGATTAGCGCGGTGCAGTGTCAGCTTCCTGGCGGGCGTGGGCCCGTGCGGTTGAGAACACACACATGCCCATCCTTAATCAGCAACTGCAGCCACTGATCAATGTGTTTTGTCTGCTGTGGGAGCCGATGTAACATTACAATGTCCCAGCGGGGTGGGAAGGATTACTCCATCCTCCCACTAGCTAAAAGAAAAAAAAAACAACGGCATATGGTCAGCTTACTGCCCCATACACACCGCGGGTTCAACAGAAACTGGGGGACATACCGCCCGTGTGTACACCAGCCTGTCCAACAGAAGTTGCCTGAATGGCCTACTTCTGTCGAACGAACATGCTGGAAAACCGTCATCTGATCAGCACTTGGCAGCCAATAGCTGGGGGGGGGGTGAAAATTGTATAATGTATGGCAGCTTTAGTCTCACTTTTGTGTTCTGATCTGCCCTAATTATCGAAGAGGAACAGTTTGATTACCATAAGAACAGGTTTGTCATTTAGCTTGTAAATTAGACAAATGGCATGAGAGAGAGAGAGACTAAACTTTTACAGTTGCTACCCTTGTTCTGTTTTAGGTTCGGGGATACGATTTTAAGGCAGACATCTGGAGTTTTGGAATTACTGCTATAGAATTGGCTACTGGAGCAGCTCCATATCATAAATACCCTCCAATGAAGGTATGTTACATATTTACATTGGATATAGCTTTAGACCTATCACAGTGCTGAACAAATGCCATTAACCTGGAAGGCAAAATAAAATAAAAAATTACAATTGGCCCCCAACTTTTGCGACATATTTCGGCTGTTGCTGTGGAAGCCTATGTTTACTGTCATCAGAAAGATATAAGGACCATAAAAATCCTTTTTTTTTTTCTTAGAAAAGTATTTCCAAAAAGATCATGGCACTATGTGTGTGGACCGTTTTAATGTTATTAGAAAAATCACACAATGGCGTTTACAGAACAACACCTATGATTTTTAAATCGTGTTACTTCAGTCCAACAACTTTGATGTATATATTTTAAAAACCCCTAGATTCTGGGCTTTAATATGCAAAGGAAGGTGGTTAACACTTTTACTCGTCACTCAGCAAAAGCAAGTGGTCTTCCTTTCTTATAAATATTGTCACTTCAGATGTCCTTAAAGAGTCCTGGCTGAAATATGACTGACAAGATAAAAATACCCCTAGAATACTCATGCCTCGTGAAATGTAACAAAGGTATGCTGTAAACTATGTCCAGTATTCTATTTGTGCAGCATCATTTTCTTTGTGAAATTCCTGCACAGCGCGGTCATCTCCAGTGTGGGCATCTGAAGCCGCAATGTCCTTCTTCCTGGATTCCGTGCATGCTGGCTACCCAGCATGGACCTGCTGATCTCGCACATGTGCAGTGCGGTGCAATCTTCGTCAGCTTGATATGGTATGGCTCCAGTAACATTTTACATTGGTGTGTATGGGAAATCTTGGTCAGCTTGATATGGTACTGCTCCAGTAACATTTTACATTGGTGTCTATGGGAAATCTTGGTCAGCTTGACATGGCACTGCTCCAGTAACATTTAAATGTTACTGGAGCTGTGCCATGTCAAGCTGACCAAAATTTTCCGTAGACACCAATGTTAAATGTTACGGGAGCAGTACCATGTCAACCTGACCAAGATCTCCCAGGAGCCAGTGCAAATCCGGAAATGACGTACGGCGCCGTGGCCCCTAAAGGAGGAAGTGAAATTATATATAGGCATAAATCGGGTAACTGAACAGAAAAAATAAACAAATTGCCAATTCATTTTAAGGATGCACATTAGTGCTGCATGGTAAGGAGTGAAAAAATGTGCGTGCATCAAGCATATGCTCTAAACGGACCCTATCTCCAGGCAGCCTGCTGTCTTGTGGGACCTATCCTGGTGTATTGAAATGGGGACACTTCCTCACGCTGTAGTCTAATCACTTGACCCTCAGCTCCTTCCACTGTCTGTCGACCTCATGCAGGTGACAGTTAAAGGCTGTAATGCAGCAAAAACACAATAGAGAAGACTGCATGTAAACAAAGATATTCTATTGCTGTGTATTGCACTCGCATAGATCCTAATCTAAAACGCACATAAAAGTAGTGTGGTCGCCTGATCCAACCCAAGTTTTGCCTTCCAGCTACATCCCCTGATAAATCGTCCTCTTCCTAGGCCTGATCATGTGTGGTGTTGCCATAAATATGGGTCTACGCGTTTTCTGTAAAAATCTATATTGCAGTCATTTAGAAAATCAGGTGCGTTTGAAATAAAGAAATTGCAACATAGCTCTTTTTTTTTTTTAATAATTGGGCTTTTTAAATCTTATCAAGGTGAAAAAACAAAAATAAACGTATGCGCTACTCAGTGTATGAGTTACTAATTAAATAAATAAATTAAACAAAAATCACAATAATGTAATACATGTTAAAATTATTGAATAGTGTAATATAACTGCTAACACTCCTGTAGTGTCACTGGTTTGGGATTCAGCACAACTGTAAGAACGCTGACACTTGGATCTATCTGTCAAGTACGCACCTTTTCATTGAAGGAGGACTATATACAATTGTTCTAAATACTCACATTCACTTAAAATTTGACTTTTTTTTTCTTTTTTCTGTGATTTATTTTCACCTTAATTTCTTAAATTTTTCTTCACTTTATATGTCTCGCTATCTATATATATATATATATATATATATATTTATTTTATAAGATGACTGTTTTATACTGGTGTCATTTGTGATCTAGCACTACTCCTATAAGATGCACACATATTTTAATCTTATGTTTGCTTAAATTTTCTTTCCCAGGTATTAATGTTGACGCTTCAGAATGATCCCCCAACTCTAGAGACTGGTGTGCATGATAAGGAAATGCTGAAGAAGTACGGCAAATCTTTTAGAAAGATGATCTCCTCGTGCCTTCAGAAAGACCCGGAGAAAAGGTGACCACTGACTACACCCAAGTGACATTTGCCTTGTGCTGGCAGTATTGAAAAAATAAAAATATCAGATATTTAGCTGCAAAATTTCTCTTGTGTGCTAGATGTTGCCTAAAGAAAATTATAGATTTTAGAGGAAAGTCAGCCATGCAGGTGTCATCTGACTCCTAACCGCCCATAGACTGAGTTCTGTTTACAGCTCTCCATAAACATGTTCACATCATTATTGGCTGAAAGCGCCCAGATTGGGTGTCCTTCCTCTCATGTCCATAGGTACCTTAAAGCGGAACTAAAATTTGTCGGTTGGGGGTGGGCCATTGTCATGATGTGTAAGTATGCATAGCATGTTATGACACAATTGCCTACAAAAGTGCCCTCCCTCAGTGCTTTCCAATCCAGAATCGCAGTTGCAGCTCCATCTCCCACCAGTCCCATCTTCTCTGCTTTTTCTTCTGTATTTCCCATTGGCCAATGGATGGCCACTGGACTCAACTCTTGCCTGTTCCATTCTCGACATCTGACAGATGCCAGGAATGAACAGGCGTGTACACTGCATAGTGTATGCGCTGAACAGTGTATACGGGAAAATAAAAAAAATTCTAAGTGAAGGAAAAATGCGTTTTTGGCAGAAGGCCTTTGCATGTCTCTTCTGCTAAAAAGATTGACCTAATAGCAATTTTTTGTTTAGATATTTAGTTTTACTTTAATTTCCTAAAGTAGAAAGAAATCCTGGGGCCTGTCACAAATAAGGGGTTATTAAACTGTAACTTTGGGCCATCATTGTTGCTTCCTAACCTGCTCTCTGCTACTTTACTTGTGTTTTGGAGCACAGCCTTTCGCAGACAATTGCTCCTTAGTTGTGTCTCCTGGGTGCTTGCTCACACAGACAGCAGCTAAGGTGGTTAAGGAGTGCAGATGCTGTACCTTTCTTTATAATTTTTGCTTAGCTGTATAAGCAATTGTCTGCTGAAGGCCGTGCTCTGGAAGATACGTAGTAAAACCGAGGAGCAGCTATGAGGAAGAAAAAAAAAAAAAAAAAAAGAGATCCACCACAGCCAGGAATTGTTGGATTACCATGACATTTCAAAAGCCTAAAGTGGTTGTTAACCCAGTGCTATAAAATCATCCCATCCCCTCTGTAACATAACAATCAGTGCCCCTGTGCCTGTGTTATATAAAAACTATGCTGATCTTTACCTATATCAGAGCGGCTCCTGGTGTTCAGGTGACTCCTCGGCTCTCTCCTCTGCCTGGTTGACATCTCCAGAGGGTGGGGCCAAGCACTGCCGCTGATGTCAACCAGGGAGGAGGGGAAGAGACGAGAGAGAGAGCTGAGGAGTCCCTTGATCGCCGGGAGCCACTCTAATATAGGTACAGATGGGCATATTTTTTATATAACACGGAGACTGAGACACTGATTGTTATGTTACAGAGGCGATGGGTTGATTTTATATTGGATACAAGAGCAGCAGGAGGGGGCAGGCACTGACACCGAGCAGGGGGGAGGAGAGGACAGAGCAGGGCTGCGGATGACGGAGGCACGTAAACTGACCACAGTGTCAGGGCTCAGCAGCCATGATATTTCGTGGTCAGTTAAATGTGGGAGGGTATAGCCAGGCAGGATCAGCCAGGTTTTTTAGGTGATAGAAGGGGCCAAATTCCACAGCACAAGCACTGTGCTGTATAACATGCTTTAAGGGAACAGGATCTGTTCTTTTTAAGCCAACCATAGACTGTGCGATTCCCTCCCACAGAGACATTATGGTCTGCTGGCGGGGGGGGGGGGCTGTCCCAGCCGGGAGAACACACCAGTGATTATTGTTAGCAGCTATAGATGCTTGCAATAAGCGCATGTAAAATAAGACAGGCTGGTTGTATCCAAGCTAATCAATCAATCGACTTGGGTAATATCCGCCTGCCCATACATGGTTCGAATCTCAGCCGCTCCCTGCTGAACTGGCTGATATTCGACCCGTCTATAGCCGGCTTTAGAACTAAAGAGAGAAAAGGTGTGTCAATTAAAAGTGGGCTTAATGATTAGCACTTCTGCCTTGCAGCACTGTGATCCCTGGGTCAAATCCTAGTCAAGACACTCTCTGTATTGCTTTTACATGTTCTCCCCGCATGGGTTTTGCCTAGGTTTCCTCACACACTCCAAATACCTGTTTGTAGGTATTTGGCTCCTGTCCAAATTGGCCCCAGTTATATGTTTGTCACATGTGAGATAAGGACTTTAGGCTGTAGATTGTTTGAGGGCAAGGACTGAGGTGAATATATATGTAAGGACGGCAACAGGGAATGGTACAAGACAGGGTAGAGGGCACCAGACAGACAAGAACACTATAAGGTTTTTTCCGTTCAACCCAGCAGGCTGGGTTATAGGAGGACTGCCTCTTACAGGGGGACTGCCTCCCCGCCAGAACACATTGATCAGTGATCACAGCATTGGCTGCAAGCACTGATTCGATGCTGGTTTTCCAACATGCTTGTTGAGGAGCTGTGCTTATGGGCCGAAAGTAGGCTGGTTCCTGCTGAACCAACTGTTTTCAGTCTGTGTGTACCCAGCCAGCCTAAAGCACTGTGTAAATTGTTGGTGTTACATAAACATCTATGATAAATAATGTAAGTAAGTAAATGTTGCTGTACTGCCGCAGTGGTTTAACATTCAAGGTGTGAGCTAGTGACAGGGTCTCTTTAAGGAAAATGATTTGTAAAATTACATTTATTTAACAAGCATTCCTGACATATCTAGTTTTAGATCTTTTTTTGCAATTTGCTTTTCAAATGACATGACAGTTTTATTTTGAATCTAATCCAGTAACTTTTATAAAACATTGTTTGTGACAGAGTGTTTGTATATTTCTCAACTTCATTGTGACAGGTGTGATACTTGCAAAACTTTCCCATTTGGCTCTGCATATGCAGTTATGATCAGATTCAGATGGCTACCCACACCTCTCCTACTCTTTCGCATATGTAAAACTTCAGTCACATGCCTTGCACAAAGCTGCTTTGTAAACTAGAGGAGGAGATTTCTTTCTTTCTGTAGAATGATCATAAACGATTTGTATCATCAGTTCAGCAGAATTGTATGTCACTGCAGAATAAGAAAGCCTGTTCTTAAAACCCAGTTGAACTGTATTCCAAAAGCATCAAAACAAAATGTACAAAGCCTTACAGTTCCTTTGTCCTTAGAAAGCAGCCAAAGCCTGAGTAGAAAGGCTTGTCCCCTGCCAGCATACTGCAGTGAAGGAGCCTTGCTCTCTGTGTGGAAGCAGTGGTCTCTCTGAAGAGGTCTGGCACACTCCTTACTGAGTCAGACCTATAGCTCTGTAATCAGCAACGCACATGCTACCTGCTGATTGCTATGTCAGAGCTAGAGCTCTCCAAAGGGTGTGTTAAAAATATGTAGAGAGAGACCACTGCTTCCACACAAAACATCCTTCTTTACACCTTTATTGAATATGTAACTATATTCAACGCAAAGTCCTTGAAAAACAGTTGCACTGCGCAGCAAGCTGAATACTTAATGGTAAAATTCACATAAACCAACAAAACATAAAAAAAAGAGAAGTGCAGCGCTATGCACAAATTTAAAATGATCAGTTCATATAAAATGTCAGTTCATATAAAGTCCTTCCAAGCAATAAGAAACAATGGCAGAATCTTCAAAGATTTAGATAAAATGATGCCCACAGACACGACACATACTGCCGCTCGCCTTGTATATGCAGGCTAAAAAGCCTATAATACACCTTCCCCACTGGGGAGCAAATGAGTTCTCTGCGATGGCTCTGTACAATTCAATCCTCATGCAATAACACACAGCAGGTCGAGAACGTTTATAGGTAAGGAGATGATCCCTCATGTGCCAAAGGAAAGACAAACACTAGTGTGCAAAAAGGACCTCCACCGACACCACACACTGCCACTCACCTCCCTTCTGGGACCATAAAGCCCATAATGCACCTTCCTCAATAGAGGTAAAGAAGCCGTTTATTCAGCAGACTCTGGACTTGCTTCAATGAGGTATTTTGAAAAGTCTTCTTTCATGCTGTGATTGCTACATTTCTGCTTGCCATCTCTTTCCACAATTTCCTGGATTCCCTTTGCAGCATGTGTCCAGTTAGAGCTCTAATTGGACACACGCAGCAAAGGGAATCCATGAAATTGTGGAAAGAGATGGCAAGCAGAAATGCAGTAATCACAGCATGAAAGAAGACTTTCAAAATACCTCATTGAAGTAAGTCCGGAGTCTGCTGAATTAACGGCTTCTTTACCTCTATTGAGGAAGGTGCATTATGGGCTTTATGGTCCCAGAAGGGAGGTGAGCTGCAGTGTGTGGTGTCGGTGGAGGTCCATTTTGCACACTAGTGACATTTTATATGAACTGATGATTTTAAAGTTGTGCATAGCGCTGCACTTCCCTTTTATTATGTTTTGTTGGCTTCTTTACACCTTACTTGCAATAGACAGGCATTTTACTTGGGCTGCGGCTGTTTTCTAAAAATATATGAACACTAAGACTTTGTACATCTTATGTTTTGATGCACCTAGATTGTATTTAGCTGTTTTAAACTGAATGTTCTGTTAGATTTTAAGAATTAGAAAGCCGCAAATAATATCTACAGGTATATGTGGGTACTGGTTGGATTCCCCCCCCCCCCCCTTTTTTTTTTTAGCTGTAGAAACCCTCCTCCTCTTTATATGGTGGGCTGCCTTATGATGCCTCTTCCAGTTCCGATGCAGAAACAGCTATTTCAGATTTTGACTGCATCACCATCTGCAGGAAGAATTTGGAACTGCACCTTGGCTATTGAAATGCATGATGTATGACTATTGCCTTAATGGGTCAGTCCTGGCTTGGAACACAAGGACCTTTTAGGAGAGGGGTCCCCCCCTCCCCTCCTAAAACCTCATTGCTCTACCCTGGACAACATATATACTTAATCAAGCTGTTTCCCCTATAGTTGGTATATAATATAACTTATTTCACTTTTTTACTTTATTGATTCTTACAGGCCAACAGCAGCAGAACTTTTGAAGCACAAATTTTTCCAGAAAGCTAAGGTATGAGATCTATTTATACAGGTGATAAATCCCAGGGTGAATATTTTATGGCTCTTTTAACAGTAAACATTAAGAGATAATTATTGTAAACTGTGAGCAGGTTGAGATATTCCATTATGTCATCTACCTCACAGCTTCCTCATCTTCATGTAAGAAGAGCGATTTATCACTGCTATTTCTAGACGAAGGTCAAACTCTGTGCCAGTATATACACGCAGTCCTGAAAACATTGTTTATTTTGTTTGCACTTTAGGCCTTAATTACAAGAGCAGCCAGTGCTGTGCAGATATCCCTAGCAACCAATCAGAATTCACCTTTCTTTGCATTGCCTGCACTAAGCAATTGCATCCTGATTTCTAATTGGTGCTGTCAGGTTGGGTGAAAACAATTGAAAGTCAGCAGCTACAAATACTGTAGCTGCTGACTTTTAATATTAGGGCACTTACCTGTCCAGGTTGCCCGTGATGTTGGCACTCCAGCCGATCTTCGGATCGCATCCAGGGTGCTGGCGCCGCTGCCATTCCTAATAGGGGAACATGGCAGTAAAGCCTTTCAGCTTCACAGCTGGTTCCCTAATGCGCATGCGTGCTGTGCTTTCTTATTGGCCCGGCGGTGGGGCGAGGGGGGGCAAACTTCAGAGAGATGGGCCGTGTCCCCGTTTTGCCGGAAGCGGGGAAGGGGACCTGTCAAAAAAAGGTGTTTTGTGTTGGTGTTATCTTGCCTATGATTTAGTGGCTCCCCCCTGTGGGAACTAGTAATTGATACCTACATTTCTCTAGCTCAAGGGTCTCCATGATGACATAATGGAATATCTCAACTTTTGAAACAAACGGCCAGTTTACTGCCCTTCAAACTTTAGGGGGTCAAACTGTGTCCAGTGGAAGTAGAAAATGTCCCAGCATTGGTGGGCGTAAACCATGCCATAGGCTTGATGTTCAATGGGAGTAAAAAAAAATTACATTATTGGTGTCAGTGAGAGGAGTGTAGTACCCCATTACTGGTGTCAGTAGGAGGAATAGTGCTTTCTCTTTGGTATCAATGGAAGAAATAATGCTCTATCATTGGTGTCAAGGGAAGAAATAGTGCCTCGCATCAGTGGAAGGAATAGTGCCTCAAGAACCGGAAAAGTGCAAAGCAAAGGGCCACATCTGGCCCACAGGCCACAGTTTGGAGGCTCCTGCTCTAGCTGTTAAGCCTCATACACACGGGCGTTATGAAAAACAAGCTAAAAAGCTGCGTCAAAAATGCAATTTTATCAGCATTTTGCATTGGCTTCAATGTGTGTTTTAGCCACATTTCTCTGCCTCTATTCAAAATCAATGGTTCCCTATGGGAGCCTATTGATTCGAATAGAAGTCGCACCAGAAGTCGGATCATGATGATCCGACTTGCGGTGCGACTTGTGTGCTGAGGATCTTGAGGGGGGCCTCCAGATTCTGATAAGCCCCCACCCGCAGACCCTGACAACCACCGGCCAGGGTTGTCAGGAAGAGGCCCTTGCCCTCATCAACATGGGGACAAGGTGCTTTGTTGAGGGCATGCAGCCTGGTATGGTCCAGGAGTGGGTGCTCCCCCCCCCCCCTTTTCCTGACCTGCTGGGCTGCGTGCTCGGATAAGGGCCTGGTATGGATTTTGGGGGGGACCCCACTCCATTTTTGGCGGGCCCAGAGGTGGCATAATTTTTAATGACCTGGTCATCTTCAAACAATTGAGCACAAACAATAGATGATTTTTTTTTTTTAAAACTTTATTAAAAAAAAAAAAAATTGCACATGCAAATTATACTTGCCAAACCAATACAGTGGGAAAGTACTATCCAACAAACAGTGTATATAATGTCACAGCACTGGCGTATCAAATACTGTAAATTCTGTACCTACCGAAAGCAACGAATGGGTACATACATCCATGTACAGTATATGTACAATCAGAAAAATCTAATCGGAAGAAACAACAATAGACCATTTCAGATGTCTAGGTTACAGGATTAGTTATTTTTTGGCAATAGCAGCCTCTTATTTTCAGAAACCGAAATAAAAATGGTTTGGGCGATTTCATGTCATGGTGTCTTGCGGCAACACATGCACCACAACTTGCTTTATAGAGTGTTGTGGCACAATTTACTGTCGTGCATTCATCTTGAATGACCCCCAGTGAGAAAAAATTTGTCACTACCTTTTTTTTTTTTTTTTAAAACCGTTAATGTCAATGCAAATATGCATTGTAGTACACTGTGGTGCAGATGCGTTCTACAGATGCCTAGTTAACGTCAGTGCATATATGCGTTGTAGTACATTTGCATTCTATAGATGCCTTTGGGTGCCATTCCAAATAAATGGGGTAATATACAGGGAGTGCAGAATTATTAGGCAAGTTGTATTTTTGAGGAATAATTTTATTATTGAACAACAACCATGTTCTCAATGATTCCAAAAACTCATTAATATCAAGGTTTTTATAAGTCGAAACTATAATTACTCAAAAACCTTAGTAACTCTTGTACCAACAACAAGTTATTATTTTAATAAGGAGTTTTTATGTTGAACGGATTATTAAGACGTGAGGGACATATAATGGGGTAAATAAACCTTACCGTGGGTTTCCGTAGATATCTTACGTTTACATGATGTTGCGTATATACGTGACTGCAATTGATCCGTAGACATCTTGCGTAGACGTGGTGTCACATGATGTTACGTATAAACGTAACTGTAATTGCCAAAATTTTTTTTTTTTTTTTCCATCACTGTTTAAAAAAGAGTGACCCCCAGTAAGTTCTACTTACGTGCTGT
>BLSH010378675.1:360313-397662 GCA_018402905.1 Glandirana rugosa | reverse complement strand
TCATGATGGACCACAGGTTCTCTATGGGGTTCAGATCAGGTGAACAAGGAGGCCAAGTCATTAGTTTTTCTTCTTTTAGACACTTTCTTGCCAGCCACGCTGTGGAGTACTGGGAGTTGAGCTTGACTCCATCCTCAACCGGAAAAGGCCCCACAAGCTCATCTTTGATGATAGCAGCCCAAACCAGTACTCCACCTCCACCTTGCTGGCGTCTGAGTCGGACTGGAGCTCTCTGCCCTTTACCGATCCAGCCACGGGCCCATCCATCTGGCCCATCAAGACTCACTCTCATTTCATCAGTCCATAAAATCTTAGAAAAATCAGTCTTGAGATATTTCTTTGCCCAGTCTTGACGTTTCAGCATGTGTGTCTTGTTCAGTGGTGGTCGTTTTTCAGCCTTTCTTACTTTGGCCATGTCTCTGAGTATTGCACACCTTGTGCTTTTGGGCACTCCAGTGATGTTGCAGCTCTGAAATATGGCAAAACTGGTGGCAAGTGGCATCTTGTCAGCTGTACGCTTGACTTTTCTCAGTTCACAGGCAGTTATTTTGCTCCTTGGTTTTTCCACACGCTTCTTGCGACCCTGTTGGCTATTTTGAATGAAACGCTTGATTGTTCGATGATCACGCTTCAGAAGCTTGGCAATTTTAAGAGTGCTGCATCCCTCTGCAAGATATCTCACTATTTTTGACTTTTCGGAGCCTGTCAAGTCCTTCTTTTGACCCATTTTGCCAAAGGAAAGGAAGTTGCCTAATAATTATGCACACCTGATATAGGGTGTTGATGTCATTAAACCACACCCCTTCTCATTACTGAGATGCACATCACCTAATATGCTTAATTGGTAGTAGGCTTTCGAGCCTATACAGCTTGGAGTAAGACAACATGCATAAAGAGGATGATGTGGTCAAAATACTCATTTGCCTAATAATTCTGCACACAGTGTAGTATTTACATAACATGCTGGAGTGGTGTAACCCAGTGATTAGGTAAGGGAAAGGTAACCTGTGTTGTTGTCAAAATCATTTTATTATTATTGTTGTTATTACTATTATTTTTATTAATAATATTACTATTTGTTTTCCATTTATCTAAAACCACCTTTAAGATGAATGAGCTGAACAGTCTAATACAAAAAAAAAATGTGGATGCAATGATCCAGTTATTATGTTTTGCTGAGTGATAGAAACTAATACATCCATTCCTTTTTTTCAGAACAAAGAATTCTTACAGGAGAGGTTGCTGCAGAGAGCCCCCACCATCACAGAGCGAGCCAGGAAGGTGAGATGTGTCCCATGAGAATGGATACACTGTGCTGGCCAAGATCTACCACATCTAGAATCCCTAAAGAATATCAGGCTGACAACAACTTACCTCTGTAAGGTTAAGGGTTACATTAGAGCAGCTGCTAGCATCAGCTACGCTGCTACAAGCCCTGAAAAAAAGGATATTTCAGTGAGAGGATTGTTTTGTTGTTATTGTAGGGTTTATTTACGCCATCCGTGTCCCATTGAGGAGATTTTTAATCACTTCCTGTCCCATAGCCAAAACAGGAAGTCAGAGGAAATCCCTCTGAAGTGCAGCAATCCTGTTTGTCACTAGAACTAGTGTCCCCAATGACAGATATCTTCTCTATTTCAATTACCAGGACATCCCGAACACTGGGATTTTCTTTTACTTTCACTTTTGTTGATAGGGGTAACAGAACTAATAGAGAGGATGGATCTCCCTAACGGGCACAGACCGCGATAAAATACAGACAGGTGTTCTAATCCCCCTCTACCCCATAGGTGAAATTTCTTTTTTAGTTTTGGTTAGTGTAATTTTTGAGGTAACTATTGCATTTTAAATGCTTTCTATTCAAGCATTTTTGCGATTGTACTAAATATAGTAGACGTAGTTTTGCCACTAGACAGAGCTCTGTTTTTATTTTTTTTAAACCATCTTTTAGCCTCCCATCTGTTGAGACTATATAACTGGCACTTAAGGAGCGCATTGTATTCAGTTAGGTTGCAGACCTACAGACTTTGTGCACTGTGCAGCACTACAAAGCAGGATGTGGGGTCTGAAAATGTAAAGAACAAGTATGCTGCACCCATGTACATACATCTACAAGCTATACACCCATCAGCCATAACATTATGATCACTGACAGTTATGTGAATAAGATTAATTATCTCCTTACAATGGAATCAGAAAGTGGGTGGGATATACCTGATCACCAATTGATCATGTTTAACCTGAAGTTGATGTGTTGAAAGCAAAAAAATGGGCAAGCGTAAAGTATTTGAGGGACTGGAACCAGGCCAAATTTTAATGACTTGACGAACGGGTCAGAACAACTCCAAAACTGCACCGCTTGTGGGATGTCCCTGGTCTGCAGTGGTCATGTCCTACCAAAAGTAGTCCAAGGAAAGAAAGCTGGCATCAGGCCCATTTATTACGATCCAATAGAACAGCTACTGTAGCTCAAACTGCCGAAAAAATACATTCTAGTTCCAATAGGTGTCAGAACACCCTGTATCATAGTTTGTGTATGGGGCTGTATAACCGCAGACTGGTCAGGGTGCCCATGCTGACCCGTGTACACAGCCTAAATTGCCTTCAATGGGCACGTGGCATCAGAACTGGACCACAGGAACAATGGAAGAAGGTGGCTGGGTCTGATAGAATAGTTTGAGGTGTTGACAAATTTTCCAGATCTCAATCCAATGGAGCATTTGTGGGATGGCCTGTCAAAACAACTCCGATCCATGGAGTACCCACCTCACAACTTGCAGGACTTCAAGGTTCTGCTATTGGTTGTTTGGTGCCAGATGCCACAGCATACCTTCAGAGGTCCAGTGGTGTCCATGCCTCAAATGGTTATGGTGGGTGGTCATAACGTAATGTCTAAGGCTGGCTATAGATGTTTCGAGTCTTGGCCAGTTCAGCAGGAACCTGCCGAGATTTGAACTATGTATGGGCAGGCTGAATGTACCCAAGTTGATCGATCAACTTGGGTACAACCAGCCTGACGGATTTTACATAAGATTATCCCTAGTGGCTGGTATAGCCGCGAATAATAACCATTGTCTTCTTTCCCTGCCGGGAGAATACAAGGGCTCGGTGGGAGGGATTCCCCTGTTAACACTGTCTTTGTTGATGGAGGAATCCAGCGAATTTCTTTTAGGAAAGAAATTTGCTCTGTGTATGGCTGGATTCATTTATGTATGTGTAATTGTTTTTAAAACTGTGATCAGATTATATACCTTGAGCTAATTTGTTCTCCATATACTGTATATATTGTATGTGTGTGTGTGTGTGTGTGTATGTGTGTGTATATATATATATATATATATATATATATATATATATATATATACACACATATATACACATATATACATACAGCAGACATTGAAAGAAAATACATTTTCATATATATTATACATTCACTTCAGTCCCTGCCCTCAAGGAGCTTACAATCTAAGATCCCTTACCTTGTAGAATTCACCTCCGTAACATCTCTAAAATACACCCCTTTTTAACAAATGAAATCATCAAGCTACTCATTCACTCCCTGGTTATCTTTCCAGCCTTGACTATTGCAACTCCCTTCTCATTGGCCTACCTCTCCATAGGCTATCCCCTCTTCAGTCTATCATGAATGCTGCTGCCAGACTTAATCCCCCTTACCATCCGCTCAATGTCTGCCGCCCCTCTCTGCCAATCCCTACACTGGCTCCTGATCACTCAGCAAATTAAATTGAAAATACTAACCACAACATATACAAAGCCATTCACAACTCTGTTTTGAGCTACATCACCAATCTTGTCTCCAAATATCACCCAAACCGTCTGCTCCGCTCCTCTCAAGACCACCTACTCTTAAGCTCCCTTGTCTCCTCCTCCCATGCTTGTCTCCAGGGTTTCTCCAGAGCCTCTCCCATCCTCTGTAACTCTCTACCTCAACCTGCCTGGCTATCTCCTACTCTAGCTGCCTTTAGGCATTTCCTGTCCTCTGTTGCCCCCAGCTAATCTTTTACCACTTCCATCAGCTCATTCCCCACAGTTACAACCTTTTGTACCACCCGCCCCTCCCTATTAAATTGTAATCTCTTCTGAGCAGGCCCTCTTAATCCTCTTGTATTGTATTGTCTCCCTTTTATGTTGTAAAGTGCTGCGTAAAATGTAGGTGCTATATAAATTTTGTATAATAATAATAACTCAGATTCATACATACACATAGTAGGGCCAGTTTCAACAGGAACCAATTAACCTACCAGCATGTCTTTGGAGTGTGGGAGAAAACTGGAGAATCCAGAGAAAACCCACGCAGGCACAGGGAGAACATTTTGCTCGGCAGAAATGCTAACCTTTTTTTGCAGCCACTATATACAATGGCATCCTAAGCCATTTTTGCAGTGACAGAAGCCTACCAGAAAAACTGCCAATGCTCTACATGTATCAGTTCTGTCTTTTTACTAGGATGAAAAGCCCTTAGGACAAGTAACCCCCAGAGATAAAGAAGGGGGGGGAATGTCCTTTTTCCCTAGGGTCACACATGCAAGAGAGAGTGCACTATGCATGTGCAGTGATCACTAGATACTAGGCTTTGTACACTCTTTCTGTGCATCAAGCCCAGTTCAGTCATTAATGGGCGCACTGGCAATAATTGTCCACTGTCTCTCCAGCTGCCGGTGTCCCCTACCACCAGTCGTTTTCAGTGCTGGAGCCTCCGTCAAAGTCTTTGCTATTCAACATTTCCAAAAAGTGTTGGATGCCTTGTCCCGCACTGCACACCATGCCTCCTTCTGCTCACCCCTACATCATTGCTAAGTCCTATAGCCAAATAGGCTGTAGAGATAAGTACTGTGGTGGGCGGTAGGGAGCACAGTCATCTGACACTCTCAGAATGGCTAAATGTGTGGAGACTGCATTGCTCAAGTGAATTGCATGTAAGAGGCACAGGCCATTGGAGAGGTGAGCATTCTACCCTTATAAACATACAAATAATGGTGCTCTTATTCAGTAAGTGACCTAATCATCAATAGTGATGGTAAAAAAACACTCCCAAAGTACCTCGCACATCCACCTATCTGCAATAAATCAAATCTATACAATAGTGCTTCAAATAAATAAATCTTTAAACAATGTGTTACCACACACACAGAAATAAAAATAAAATTAAAATAAAAGTGCAGTGGTAATATCTTAGAAAGTCCAAATAATAGTATACATGTGAAAATCTTGAACTCTGAGTGGGTACTTCCTTCCAATCTGGAGACCCGCTCTAATCCGTGCAGAAATAGTACTGAATAGTGATTTAAATATCCTCCCTTGAAGTCACATGACAGACGATGCAACGTGTTGGGTGGAGGCGGTGACGTCATTTCTGGTGTCTCGTACACTCAGAATTAGCGGTGAGGAGGCGAGAAACTCACATTGTGGATCTCTATTGCAATTTAACAAGATGTGGAAAATGTGAGTGAGCATTTCTTATATGTTTTAAAGTGGTGTAAACCTAAAAAAAACAGACAAAAAAAAAAACCTGCAGGACAAAGGCATAATGAGCTAGTATGCATCACATACTAGCTCATTATGAAACACTTGCCTTAGATCTAAGCTGTTGCAGCGGTCTCCGCACACTGCTGTGACCGGTGACATGTCTCCCGGACATATTTCCGGGTTTGCGGGCTCCAACGATGTGATTGGCCGGAGCCGCGACAACGTCGCTCCCGATCATGCGCGCAGGAGCTGCCGGTCATGGCCGTGCCCTGAAAAAACGGCACCACTTTAAAACGTATAAGAAATGCTCACTCACATTTCCACAGCTTGCTAAATTGCAAGAGAAATCCACGATAAGAGCTGCTTGCCTCCTCACCGCTAATTTTGTGTGTACGAGACACCGAAAATGACGTCACTGGCTCCACTCGATGAGTTCACCACCATTTCTGCAGGGATTAGAGCGGGTCTCTAGATTGGAAGGAATTACCCACTCAGATCTCAAGATTTTCACATGTATACTATTATTTGGACTTTCTAAGATATTACCACTGCACTTTTATTTTAATTCTATTGTTATTTATGTGTGTGTGGTTACACATTGTTATGTATTTATTTCTTTGAAGCACTATTGTGTAGATTTGATTTATTTCAGATAGGTGGATGTGCGGGGTGTTTTTACCCTAGGTGCATCACTATTGGTGGTTAGGTCACTGATTACACTTGCTGAATAAGCGCACCATTATTTTTATGTTTTATACAAATTTTTGGTATGAGATCACTATCCAATGATTACAGCTGTTCTAGATTATATTTAAAGTAGGACATAATATTAATATTTTTTACACACACAGCAGCGCACAAGTATTTTACACATACTACCCCTTGTTTTGCTGGAAGGCTTTGTTTTGATTAATTTCCCCTGTCGGGGACACACATTGCACTCTGATGAATGGTCTATTTAATAAAAGTGAAATTGTCTATTGGCAGGTTCGGAGAGTGCCAGGATCAAGTGGTCGGCTTCATAAAACCGAAGATGGAGGCTGGGAATGGAGTGATGATGAGTTGGATGAGGAGAGCGAGGAGGGGAAAGCAGCGGTTTTACAACTTAGGGTAATTGGGGACTTCTCATTTGCAAAATCGACTGGTTTTCATTTACCAGTTTATTGTTGAATTCCAGTAATAAAGTCAAGAGCCAGTTTCTATCACAGCCTCTTATGAGTCTGCTTTTTACATTACCTTCTAGATTTTTTCAGCTTCTAATTAGATAAGTATCTCTGGACAGACTTTTTGTTGCCAAATCTCAATTATGATGATTTCACTGAACTTGGGTATCATTTTTTTTTTTTTTTGCCTTTCTGTTTTTCCATTTATTGATTTGCAAAAACACCTGATTGGCGAAAATGTAAAAAAAAAATGTATATAGTGAGCGCACCAAACAAATACAGCAGCTAGCACTCAGCGTGACTATGCAACCCTTGTAAACCACAAAATCCAATAGATGTGCAGCGCTTAACAGAGGTATTATATTAAAAATATAAACGCATAAATAGTTTTTAAAAAAAGGGGTAAACAAAAACCCAATGTCCTTCAGGTATGAGAAATGTCAAAACAGTCCATATATGAAGATAATCTTTTCCCTGTGACAGGCAGTGATCAGTTCCTATATATATTAGAGCAGCAGTCCATGCATAGGAGAACACCTATCAACATATAATTGACAGTAGTCTTATCAGCTCACCAGAAGCAGTAAATGATATTGCAAAATAAAACATCACCATGTGCGCAGGGAGTCGCTCCAGCCCGTCACCCCACACCCCCCACCCGCTAGCCGATTGATTGAAACTTAGCCCATCCAGGTCGCGACTGTGACTCCCCCCAGTCACCTCTGTGTCTTGGCGGTCGCTGCTTCTCCTCTGAGCCAATCGGGTCTTCGAACTCCCAGTCAATGGGGTCTTAGGACTCCCGGCCGATCGGGTTTCAGGACCTGCTTCCTGATTGGTCGAGAGGAGAAACAGGAACACATTAGCGAATATTAATTTGCTAATGTCACACAACTGGGTGGGCTCAAGGCGCAGTGCTCTGTGCCCCAAGCCCTCCCTTTTTTGAAGCCAATTAGAGCCTCAGGCTCTAATCACATGCTTCAAAAATAAAAAACCCATTGAAATCCATTTGTTTGGAGCCCTGCATGCAGATTAGGAGCCGGGCACATGGATTAGGGGATGGCGGCCCTGCGCCCCTTATGGACAGGCCACCACTACTCACCAGAAATACATTTGTGTCAATCCATGACAGCAACATAAACCACTTCAGTGGATGTTGCAGGGTGAATAGGAATGATGTCCAGATCACCACACTAAATAAAAAAGCTCACCAGCCAGGAGCCCAGAGAAGCTTACATAGTGTAGTCAGCATGGTACACCTCAGCAAACAGGCCCCTTCCAACGCGCTTCGTGCCACGCACGTTGTCTAGGGAATGCTGTATGAGATTCCCTTGACAACGTGCGTGGCACAAAATGCGTTTTAATCTAGTGTGGTTATTTGGATATCATTCCCAGATCACCAGGCTAATTGTGTGCTTCTAGAGAACAGGAAGAGTATTAATGTTAGCTCTGCACTGTTTGGGCTAAACATCACCCAAGATGTTGCAGAACAGATACTGCTGACGAGAGGAGGCTCCTAACATTCATCGAACTCCTGCAGGAGAAGGTTGCTGTGCATAAAGGCGTAGTCTATACCGTGATTTGCCGATGAGAAGAGGATTCACTGCAGAGTGCACAGGACAGCACCGGCTTTCTGCCAGGATCAACCATTAATAACAAAACACTTTGAACAGTATATCTTTAACAGATTATAAGGGAGTATATAGTCAATTGTTATGTTTTACATGCACTTAACAGAAAAAAGTCCTTAGTCCTGTGTAAGCTCTGTCTGGATAATTTTGGAGTTTACAAAGGACTTCTCTTACCCACTGGGGTAGATATGAGTGTCTAGGGATTAAGGGGTTTGGCAAGTAAGTGACCCTGCTGTTTTTGTCCTGAAAAGTCAAGTCAAAAACACAGGTTCACTTTAATCTGTATATGTCAGATTTTCATGTAGCAGATTAGGATGTTTGCCCAGTGATAGAATGGGGTTTGCATTAGCTGATATCTAAAGCTGTGCATCAGACTAAATATCTTGTGTTTGTTTCTTTCAGTCTCCGCGTGTGAAAGATTCTCTACAGAATTCTGAGGTGAGTAGTGCCTGCTCTAACCTCTCAACTAGTGTAGGTTTATTCTTCAATTATAGAGTAGCATACCCCTTTATGTTAGATTGTTGACATATTAAAATCAGTCTGTGGTTTGGTATACAGTATATCATTTATATATGGACACTGGACTATAGAGTACTTTGGTGACCATAAAAGCCCCAATATAGGGAGTGATGCTCCTGATTTTAAGCATTGAGCTATTTTTTTGCAATCTTTTAAAGCGTTTGTTAACCCAAAAAAAATAAATAAAGATCCTGCTCCTTTAAAGCATGTTATACAGCACAGCACTTGTGCTATGTCATTTGGCCCCCGTGACACCTGTAATACTTGGCTGATCCTGCCAGTTTCTACCCTCCCCTCTTTGCGCTGACTCCAAAAAAACGTGGCTGCCAAGCTGTGATATCTGAGTCAGTGCGTGTCTCCGTCACCCACAGCCTGTGCTCTATCTCTTGTCTGCTCTATCCCCTTCTCCTCTCCGCATAACTGCTCCGTGTCCGCACCACCCCCCTCCTGTCTGGCTGCTTAAATTCATTTTTCTTTATTACAATCCACTCTGTTTACTACTGTTATATCCCCCTATAACAGTGCTTTAGGAAAATAACGCTGTATGTACCTGCTTTACTGAGTGCAGATCCATGCTTGCCATCGCTCGTCTCCTCTCTCTGTGCCGGACAGATGCAGCGGGCGGGGCCGCCTCTCTCCTCACCTCATGACTGACGTCATAGGAGAATCCCTGGCCCCGCCCACTGCATCTGTCAGGCACAGAGAGGAGAGAAATGACGGCTCAATCAGTGCAGATCTGCACTCAGTAAAGCAGGTATATACAGCGTTATTTTCCTAAAGCACAGTCATAGGGGGACATTACAGTAGTAAACAGAGTGGATTATATAAAGAGGCACATGTGGGTTAACAACCACTTTAACCACGTCACATCCGCTCTATAGCCGATTGACGACTACAGCGCAGATCTGAATTGCTGGGATGCCGTCAATAGACGTCCTACTCTTTTGCGCACTACAGGCATGCTCTCGCCGCCGCCGGAGCATGCCCGCGGGTTGGGTGGATTCTATGTCTGCTGAAGACCCGCGATTCCTTCACAGAGAGCCAGAACGGGGAACCGCAGATGTAAACACGGCGGTTCCCCGCTCTGTGAGGGGGGACATGACATATCTACTGATCCCTGTGATCGGGATCAGTTAGATCTCTTATGTTCCTGTCAGCCTCGCCCCCACACAGAACACATACAGGGAACACATTTAACCCCTTCACTGCCCCCTTAGTGTTAACCCCTTCCCTGCCAATGACATCTATACAGTAATCTGTGTCTATTTTTAGATCTGATTGCTGTATAAATGTCATTGGTCCCAAAAAAGTATCTCAAATGTCAGATATGTCCGCCGCAATATCGCAGTCCCAATAAAAATTGCAGATCGCCTCCATTACCAGTAAAAAACAAATAATAAAAACGCCATAAACCAATGTCCATAGTTTGTAGGCGCTATAACTTTTGCGCAACCCAATCAAAATATGTTTATTGCGATTTTTTTTTTTAATTTTTATTTTTTTTACCAAAAATATGTAAAAGAATCGGTCTAAACTGATGAATAAATTTTGTTTTTTATTTTTGAATATTTATTATAGCAAAAAGTAAAAAATATTGTTCTTTTTTCAAAATTGTTGCTCTGTTTATAGTGCAAAAAATAAAAACCGCCGAAGTTTGTTTGGGTACAACGTCGCACGACCATACAATTGTCATTCAAAGAGTGACAGCTCTGAAAATTGGTCTAGGCAGGAGGTGGGGGTTGTAGTCTGTTTAAAAAAAAACAATCTGTTAAAAGAAGAAACGCTGCAACCTAGTAGGTCTAAACACAAGACAATAGAAAATTAAATACAAAAGTAGGTGCTCTAATCCTATACTCCAACAAGTGTTAATGATCATGAACACACCCCAGTGTCTCAAAACACATAAATCAACGCCAATTTCATATCATCTAAAAATGTGAATCAATATGAAAAAAGTTGTAAAAATAAACATTAACCGCTAGCCGCCTGCCCACCGTCAAATGTCGATATGGGAAGACTTCATATGACGTCGCCCAGAACGCGCGCTATTACGGGCCTGCGGGAGCTCGCAGCGCGGTGATCACGCCTGAGCCTTGTTGCTAGGACACAAATCTGTGTAAAGAGCCGTCGCTGCGGCTCTTTAGACGTGATCGGCTGTGTCCAATCACAGCCGATCACATGTAAACAAGGAAGTGCCGGTAAAGGGCTCTCCTCGCCTCACATTGACAAAGTGTGTGGCGAGGAGTGCCGATCAGTGGAATCTCCCCTGACAGAGGACCTGGGCATGTAATCAGGGCACTGATCATCAAGCCCTAGCAGTGCCAGCAACCAGTGCATATCAGTGCCACAATCAGTGCCCATAAGTGATGCCAGTCAATGCCTCCCAACAGTGCCCACCAGCGTCACCAAATAGTGCCCATCAGTGCTGCCTATCCGTGCCGCCTATCAGTGCCCACCACTGCAGCCTATCAGTGCCCACCAGTGCTACCTCTCAGTGCCCACCAGTGCCAACTATTAGTGCTCACCAGTGCCAGTCATCGGTGCCCATCAGTGTGGCATATTAGTGCCTCCTAATCAGTGCCCATAAATGTTGTCTCATCAGTGCCCATAAGTGCCACCTCATCAGTGCAGCCCATCGGTGCCCATCAGTGCAGCCTCATCAGCGCACATCAGTGAAGGAGAAAAATTACTTATTTACATAATTTACTGACCGAAAATAAGAAAAACTTTTTTTTTTCCAAAATTTTCGTTTTTTTTTTTTTTTTTTTTTTAGTAAAAAATAAAAATCACAGCAGTGATTAAATACCACCAAAAGAAGACTCCATTTGTGTGAAGAAAAAGTTAAAAAATGTATTTGGGTACAGTGTTGCATGACCGCGCAATTGTCATTCAAATTGCAGCAGTAATGCAATGAAACAGTGTCCATACGTGAGTCCATAAAAATCTTAATATAAGAAAAATGTGAACACCCAAGTGATGGTCTGGAAAGAAAATAAAAAACTGTTATAAAAATTGCCGATCAAAGGATCAAAGTGTTGATGTGATGAAAATCCCTTCAGCATACACACTCGCCTCTTACCAGAGCTATTAGATCTCCATTAGTAGAGATTATACACGCTTATTAATCTCCATGGACTCAGCGTCATAACCAAGGAAGGTACTGATTCTCGGATGATGGCAATGGTGGTTCCTAAAAGATAACTTCCACGATACCCAGAGTTAGGAGCTCCAGTGAAAATATTCTCAAAATATGCGGAAATAAGAGGGAAGCTCTTAGTTGGTGCAATACATTTAAAATATTTATTAAACAGTATCTTCAGATATTTTAGATCTGATTTTTAGAAGACATTTATAAAGTATATGCATTGAAGTTGAGGGGTAGAAAGAGAGAGTTTGCTTCCTTTTTAAGGCTAAGGTTCACATCTATGCAGATCTGCACAAATGCATTACAATTCATTTACCTTATTTTCTATTGGTTCCGTTCATCATATGCAGTTTCCTGCAATGTGTTCCTTTTTTAGAAAGGTGCGTGGGCTTTTTTAAAGGTAGCACGGTGCGTTTTTTGGCTCCATAAACTTCAATGGATTTGCATCAAAAGCATATATACATGCATTTTTTTTTGTATTACTAATGCATTTTCCTGCTTGACAACAGACACCTCCTTCTAGCAACATCACCACACAGCCTGCCATTGACAAAACAAAAAACACAAAAAGGTTTAAAAATGCATAAGACAAAAAAATGCAGAACACACTGCAAAAACGCATTAAAGCGGAGTTACACCCAAAAGTGGAACTTCCGCTTAAAGGGGAGGTGACCCCCTGACATGCCATAATTGGCATGTCATTTTTTTGAGGGGGGGACCGTGGACCCTGTTTTCACAGGGTCCCAGGTCCACTTCCTCCCCTGGCACCGAGGAGCCTGAAGGAAGTTCACCCCCCCTCCCCCACCCAGCGATCTTCTGGGTCGCGTCACAGGTCCCAGAAGATGCGCCGAGCCATTCACAAGCCGCAGCGTGACTCGCGCATGCGCAGTGAGCGCCCGGCTTTGAAGCCAAAGCCGGGTGCCCACACCTGTGACGCCGGCACCACCGAGGGGAGGGGGAGATGAGCGAGCCCTCGGGCGGCCGCATCTCTGGAGCGAGGGACAGGTGAGTGGCCAATTGTTAAAAGTCAGCAGCTACACTTTTGGTAGCTGCTGACATTAACCAGTGTGGAACTCTGCTTTAACAGCACATGCATAGATGTGAACTTGGCCTAAGGCAACGAAATTTGATTGTGAGCTTCTTTGAGGGCAGTGGCTGATAAGTATGGTTCCATGTTATGTGTACAACACCACGTGGTATGTCCTATATAACCCTATATTAATGTGTGAAATAAATAGTCATTTTTTGTTTTGGAATGCATGCACCCTTTTCGGGAAGCAACTTATTAGTACTCAAGCAAAGTCAGCAGCTGGGTGTTGGCTTAGTGTAAATGTGCTTTTATGTAAAGCATAAAGTTAGTATTAATTCTTCTTTATATCTGCCTGTGCTGTATTTGTCTTTAGCTGTTTCCTGGAACAGAGCCGAGCTCAACCTTTCTCCAGACTCCAGCACAGCCCACAGCCAATCTACCTCAATCATCTGGCCAAGCTCCGCCTTCCCAAGTGTCTGTTCCTGTACCTACCACTGGACAGGTAAATAAGCAATCATCCATTTTACTACACTGTAGCTGGAAGGTGGACAGTTTTCCTATAAGGTGAAACTATAATGAAAACAGACATAACAAGACGATTGTGCACATTTCCAAGGAAACTATAATGCTTTGTTTTCTGATTTAATTTATTTTTACATCTTTTAATATAAGCAGAAGGTATAATGTGTGTGTGTATATGTATGTATACACTTTATATATAAAGTAGAATTTGTTATGTAAAGAGAGAGTAGAGTTCTACATGCTGCCTTAAAAAGAGAATGTAAAATATTAATGTACAATAAGTACAAAACCACTACAGACTGTGGAATGTATAGCAGCCAAAGAGTGAAGGGTTAAACTCCAACGCCGCAACACCTGCTAGGTCCCACGCCAGCACTGGCATCTTCTCCCCGGCTTCAGCTGGGTGCTGGCATTTGACCGTCTTGATTGGCCTGTGCAGAATGATGTAACTCCTGCACAGTTGTGGCAGTCATTCATCCCTGCACACTGGCACTGTGCCATATGCACAGCTCTGTGTACGTTCGGCAGAGGATTGCGGACAGGAATGTACGTTTATTTTAAAGCCTCATACACACAGGCCTATTAAAAAAATGAGCTGTAACGTCGGGCATGACGCCAGGAAAAAATATTAGTTAAAACTGCGATTTCATCGGCGTTGGTGTGCGTTATTGAGCGTCAACGCTATGTCGCATTTTGTTTGAAAAGACATCCCTCTATTTTTGAACCTGAAAACGCCGGCGCTAAAAATGCCGGTTGACATCACCACGGCGTTAGTGAGCTTTTTGCTCTCTCAGCGTCAAAAACTCTCTAGTGCTGCAGCTTCAGAATGCGCTGCCCGCGGGTTCTGCTTTCAGCTCACAAACGCTGACGCTATCTACAGCTCAAAAACCTCAGTGTGTGTATGGGACCATTGAATAACATGGAAATGCATTTTTAAGCTGTAAAAAAAACGCGGCTGTAAAAACATCCGTGTGTATGAGGCCTAATGCAGAAAGAGATACTACGTGTCTCTTCTGAAATAGTCTGCCTGTTCACAATTTTTTTTTTTTTACATTCAATTCCGCTTTAAGTCTGGATGGACAAAAATACTAATCCTTTAGCAGGTATAACAATTTTCATATATGAACTTTGTGTATTTTGTTCTTTGCCTGGAGTTCAGCTGTAATGATGTCTGCTTCGCTTAATGTAACATTTTTAAGTAAATATGATTTGTCTAACCTCTCTCTGCAGGCTACGGCTCCCGTGCCTCCCACGTCAGAAGAAGCAAAAGTTATCAGTTTAGTATTACGATTAAGGTAATCTCTGTTTTAAGAATCAGTAGCTGTATACTAGCATGGGCACATCAGAAGGCTCCCTTAACCTGTTACATACCTGGATGGTTTAAATTCAGTGTATAAAGAGAAAGCACTGTATATAAGCAAAGTTTGTCACTGCAAGCTGTTGTTTGATTTAGCTCTGGTTCACACCGGTGCGGTTTTGCAATCATGCTACTTCAGCACAATTTCAAAGCCGCACATCAGTGCGATTTGAACTTCCGATTTCATTTCAGCTTGCGACTTCATTTAACAGAAGTTTATGCAAATCACATTGAAATCGGTGAAAAGTAATGCAGGAATCTTTTTCAACATGAACAGTTCCATTGCTGGCAGTGGGGTGCAACTTGTCATGTGTTTTGAAACTGTCAAATCTCATGACAATTCACACCGGTGTGAACGGGGACGAAGAGATCTAGCTGGTTGAAGTTAACAGTAAATCTCAAATTCTTGCTATAAAACCTGGGCTTGGCTCTGCCTTTCCAGTTGTCTGCAATAGTTGAGACCTATTAAGCATGTCAAGGGCAATCATTTGTGAATACCTGACCATCATATCTATATAAATATGTTGGACATCCCTTTTAAAACCATGTGCATTAATATTGCATTCTACCCTCCAGCTTCCACTCTTCTGGGAAGACTTTCCACAAGATTTTGGAGGGTGGTTGGTGTCTGGGGAACTTGTGCCCTTTCAGCCAAAAGCGCATTAGTGATGTTATGTACTGATGTTATGGTCCTGGCTTTGGTGCAGAAAAGGACCTTCCCCAAACTGATGCCATATGGTTGTATGCACATAATAGTCTACAATATGTTTGTATGCTGTATCCTTTACTGGAAACACCTGATCTTGGTAATTTAGGGCAATGAGCACATACTTTTGGCCATATAAGTGGTTACGATGGTGAGGTGACCACGGAATTCTGTGTATGTATCTTTTCATTATGTTTAGCTTGGGTTGTCCAAGTTAGTGTCAGGTTTGCATTAAACAGCTGTTGCGGCCTCCATGTTTCTCTCAAAATAGGTTTACTTTAAAGTATAACTAAAGGCAAAACTTTTTTTTGTTTTGGATAGAGTGCAGAGGGATTAGAACACCTGTCAGATTTTATTGCTGTCTGTGTCCCCATTGAGAAGATTCACCCTCTCTATTTGTCCTGTTTACCATTATCGAAAGTGAAAGTAAAATAAAATCCCAAATTTTGGCCTGTCTTCACAACAGCAATAGAGGGAAAATCTTCCAATAGGGACACTAGTTCTGGTGAACTGAGTGTCCCCAAAGAATTCCCCTAATTTGCTGGGATTTCCTCTCAATTCCTGTTTTGGTTATGGGACACAGATGGTGAAAAAAAATCTGACGGGTTATAACCCTGACTTGCTTTATCCATAATGAAAAGAAATTGCCTATAGTTCTACTTTAACACACACACAAGCCCTTTTAACTTTTTCCACTTCTTGTAAAAATATTTCTCCTTAGTTCGACTGACACAGCGCCTCCTTAATCTTGACCATTGGGTCATATCACCTCTGCAGGAGTAGGACTAGGCAGAACTTAAAACTTGGCTACGCCCCATGGACCGTCCTCAGTCAGTATATAACCCCCTCCCTGCTCTAGGTATTACATTTTTTCTGTCTAGTCAGGAGTAAGGACCTTGCTGGGATCTTTTTTGTCCGTTGCAATTTTTTATTTTTCTTCCTTTCGTGCATCTTCTGGGAGATCTACAATCAAGTGCCGGACTGGGTGACGGGCTGGATAATCTAGATCCAGTGGTCTCCCCAGTCCAGCCAGCGAACGTGTGCAGACTGCAGCTAAGCATTAGGTTGACCGCTACATAGCTTCAATGGCCGGAGGCTGACCCGCTAGTTAAACGTCTCGCAGGGTCGCATGCGACTGGGCTCTGGCCCGAGAGCCCCCCACTTCGGTGGTGAGGGTCCTGTCTGGAGTGACACCCGCAGCCATGAGTACAGTTCCCCTCCTGTGTGCGGGGTGGGGTGGACGCGGGTACTCACCAGGGATAAACGGACCTGCCTGTAGGATCGCTCCTCCCAGCGCTCAAGTTTAGCTGGGTTACCTCCTATCTCCCCTCCATCCCCCCTTGGTGAATGTTCTTTGAGGTGGCGGGAGGGAGGACTCCTCTGCTGCTGTGTATACTGCCTTGCTAGGTGGGGCTGCAGTGCCTAGAGCCATGGGGGTCCCAGTGTCGGGTTTTCCCCTGTGTGCTCTGGGAACGATGTGCTAGCATTTGGCAGCCATTTTCCCTTAGCCTGTCTTGGTCTTCGTCCGGCATCAGTGTTGGTATAGTCAGTGATGTCACGGTCGGCGGCCATTTTCTGTTGGTTTGGCACAATGCTGAAGACAGAGCTGTTTAGAGACAGGCCGAGCGAGTCACATGATCTATGGAGCTTCGGGCCTCTCCTCTTCCTCCTGGGATACATGCTGGACACGTGGCATGCTGAGTGCTCCAATCTGGCGTTCTCCACTCTGGTGTAGTGAGACCCTGGGGTCCCTTTTGTTTACCAGCAAGCACCTTAGTGAGGGGAGGTCCATAGCAGTGGCAAAAACTATTTTTTGTGCTGCAGGAGCTCCCTTATCCATGGAGCCTCAGGGTTGCATCTCCCCCACTGATCCCCTTATGTGGGCGCCTGGTCCCTCTGAGCCCCAGCTCCCTATTAATGGTCTGACGGTGGTCCTAGAATCCCTAGTATCCTGGGTGGAAGTGGCGGACGGCAAAGACCTGGAAGGAAGCGTCCTCTGCCTTCTCCTGCTCAGTCTGTCTCATCTGACTCTGAGTCTGATGCTGCCGTGGACGTGGCCTGTTCAGTGGGACTTGATACCATGCTTCCTGATCCGTCCAATGGTAACAATTACTCCTCCATGATCGCAGCAGCAAAGAAAAAAAACCCTGGTGGACGCACTTGTTACTGTAGTGGGTGAGACTTTAAAAATGGAGGATGTAGCTAATGTGGCCGCGGAGGTGGCTGTCCCTTTTAGTACACACAAGGAACCTCATGCAGCTAAGGTGTTTCCTTACCATCCCTATTTTGACAAGTTTGTCTATAAGGAGTGGGGGCAACCAAAGCAAACTTTGTGGTCGCTAAACGCTTTGCAGTACGTTACCCCTTTTGAGGAATCGCTTGTAAAAAAAGAGGACAAGTCCACCAGTAGTGGACCTTCCTGTTTCCAGATTGAATAAAGCAACCGTGATTCCAGTAGAGGATTCCCCATCCTTTAAACACCCGGCCAATAGGAAAGTGAAGTCTGTGGCGTGCAGCATGTTCACAATGGCAGGTTCGGCAAATCAACCGATCATGGCCTCGGCCCTGGTGTATGACACTGACTGAATGGGCCAAGCTTTGCGCCAAGGTCTGGGGAATGAGCATGTTCCCGCTGCTTATGTTTATTTGGCGGACCAGTTGGTCCAAGGGCTGCTGTTTGAATGCAATGCATCTTTGGATGTGACTCAGTTTCAGCGGTAGTGATAAGACGTGTGCTGTGGCTTAAGGGCTGGCCTGCAGAGCAAGCCTCTAAGAAAGCGCTCATTGATCTGCCCTTTCAAGGCGATCGCCTGGTTGGGGTTACCTTGGATGACATCACGAAGGGTGTCATAGGGGGGAAGAGTACCTTACTACCACAGCCTGAGAAAGGGAAGGAGCCTCGTAAACGTGGGCCTTCTTTCTCAGCCCATAAGAAATTTGTTCAAGCCCCCGGACTGCAGACAAGGAAATGGATCTCTCAAGTCTTCCTTGAGAGGTTCCAAGCAATCTTGGTCTGGTAAGCCTAGAGCTGGCTTCCCCAGTCCCGCAGACAAGACCCCTTCATCATGAAGGTCTGCCCTCCCCCATAACTGGGGTGGGGGGGCATCTTCGCTGGTTTTCAGCTTCGTGGACCTCCTCTGTGAATCTCAAAGGGATCCATGAATTGCGCTTTTTGGGGGTACCAAAGAAGAGGGGCGAAGTTCGTCCGCTTCAGGGGGTCCTGAGTCTCCTTGTGCGGATATTCCTGCAAAGGTTCAGCTGATAGCCAAACTACTTGAAGCCTCTATATCCGTCCAGGAGATTGAATCACCTGGGTCTGACTCGGGATTTAATACTGACCAGGGTAGTCTTCTTTCTACTCAAACTTTGGCTCCTTCAGCAGGTACAGTTCAACAGGAAGTTACCGAGATTCATGACAATGTCCCGGGTTTCTCTGGTAGACGCTACAGTCGTCCTAGGGCCACGGTTGGGCCAATACCTCGGAAAAGGATTCAGGGAGGAAGTCTTCTGGTCATTCTGGTGGCCGTAAACATCCCTTGGACGCTACCTCACCTGGATGACCAGTTGTCCCAAGGGCTGAGCTTCCATCCTGCTTTACGGTCGCTGGTTTTGATGGCTTGGCTATTGAAAGCCAGGTACTGAGGGATAGAGGTTTGTCTGGATTAGTGATGCCTACTATGTTGAAGGCAAGGAAGTCTGCTTCTAGCAAGATATACCATCATACGTGGAAAGCGTACATTTCTTGGTGTGAGTCGATTGGCACTCATCCTCGTTCCTTTTCTATAGCTCGGATCTTGGCCTTTCTTCAACGGGGCGTTGAGCAGAAGTTGGCCTTGAGTACCATCAAGGGCCAGGTGTCTGCCTTAGCTATCTTCTTTCAGCGACCCCTAGACACGCACTCTTTAGTTCATACCTTCTTTCAAGGAGTCCGGCACAAGTCTTTTTGCCGCCATGGGATTTGAACTTGGTACTCTCAGTTCTCCAAAAACCTCCATTCGAGAATATTTGGGAGATTCCCTTACCTACATTGTCCAGGAGGTGGCATTCTGGGTGGCCATTACATCTGCCCGTAGGGTGTCGTAGTTGGCAGCATTATACTGTCGTGCTCCCTATTTAGCGGTCCACAGAGACAAGGTGGTTCTTTGTCCCTGTCCATCGTTCCTATCTAAATTGGACTATGACTTCCATTTGTGTCCCAAGCTGGCCCATCCCAAGGAATTTGCTTTGTATAGCTTGAATGTGGTTTGTGCGATTCGGGTGTATTTGGCAGCCACAGAGTCCCTCTGGAGGTCAGACTTGCTTTTTGTGGTTACACATTGACCAAGGAAAGGGCTGGCTGCATCTCTGGCTACAATTTCCAGATGGGTCAGACAGACGGTGACTCAGGCCTATTCTATTAAAGTTCAAGTTCCTCCTTTCCCTGTCACGGTGCATTCTACTCAGGCACTTAGTACTGCTTGGGCCTTCTGTCATCAAGCGTCAATATCACAGTTGTGCAAGGCGGCCACTTGGTCGTCGGTGTATACGTTCACCAAAATCTAAAAAGTAGATATTTTGGCATCTGCGGATGCTTCTTTTGGCCACAAGGTTTTGCAGGCTGCTGTTTAAGAGGGGCTGTTTCCTCTTAAGGGGTGTTTTTCTTTCAAATTTTCCAGATGGGGCTCCTGTGTCCTGGTTAGGGCTCTTGTGGTTAGCCTTGGGTTATTTTCCCCACCCCTCATTTTACTTTGGCACTGCTTTTGGACGTCCCAATGTTCAAAATTAAGGAGGCATTGTGTCCATTGATGAACTAAGGAGAAAATGGGATTTTTGTACTCGCCATAAAATCAATTTCTCCGTGTTCATTGACGCACACAGCACCCACCCTTCTGTGGAGTTTTGATACTTCTATTACTGCTTGCTACTAAAATGAATACCTAGAGCTGGGAGGGGGTTATATACTGACCGAGGACGGCCCATGGGGCGTAGCCAAGTTTTATGTTCTGCCTAGTCCTACTCCTGCAGAGGCGATATAACCCAATGGTCAAGATTAAGGAGGTGCTGTGTCCGTCGATGAAAACGGAGAAATGGATTTTACAGTGAGTACAAAAATCCCATTTTTCATAGACTGGATTTGTTAAAACTCACTATGTGTTTATTTGTGTACATAATCATTCAACCTTGTGCGTGTAGAAATGCGTAGTATATATTTTAACTGCGGTGTAAGGCTGCAACAAACTGCAGCAAATTGCACTAGATTGAACCCGTCCTAAGACTTCTTTATGTACATTTTTTTTCTAGAAACACAAAGAAAGAACTCAATGATATTCGATTTGAGTTTACTCCTGGAAGAGGTAATACAGATTTAGGGTCTTCCTTTTTAAAACTTTATCTAGAAAAATGACTGTAGTTTTTACATACCATCTCTCTAGTTTATATAAAAGTAGTATTATACATTATAGATAAACAGTAAGTTATCACAGATCTAAGACATCCACTGTCTGCCAGCTCAATCAGTGTCTGTTTTTTTTTTTTAGATACAGCTGATGGTGTGTCCCAAGAACTGGTCTCTGCTGGTCTTGTAGATGGACGAGACTTAGTAATAGGTATTTTTTGTTTAAATATTTATTTCAAATGAATATAATATGTCACTATTCTGTATAACATAAAGGGGTTGTAAACCCACCCGGTTTTTCACTTTAATGCATTCTATGCATTAAGGTGAAAAACCTTTTCTGTTGCAGCAGCCCCCCAGACACCCCCCCCCCTGTTTAGTTACCTGAGCCTGATCGTTCCTACTCTGGGGACGAGCCTAGCAGCTCCAGCCGGTGTCTTGGGTCCTCTTTGGGTAGATTGATAGCAGGGGAGCCATTGGCTCCCGCTGCTGTCGATCAAGTCTAGTGATGTGGGAGCCGGAGAGCCGGGCTGAGTCCTGTTGTCTGTGTCAATGGAGGAAGCAACAGGACACGGGAGCACGCCCCAGGGAGAGCGCTTCCCTGACGGGTCACTTGAAAAGAGGAGCCAGGGGCGCCTCTGGGGGACCCCAGAAGAGAAGATCGGGGCCACTCTGTGCAAAACCTTTGCATAGAGGTGGTAAGTGTAATATGTTTGTTATTTTAAGGGAAAAAAAGTGAACCATTAGCATAGCTTTAAAGTGGTTGTAAACCTCAGTCATGGAAACTGAGCAAAGCATATATATCTGGAATGTGTGCCTTTCCTCCAATCAGCTCCCACACACTATTACTGCAGCCTCTCCGCCCCCTGCTCTGTGATCCTGACAGAGGAAGAGAGATTTTAACACTTTTCTGCCCATTTGAAGGGATGTAGGGTAGAGAAGACTGCAAATAAACAAGTAAAACTTGGAGGGTTTGTTTCATCTCTGTGTATAATCTGAGGCTGTTCACTTTACTGGGTATATGTGAGGGTTTACATCCACTTTAACCACTTAAGGAGCAGAAGGATTTCCCCCTTAATGACCAGGCTATTTTTTGTGATACGGCACTGCGCTGCTTTAACTGACAATTGCGCGGTCATGCGACCTTGTATCCTAACAAAATTTATGTCCTTTTTTCCCCCAGCTTTCTTTTGGTGGTATTTGATCACCTCTGCAGTTTTTATTTTTTGCGCTATAAACAAAAAAATAGGGACAATTTTGGAAAAAAAACTATTTTTTACTTTTTGCTATAATATCCAAAAAAAAGTAAAAAAAAAAACAAATTTATTCATCAGTTTAGGCCGATACGTATTCTACATATTTTTGGTAAAAAAAATCACAATACGCGTATATTGATTGGTGCGCAAAAGTTATAGCGTCTACAAGATAGGGGATAGATTTATGTCATTTTTATTATTTTTTTTTTACTAGTAATGGCGATTTTTAGCAGGGCTGCGACATTGCGGCAGACAGATCAGACACTTTTGACACTTTTTTTGGGACCAGTGCCTTTTATACAGCGATCAGTGCTGTAAAAATGCACTGTTTACTGTATAAATGACACTGGCAAGGAAGGGGTTAAACACTAGTGGTGATCAAGGGGTTAAATGTGTTTCCTGGGAGGTGTTTCTAACTGTATGGGGATGGGCTGATTGAGGAAACACACAGATCCGTTTTCCTGCATAGCAAAAAGACAGGATCGGTGTGAATCTCCCCTGTCAGAATGGAGTTCTGCCTTGTTTACACAGATCCCTGTTCTGTCACTGCGGGGGACAATCGCGGGTGGCCGACGTGCATCAAGTCCGCCCCACCCGCTGGTTGGACCCCCCCCCGCTGGCCAGTGGGTGTGCACGTCCACAATACCTGTTCCCGCGACTGATGTACAACCATTCGCGGGAACGAGCCAACCTGCCGCAGTAAATTGATGGCAGCTGGTCGGCAAGTGGTTAAAGGTATATGTTGGTATACAATGCATGAAAATATTTGTGTATACATAATGCAGTTTAGTTTACACTTATGAAAGCCTGCTAAAGGCAAAACTTTTTTCATTTTGGATAGAGTAATAGAGGAGAGTTATAATCCCTGTCAGTTTTTTTGCCATCTGTGTCCCATTGGGGAGATTTCCCTTCACTTCCTGTCCCATAGCCAACACAGGAAGTAAGAGGAAATCTCTCCAAAGTGAGGGAATCCTCACCAGGCTCAAAAGAATTATTGTCCCCCGTGCAGTGTAGATTTCACCTCTATTGCTGTTCTGTTGTCAAGCAAAAT
This sequence comes from Glandirana rugosa, assembly GCA_018402905.1. Taxonomy (NCBI): domain Eukaryota; kingdom Metazoa; phylum Chordata; class Amphibia; order Anura; family Ranidae; genus Glandirana; species Glandirana rugosa. The sequence continues at coordinate 374,421 of BLSH010378675.1, read as the reverse complement.
TTGGGATTTTACTTTACTTTTGCTTTCGATTATAAAAATAAACAGGACAAATAGGATGAATCTCTTGAACGGGGGCACAGAAAGCAATAAAAACTGACAGGTGTTCTAATCCCTCTCCACTCTATCCAAAACTAAAATAAAAAAGTTTTGCCTTTAGTTACAATTTTATTCTACGAACATGATAGCACACAGCCACTTAGCTCCTTTGCCCTGCACTTTTGTTCTCCTGGAACAGGATCTTGCATCAGGAGTACATAACACATAAAACAATACCAGTAAATATTCCTGTGTGCATCATACAAATATCATTCTATGTGACTGGCTCTCACTCTGATTTGAGGGTTGGTATATGACGATGTGTGATAAGATTACATCATAACAATTGGGTGAACCGTTTTAACCACTTGATTACTAACCTATAACACTCCTTCGTTATCGGGCTGTTTTGCAGTTTACAGTGCTGTCATAGTTTGACAATTACCTGTTATGTAACACTGTGCACAAGTTACTTTGCTATAATTTGTTTGAGACACATGGAGCTTTCATTTGGCGTAATTTAATAATTACAGTTTTAGTGTTTTTCTTTTGAACTATACAAAAAAAAAAATCTTGAAGATTACCGGTTTCACTTACTTCCTGTGTTAAAATGAATCAAGTAAAAATGCCAGGACAGTACAACAGTCCCCCAAGAGTGATCCCTTTTTGGAAAGTGGTCACATGATCCCCAATCCTGCTTGCCCCCCCCATGTGTTCTAAACTGTTTAACCACTTGTCGACCGCCCACCGTGGCTTGACGGCGACAAAGTGGTTCGTAATCGCAAACCGGCGTCACCTGTTAGCGGCTGTGATAACGAATATTGTGAGCGCACACTGCGGAGGCGCACTCACTGTGTACCGGGGGGGTCAGGGAGCGGGTAGGGCGGCCTCGGTCTCCGCCGGCTACCCGCGATGGCTCCCCTGCAGTGAGAATGGAGGTCCGTGTATGTAAACACGGATCTCCATTCTGACAGAGGGGGAAGGGCTGTGATCACAGGCTTCCTGTATATGGAAGCCGTGATCACTCCCCTCCCCCTGCCAGCCCAGCCCCCGTACAGTTAGAACACACTGAGGGAACACAGTTAACCCTTAGAGCGCCCCCCCTGCAGGTTAACCCCTTCACTGCCAATGGCATTTGCACAGTAAAGTGCATTTTCATAGCACTGATTGCTGTATAAATGCCAATGGTCCGACATGTCTGCCGCAATATCGCAGTACCGCTAAAAATCGCAGATCGCCGCCATTATTAGTAAAATATAAAAAAAAATAAAACCCCAGAAATGAATTCTCATGGTTCGTAAACGCGGCAACCTTTGTGCAAACCAATCAAACTGCGATTGCGAATTTTTTTTTTTTTAACAGAAATATGAGTGAGAATATAAATCGTCCAAAACCGATGAAAAAAAATGTTTTTTTATAATTTTTTTTTTGGATTTGTATTTTAGAAAAAAGTAAGACAAAATGGTGTTTTTCTGCAAAATTGTCGCTCTTTTTTTGTTTATAGCGGTGATCAGAAATGACGCAGTGGGGATCAAATACCACCAAAAGAAAGCTCTATTTGTGGGGGGAAAAGGTCACAAATTTCATTTGGGTACAACGTCGCAGGACCGCGCAATTGTCAGTTAAAGCGACGCAGTGCTGAATCGCAAATAGTGCTCTGGTCCTAAAGGGGGAAATCCTTTCTGGGCTGAAGTGGTTAAAAGGATGTGCAAGTAGGAAGAGGTTTATGGAGCTGGGGAAGTAACAGTCCACCACTCATAAATGTGCAGCAGTAGTGTAGTAGCCAATTCAGATATTTTCCACTGGCAGGAAAAAATGTCACCCTCGGGAATATCTTACGTGCCCCTGTAGAAATGTGGAATGTCCCACTGAGCCTCACTTATACGCATGCATTTGATGAGAATTGTCTTTGTTGCCCAGAGTTACCATCCAGATTTTGACGTTCAGGGGTTCAGTAATAAGAAGAAAACTTGAGATGTTAGTTATATGAGCCTGGTTTCATCTTTGAAATGAATACTGTGACTGGTGGCTCTGTGCAACACTGCAACACTGACGGTTCACATTTAAAGGTAATCTCTGGTCAAAGTTGTTTACATGTTTGGCAAACACCAGTGAGTTGAACCTTCCTGATAGTGAGATTTCCTCACCATAATTTCTAGGAATTGGAACCAATACACCAAGCATTTGCACAAGTATCGGTACTCGCGCAAATGCTCCCGATAACTAAACCAATACTTTGCGGTGCGATTTACATCAATACAAAACGAATGGGTGCAAATCTCACACCAAAAATCGCATGCAATTTGAACAGTAATGTGGTGTGATTTTTTTTTCCCCCCACTGCTTCTGTGTGTTTGTATATAGAAAGGGAAAAGCGTCATCTAGTGGACAGTTTATGAAAAATGTTAGAACGCACAGTACAATCTGGCCAAATGCAAAATCTGCATAGGTGTCTTAGTCCCGCTGAGAATAGCAAATCACAGCCGCTGGAGGTGCTCACAGGACGAGATGTAGAGACGGTCCGCCCCCAAGCTGACATCACTTCCGCCCTATAACCATGGGGTCCCGGAACTTCTCCTCCAGCCCTGTGAGCACCTCCAGCGGCTGTGATTTGCTATCATAGTCATGACCTATGCAGGTTTTGCATTTGGCCAGATATGTTCTGCGAGTTCTAACATTTTTAATAAACTGCCTGCTAGATGGCACTATTCCCTTTCTACATACACACATGAGCAGTGGGGGAAATCGCATGCAATTCGGACAGGAATCGCACCACATTCCTGTTCAAATCGTATGTGATTTGTACCATTTTTCTCCTACGTTCACTGACAGACGCAGCTCTTCATTACGTGTGGGGTTTATGCTTGTCCAACTAGGAGTTAACTAGGCAGGGAAAAGAAACAGCTGGCCCCTCCCATGGGGCCGTCCTCTCTTCCCACATAAACCCTCTCCATAGCCTAGCTCAGCAGTTTCAATGCCTAGTTTGCAAGGAGTTGACCTGGCTTCCCTTTAGGGGAATTGCGGTCCTATTTGTGACCGTTTTTTCTTTATTCTTTCTTTACTTTTATTTGACTTCTATCAAGCATTGATCTGCTATCAAGAAGCCGGCCGGGGCATAGAGTCCATGGGCTCTGTACTTTCCCTGGCCTGGCCGACCGATGCGAGCCAGTCCCGCCGTATGGGGACCCGCCGCATAGTGCCTGTTCCGTGTGGGTGGCCTGGGGTGATCCCCACTTACAACCTGCCCCGGATGCGATTCGGGTAGGGCAATTTTCTGGCCTGCAGCATACCGTCCAGGCAGGGGCGGAAAGTCTGCGACTGGGTGGCTACCCACGGCGGTCGTCCGGAGTGGTGAGTGAGAGTTCCTTCCTTACCCCCTTTTCAGGGGGCGGAAGGGGGACCGACGACCCTTGGAGGAAAAAAAAAGGGCGCGTGGAGCCCCTTTTCACCCCTCCAACACCCGCCCCCCCGCGCGTCCGGCGCCCGTCCGTTGATTTTTCGCCACCATTTTGCGGCGGAACGCCGCCATTTTACTGTAGTTGCGGACATGCTGAGCCTACTGAGCTTTCCCTCTAGCGCTCAGAACGGCCGTTTGTGGTACTGCACGTTCCCTGCAGGTGGTTTTCGGCCTCTAGTGTTCAACGGCGGCCATATTGGAGTCCCCTGCCTATGCAAAAACGTGTGGAAAACATTTTTCCTTTCTCTTTGGAATGGTGTGTGCTCCGGACGGCGCGGCTCTGCTGACGATCCTCAAAGTTTACAGGCAGCAAACAGCAAGTATAGCTGGGCTCTCCTGTGGGTGCTGGTGGCGGCGGGTGCAGTCCTCTGGGGTTCCCTGGTGCACTGTGGGGTGCTCTGTGTGTTACTAAGGGGGATTTGGGGGGAGAACGATGGCAGACTATACTGCTGAACCTGCTTTGCTGCTGGCTTAGACGCATCTGCGCAAAGGGCTTTTTTGGACCAGCTGCGGCGGTCTTTAGTGAATGATCCCCGGGCGGATGTCGCCCAACAGGCCCCCAAGAAGCGTCCCTCGGAAAAAGGGATCAGGGGACGGCGGTTTTCCGCCATTATTGCTGGAATTCGCACTACGCTGCGACTTAGCCAGGATGGCGAATCGCAGACTTCTGCTTATGTGTGTAGCGTCCTCCAGGCCCCATAGGGCCCCCAAGGCTTACCCCTATGATCAATTTTTTTTGATCACTTTAGTTATCATGAATGGCAGCGTCTGCAGCATTCTTTTTCGCGGCAGCACAGTGGTGTAGTGGGTAGCACTTGCGCCTGACAGCAAAATGCTTGCTGGCTCAGATCCTAGCCATGATCTCCCTGCCTGAAGTTTGCATGTTCTTCCTGTGCCTGCGTGGGGTTTCCTCCCGGTACTCCGGTTTCCTTCCTACACTTCAAGAGCATAGGTCAAAACGGTTCGCTGCTCGCTATCCCCTTGAGGAAAGCTTTTTTGTAAAAAAAAAAAAAAAAAAAAAGGAAATCGCTTGTGGTGGTCCCGCTGATAGCTTGCCTTAATAGGGCGACGGCCATTCCTCTGGAAGGGGTTCCTTCCTTCAAGGACCCCGCTGACTAAAAGACAGAGGCACTGTTAAAGTCGCTCTTCCTGGTGGCAGGCTCTGCTCTGCTCTGCGGCCAACCCTGACGTCCGCCTTGGTGGCGAAATATCTGTCTGGGCGTATGGCGGAGCTCCAGAATGTTCTGGACTGCGGCTGCCTAATGGATACGCCGCAGAGGGCTGAATTTTTGCTCCAAGGTTTCAAGTACCTTGGTGATGCGGCCGTTGATTTACTGCCTATGTTATCCAGGATAGCGGTGTTGCTGTAGCCTCAGACGGGTACTCTGGTTGCGTTTTGGTCCGGGGACCATGCTTCCAAAAAAGGTCTCGTAGACCTTCCCTTTCAGGGTGGACGTCTATTCGGTCCATGGCTGGGTGAGATCATTAAGGATTTCACAGGAGGTAAGTGCACCTTTCTCCCAGAGCCCCGGAGGCGTGTGTTTCGCCGTAGACAGGGGCCCCCTATCTGGGGTCAGAAGAGGTTCTTTCTCGCCCCGGGCACGGCGGGGAAAGGGACCCGTCCCGGTGAGGTCACTGCAGGGGCCGGGTACCGGCAGTGGCAGCGCAAAACCAAAAAGGCGGTGGACAAACCTCCTCAGCCTGATGGGTTGCCCCCACCCGGGCTTCGGGTGGGGGGACGTTTCTGAGTTCAACACTCTGCCCCCAGTCAGGTTCTTCCCTTCGACCTTAGGGCCCCCGCAGGCAAAGCACTCTCGAACCAAGGGGTGATCGTGCCAGTGCCTCCAGCGAGAGTTTTCAAGGTTTTTACTCAAATATGTTTGTGGTCCCCAAAAAAAGGGGGGGTCCGGCCAGTACTGGACCCCGAAGGCCCTGACCTGGTATGTTAGGGCGTGAAAATTCCGTATGGAATCTATCCACTCGGTTGTGGCCACCCTCCATCAGGGGGAATTTCTGGCGTCTCTGGACATCAGGGATGCATGCCTCCATGTACCTATTTGTCCACGGCATCAGCGTTTCCTTCGCTTTGCAGTAGGAGACCTCCATTATCAATTTGTGGCACTCCCTTCCGGTCTTGCCTCAGCCCCTCGAGTTTTCACAAAACCGGTATTGGTGTGGCTGCGACAGAGAGGCATTGCGGTAGTAGCCTACCTAGACGACCTACTCCTGCGAGCAGAGTCCGCCTCGGCTCTGGAAGAGCACAGTGACTCGCTGCAGGACTTTAGCTGGTCGCTCTACCTGCAGAAGTCGACGGTGTCTCCACCTAGTCGCCTGGAGTATCTGGGCCTGATTCTGGACTCAGGAGCAGACAAAATTTTTCCTTCCTCCAGCCAAGTTGCTGTCACTGCAGTCGGCAGTGTGAACCCTCCTGTCGCACAGTCGGTCTTCATTACGATTCTGTATGCGGGTGCTGGGGCTCATGGTCTCGACTTTGGAGGCAATACCATACGCCCAGAGTCATACTCGTCTCCTTCAGCGAGCAATCCTGGCTCGATGGGACAGGTTCTCTCGGTCCTTGGACCTTCTGATCCGCCTGAGCTCCCAAACCAGGGCGTCTCTGACCTGGTGGATTCGGGACTCGGCGTTGCTTCAGGTAAAGTCGTTCCTGCCCCTTCAGTGGGTGATCATCACTGCCCAGGGCCGTTGGTCAGCACAGGAGGCTCGCCTCCCCATCAATGGCTGGAACTGAGAGTAATCATCTCATCTCATCTCATATGTGAACCGGCAGGGCGGCAGGAGGAGTCCAGCAGCTGCGGCGGAGGCAGCTCTGATACTGCGTTGGGCACTCTCCCCCACTTAAATTCCAGGTGTGGAAAACTGGCAGGCGGTCTTTTTCAGTCGCCAGACGCTGGGCCAGGGAGAGTGGTCTCCCCACCCGGAGGTGTTCAACCAGATTTGCCGCAGATGGGGGACGCCGGACGTGGATCTCTTGGCTTCTCGGTTCAATCACAAGGTGAAGACCTTTGTGTCCAGGTCGAAGGTTCCCTTGGCAGTGGCCACGGATGCGCTGGTGGCTCCCTGGGGCCGTTATTGTCTTCTGTTCGCCTTCCCTCTGATAAAACTTCTACCGCGTTTGATACGCAGGATAGTGGCGGAGGGAATACCAATATTCCTGGTGGCTCCAGATTAGCCTCAGCGCACTTGGTACGCCGACGTGGTGCAAATGGTGGCAAACGCCCTCTGGCGGCTCCCGCTGCGAGACGATCTGGCTATTGAGTCCCAGGTGCTAAGAGACAGGGGAGTCGCTGACTCCGTGTTCCCTACCTTGTTGAAGGCTCACAAGTGTACTTCTCGCAAGATTTACCACCGCACCTGAGAGGCTTTTATAGCTTGGTGCGAGGCGGAGGGTCATAACCCTCACTCTTACGTAGTGTCCAGGGTCCTGATTTTTTGCAGCAGGACCTGAACGAAAAAAACAAACAAAAAAAATAAAATTGGCTTTGAGTACTCTCAAGGGCCGGAGATTGGCTCTGGCGATTCTTTTCCAGAGACCTTTGGCTTCGCACTCCTTGATTCGTACCTTTGTACAAGGTGTGCGACATGTGGCGCTTCGGGTGAAGACCCGATGGCCCAGTGGGATCTGATTTTGGTACTTTCTGTACCTCAGGAACCACCCTACGTAAATATCAGGGTGATTCCCTCACAACTGCGGTCGCAAAAGGTGGCTTTTTGGCTGCCGTCACTTCCGTCAGACGGGTGTCTGACTTGGCAGCACTATCGTGCAAGTCTTCCTGCTTGGTCCTGCATAAGGACAAGGCGGTCTTGCAACACTTTCCTTCCTTCCTTCTGAAGGTGGTTTCTTCTTTTCACATTAATGAAGATATTGTTCTTCATTCATTGTGCCCTCGCCCATCACACCCACATGAAATTGAGTTGCATGCCTTGGACGTAGTGAGGGCCTTACGAATGTATTTAGCTGCTACAACCTTTTTTTCGGAAGGCTGATGCCTTATTTGTGCTGACAGGGGGTCCGCGCAAAGGTTTGGCGGCCTCGTCGGCTACTACTTTCGTTGGATTAGACAAACCGTGACCCACACATATTCTGTTCGGGGCAAGGTCCCCCTTTCTGGTCACGGCTCATTATACCCGGGCTGTTAGTACTCCCTGGGCTTTTAGACACCAGGCCTCGGTGTCACAGGTGTGCAAGGTGGCCTCTTGGGCCTCGGCACACACTTTCTCTAATTTTATAGGTTTATGTGCTAGCATCTTCGGATGCTGCCTCTGGCCGCAAAGTTTTGCAGGCGGCAGTGTAGGCGCGTCTGGCGCCTCCTTAGAGGCAAGGGAGAAAAGGATTTTACGGTAAGTTTTAATAAAATCCCTTTTTCTCATATGTTCACTGACAGACGCAGCTCTTCATTACGTGTGGGGATGTCCCCGAGCTGTGTCAAAAAGAGGGGTGGATAAACAATAACAACTGTACCCAACAGAACCTCTAACCCCTTTCACATTTGTGCAACTTGTCCTGCGACTTTAGACTGCAAAGTCGCATGACAAGTCGTTCCCCATGATTTCCAATGATAACCATTCATATATTTACAACTTCAAATCGTGCCGACTTCAAAGTAGTCCCTGCACTACTTTGGTCCGACTTTCATGCGAGTTGAGGTCCATAGACCTCAAGTTTGCACAGGCATTCCCTGAAATTGTGTAGAAATGTCATCAAAATCGCGCCCGTAAAATCGTGCGACTTTGAAGTCGCGATAGTGTGAAAGGGGTCTAAGTGACACTTATGACACTTTTTTGGGGACCAGGGACACCAATACAGTGATCAGTGCTAGCACTGTAACTGTACTAATGACACTGTCAGGGAAGGGGTTAACATCGGGGCAATAAAAGGGTTTAATGTGTCCCTAGGGGGGTGTTTTTTAATTGGGTGGGGGATGTTCTTGTACTGAAAGAAGAGAGAGATCCGTGTTCCTGCTTGGCAGAAACACAAGATCTCTGTCTTCTGTCACAGAATGGTGATCTGCCTTGTTTACATAGGCAGACCTCTGTTCTGTCTGCCTTGGGAACGATCAGTGGGCTCCGGCGGACATTTGGTCCTCCGGACCCGCTGATTGGCTCTCGCTGTGATTGGACAATGAGCCAATCGGCGGCAGCACACCTCAGACCTGGAAGAGCAAAATCACGTATAGGTACTTTGATTTTTACGCCCCGCTGCAGTAAATGTACGTGGTGCGGCCCAGAAGTGGTTAATGCAGAGAATACATTAAGGTAAAAAAAGCTTCTACCTTTAGAACCACTCTAAGGGCATTCACACTGTGTTTAGTTACCTATGTTTTCCTGCATGGAACAATGCAGGTAACTGCAATGACTTACAAAACAATAGTTTTCTGTGTGTCATGTTCACACCAGAACACAGTGTTTCACAGAGCTATGCCATATGCAACATGTTTGCATATCGCATTACTCTGGATGTCACCACACAGCAAGCAGAGTGAACTGTGCTGCTGTGTAGTGACATAAATGAAGTGTAATTTTGTACACTTCTTCGGGTAAAAAAAACGCACATCATACCACCCCCTGCCACAATTCTCAACTGTGTGGACAGCAGCGTTTTGGGCCATGGGGTATTGTGAACAGGCCCTAATGCCCGGTACACACGATGAGATTATCGGACGAATGATCATCTGTTTTTTGTTTTTTTTTCTTTTTTGCATGCTAATCTCAGATGGAATTGGAAGAGTTTACTTTAGTCACAAAAATTCTTGTGCAACAGAATAAATAATGGGCAGTGATGTCATGTGATGTGTTGTAGTGTACTTGTGTTACATTTTCGACCACAACTGTACTGGTTAAACGAAAATTGTATGATCAGGCATCGTACAAGAAGATTTTTTCCATCAAGTCCGATCGGATAATATCGGATGAACTGTCATAATGGGCTCTCGAAAGCTCTGTACTAATGATCCGATTATCGTACGATCGCTTCAAAAGTGGTACTTTCCGTACAATTTTCTGATCGGGTGTACGGAGGCATAAGGATAACTTCACCTTTTAGTGGTGTTTTTCTTTAATAAAGCCCCTCCACCTTGAGTGCAGCCCACCTGGGATGATAAACCTTTCCCTCCCCCAATCACTGATCTTTTTTTCGACATGGTCCCGAATGACTGCTCCTCATACTCTACATACATGCCGTGGCCCAATGTGTTCCTGTAGCCACCGTGAGTACAGCTAGCCTGTAGGAATGAATGGAGGTGAAGCCGGCATGCGCAGTAACAAGAGGAGTCACTTGAGTCCATGTCTGTGGAAAGATAGTTGGATCAGGAAGGAAAATCATTTTTACTACAGGTAGGCTGTAGAGCTGCACGATTAATCGTAATAAAATCGCAATCTCGATTCAACACACCCCCCCCCCCCCCCAGCGATCTCCATCACGCATTACCCCGATTTTCAGTGCAGTTAATGGAGCCCCACTTGCGGGGTGACTCGACTGTAGTAGAAGTCAATGCAAGTCACCTGAAGTCTCCCCAGGAACCTTTTTCTAGGCCAGAGAGACTTGAGTCTATTCTATCTGGGCAGACTGCCAAGTCTGAGATCATTGCTGATAAAAGAAGCTAGAACAGATACAATGTAGCTACTTCAAAGGAATGAACTAAAGACTAAATCTTTTCTGACATTTGTTGCTTACAAGTAGAAATCCAGTATATTCTGCTAGAAAAATACTTAAAACCCCCAAACATATATATTTTTTTAGCAGAGATCTTAGAGAATAAAATGGTGGTTGTTGCAATATTTTATGTTGCGCGGTTTTTGCGCAGCGGTCTTTCAAAAGCAATTTTTTTGGAAAAAACAAAAACTAAACAGTGCTGTTAGCCCAGGTTTTTTGTACATGTTACGCCGTGAGAATCATGAGAGCATCGTGATCTTTATTCTAAGCAAAAAAATTGTGATTCTCATTTTGACCAGAATCGTGCAGCTCTAGTAGGCTGCATTTAGTGGGAGCATTTTTTAATCCATAGCCCTATGTAAAGCACCGCTCCAGTGACCTGTAGCTTTCAGAGGGCTTTCTTATGCTCCCACCATCTGAACAGTAGAAATATACTTTTATGCCACTGAGGAGGGTGACATTAAAGTAAACTTGCTTCTATGTTCTTTGTCTTTAAGGACACTTTATTTGTAAAGTGGTTGTAAAGTCTCATGGTTTTTCGACTTAATGCATTCTTTGCATTAAGGTGAAAAACCTTTTCTCAGTAGTGACCCCCCCCAGAACCCCCCTTTTACTTACCTGAGCTCATTCGTTCCATCGGCCACTACGAGCAATTCACTCCCAACGGTGTCTCAGGTCCTCATTGGCTGGATTGACAGTAGGGGATCCATTGCCTCCCGCTGCTGTCAATCAGGTCCAGTGACGCAGGGGCCGAGCCGAGTCCCGCAGTTTATGTGAATATACTCAAACAGCAGGACATGGGAGTGCGCCCGCACGTGTGTCCCCAGGGAAGCTTTCCCCAATGGGTCATGCCATGCGGCGGAGGACCCCAGAAGAGGAGGCTCAGGGTCACTCTGTGCAAAACCACTGCACAGAGGAAGGTAAGTATTATATGTTTGTTATTTTAAAGGGATAAAAAATGAGGGTTTACAATCGCTTTAAATATACCTGAGGTTTAAAAAAAAAAAATCTTGAAAACATGTTAAGTAATAACGTGTTACAGATAGACTTTTTAATTAGACTGACTGGTCCCTCTGTCTTGGGGGGGAATAAGTCGGTAGGTCCCCCTAACCGGATATTTTCTGTCTTTCAACCAGTTGCAGCCAATTTACAGAAGATTGTGGAAGAGCCACAGGCTAACAGAGCAGTCACCTTCAAGTTGGTACGTAATTTAAAGTTGTTCGTAAACTAAAGGATAATTTAACTTTTTAGAAAAAAATAATGTACATTTTTTTTTTTTTTTTTTGCAGGTAAAAAAAATTGCATTTTTTTTTTTTGAGCCTGTAAAGCATTGCACCAGCAATCAGCAGATCACTGGTGCCATGCAGGTGTCCTGCAGATCTGTCAGGGTATCTGTGTGCCCGTACATCCCATAAGCTGACAGAACTGCAAGCCGAGATTTGTTGAGAACTACAAGCCGACAGCCGCAAAGCATGTTGGGACCTGTAGTTCATTAATGCAGAAACGTATCCGGGACGGATCTGGAGTGTGTTTTTATGGTGTGAACCAGCCCTAAAAACGGGTGGAACATGTTCCCAAAGTTGAACTTATCCATAAGGGCCAGTTCACACTGCAGTGAGCACTACTGCGAATAGCGATAGCTTACATTCGCATGTCATCTCCAATAACATGGTGTTCTATCAGGGCCGTTCACATGGATGCGTTGCAAATCTAATCTGTGAAAAAAAGGGTCCTGTGCGAGTTTAATCCGTATGCGATGCTGTGCATTGCGAATTCAAGTCTATAGCATACAAGAACAAATGTAGAAATCGCACTTGTCACAAAAACCCCCGCACTGAAAAATTTGCACCGCAATCCTATTAAATTTGCAGTAAATTCGCACTGCAGCAGTGTGAACCAGGCCTTTAAGATGATCGCCATGGCATTGTTCACACCAGTGCGGTCAGTTCCAGGGCTATACTGGAACTCAGTAAAATGCATCAAAAACACACTGAAATGCACTGGAACGCATCAAAAGTGCACTGGACCCTATTATAGTGGGGGAAAAAAGAAGAAAAAAAGCACTGGAACGCGTCAAAAACTCGCATGCAGAAACGTATCCGGAATGGCTCTGGAGTGCGTTTTTATGGTGTGAACCAGCCCTTAGTGAAGTTTAAACAGTTTGTTTGGACCAAGCTGGTCCGAATAACTATTTACTTCACTGAGAGCCAGTTAACACCATGCATTCCGGATGCTTTTCTGCATGCATGTTTTTGACGCATTTTTGGTGCGTTCCAGTGCATTTTTTGATACAGTCCAGGGCACCTAAAATAAGGATGTGAATCCCGTGCATTTTTGTGTGTTTTTGATGCGTTTTTACCACGTTCCAGTACAGTTCAATGCAGAAAAAATGCAGCATGTTCTACTTTTTTTTTTTTTCTGGAACTGAGGGCACTGGTGTGAACTATGCCATTGAAAATCATATAACCTACTATCCATGTGTTTTTGATGCAGAAAGAAAACGCACTGGACTGCATGTGGTGTGAACTGGCCCTTAGACTCCTTTTACACTTAGACTTACACACTCGCTTTACAGGCGTTATTTAGCTAAAAATGGCGCCTTTATAGTGCCTCTTAATTAAACTCAGTGTGTCCTTTAACACTGGGATGGCACTCTTGGCACTCCTGCAAGCAGCATTTTTGGGGCGGTGCGGGAGCGATGTATACACCGCTCCTCCACCGCCCCTTCCATTGGAATGAATAGGCATCGCCGGCACACCGCTTCGAAAGCGCCATGCACCAGTGCTTTTAACCCCTTCTTAGGGGTTAAAAGCGCCCGCTGCCGCCCGAATAGCGGTAAAGTGCTACTAAACTAGAATCACTTTACCGCTAACGCTCGGTCGGCCCCAGTGTGAAAGGGTCTTAGACATTTGCATCCTATTTACAGAGCAAAATCAAGTTGAGCTGAGTGGTGCTCAGCCATTCACACAGAACTTTGTATTCTATGAATGAAGAGTCAGAGGAATCTTTGTATTCATTCATAGAGTTCAAAGTTCCCTGCAAAGTCACAATCCTAATGCAGGAACACAATGCTGTATACTGTATGTAGCTGCGGCTACATACAGCATGTACAGTGCACACAGACTCTGCATCTGTTAGTGAAGTCAATAGTTTGGGCCATCTGGGTCCAAACAAACAATTTTAGCTTCACTAAAAGCTGGAGATCGGCTTTAACCACATCAGCCCCGCAAGGATTTCACACTTTAGGACCAGAGCACTTTTTGCGATTCAGCACTGCGTCGCTTTAACTGAGAATTGCGTGGTGGTGCGACATTGTACCCAAACGAAATTTGCGTCCTTTTTTTCCCACAAATAGAGCTTTCTTTGGTGCTATTTGATCACCTTTGCGTCATTTTTGATCGCTGCTATAAACAAAAAAAAGTGACAATTTTTTGCAAAAAAAAAAGATTTTTCTTACTTTTTGCTAAAATACAAATTCAAAAAAATTATTTCTCTTCCGTTCACTGACAGAGGCAGCATTCTTATGACACATGGGGTTATGCTCATCCTACTAGGAGTAGCCTAGGCAAAACAAACAAAAGTGTAGGTTGGCCCCTCCCAAAAAAACTTAAACATAAAATCGTTTTTCATTCTTTTTAGAAAAAAAAAACGTTTTTTAACAGTGAAAAAAAACAAATATCGTCGCTAGTTTTTACTGCGTTTCCACTAGTTTATCGTGGTTTCTTTCGAGATAAACACCCTTTTTTTCCTGCGTTTAAAGCAAACCCATGTTACAGCGTGGTGGTGCGTTAAGAGTCAATTTCGCTGCGTCACGACTTAGCGTTTTTCACGAGACCAGGATTTCACACTTTAGGAACGCCCCGACTACACCAATTTCGGCTAGAGGTCGAAAATCACTTCGATTTTAACAAACAAACCTGGGTCTACCGGGTTTGATAACTGAAG
>BLSH010378675.1:333897-358115 GCA_018402905.1 Glandirana rugosa | reverse complement strand
AAAAGCGGAGGACAAGTCTGCCTCCGCATGATGGGTGGCCCCCACCCGCCACAAGGGTGGGGGGCCTGGGTCCGGGGGTTGCATGCAGCTCTCTGCCTCCAGAAAAGTCCTTCCCCTCAAACGGGAGGCTTCCGCAGAAGCGTCAGGAGCTCAGCAGACAGAAGTCATCTTGAACGCCGGCTTGCCGGCTGGAGTACCTGGGTCTGATGCCGGACGCGGTACAGGCTGGGGTGTTCCTAACACCAAGCAAGCTTCTAATGCTTTAGGCAGGGCGAACCCTGTGATCGCGCCAGTGGTTCTCCTTACGGTTCTGTATACGGGTGTTGGGGCTCAGGAGGTCGACTTGCGAAGCGATACCTTCCTGCGGAAGGCAATTTAGTCGCGGTGGGACAAATCTCCTCTATCCCTGGACAGGCCGATCAGGTCGGAGTGTCAGTCCCGGGGACCCTTGGTTTGGGGGATTCAGGTTCCGGCCCTAATAGGGGGGAGAAGTTTTCTTCCCCTCAATTGATCGATGTAGGTACCGGAACTGAGAGCGATCAAGCTCTGACTGTCCCGTGGGACAGTAGGGCTGCGCCGCCCGGTTCTGCTTCAGTGGGTCAATGCCACGGAGGTGGCGTACCTAAACCATCAGGGCGGAACAAAAAGCGCAGCAACAGCCGCGGAGGCGGCTCTGATCCGTCGGGGGGCAGTGTTTCACAGGCCTCGAGGGCAGTATTGGCTGCTGTGCATTTTTCCTCCTCTAAAGGCTCTACCAGGGGTCGTACGTGGGGTAGAGGCGGAGGAAATCCCGACAATCCGGGTAGCTCCGGCTTGGCCCCGGCGTCCTTGGTATATCGACGTAGTACGGATGGTAGCAGAGGTTCCGTGGCGGCTTCCGCTTCACGGGGACCTGCTGTTTCAGGGGCCCATCTTGCACCCTGCTTTACCCTCGCTGGCTTTGACGGCTTGGCTATTGAGTCCCAGGTATTGAGGGATAGGGGTACCTCTGACTCCGTAATCCCTACTATGATAAAAGCACGTAAGAGTTCCTCAGGTAAGATTTATCATAGGACCTGGAAGGCCTACATTACCTGGTGCGAGGCAGGGGGTTGGGACCCCCGCTCTTATAGAGTATCCAGAGTACTGTCATTTTTACAGCAAGGTCTGGACAAGAACCTGCCGTTAAGTACGCTTAAGGGGCAGATTTTGGCCCTGGCGGTTCTTTTTCAACGGCCCTTGGCGTCTCATTCATTGATCCGTACATTTGTACAGGGGGTACGTCATGTGGCTCCTCGGATATGGTCACCTTTGGCACCGTGGGATTTGAATCTGGTGCTTTCTGTGTTGCAGAAACCGCCATATGAAAGGATTAGGGACATTCCCTTACAGTTGTTGTCGCAGAAGGTGGCCTTTCTGGTAGCTATCACATCCGCCAGGCGGGTGTCGGAGTTGGCAGCATTATCCTGCAAGTTTTGCGACCTTCCCCTTCGTTTCTTCCGAAGGTGGTTTCTTCCTTTCATTTAAATGAGGATATTGTTCTCCCCTCATTGTGCCCGCACCCATCACATCCCAAAGAAGTGGAGCTGCATTCTTTGGATGTGGTGAGGGCCTTGCGGGTGCATTTAAGTTCTACAGCTTCCTTTCGGAAGTCTGATTCTTTATTTTTGCCGACGGAAGGGTCGCGCAAAGGTATGGCGGCCTCGTCAGCTACCGTGTCTCGTTGGATACGGAAGACCGTGACTCATGCATATGAGATTCGGGGTAAGGTTCCCCCATTTCCAGTCACGGCTCATTCCACCAGGGCAGTTAGTACGTCCTGGGTGTTTAGACACCAAACCTCGGTGTCCCAGGTGTGCAAAGCGGCTACTTGGGCCTCAGTGCACACGTTTACTAAGTTTTACAAAATTGATGTTTCAGCATCCTCGGATGCTGGTTTTGGCCGCAAAGTATTACAAGCGGCAGTATAGGCGCAGTTAGCGCCGCCTGAGAGGGCGTTTTTCTGTTGGGTACAGTTATTATGATTTTGCCCACCCCTCTTGATTGGCGCAGCTTTGGGATGTCCCCATGTGTCATAAGAATGCTGCGTCTGTCAGTGAACGGAAGAGAAAAAGGGATTTTTTGTATAACTTACCGTAAAATCCTATTCTCTGAGTTCACTGACAGACGCAGCACCCACCCCACTGCGTTGGTTTTGTACGGCTTGTTACGAACTGATGTGCTGTACAGAGCAGGGGGATTATATGCTAAGGTGAGGACGGCCCCCTGGGAGGGGCCAACCTACACTTTTGTTTGTTGTGCCTAGGCTACTCCTAGTAAGATGAGCATAACCCCATGTGTCATAAGAATGCTGCGTCTGTCAGTGAACTCAGAGAAAAGGATTTTACGGTAAGTTAAACAAAAAAATCCCTTTATTAAAAAAACCTTTTTTTTTTTCATCGGTTTTGGCCGATTTATATTCCTCATATTTTTGGTAAAAAAATTGCAATCAGCGTTTATTGATTGGTTTGCGCAAAAGTTGCCGTGTTTACGACTGATGAGAATTAATTTCTGGGGGTCTTTTGTTTTTTATTTTTTACTAGTAATGGCGGTGATCTACGATTTTTAGCGGTACTGCGATATTGCGGCGGACATGTCGGAACCATTTTGACACTTTTTTTGGGACCATTGGCATTTATACAGTGATCAGTGCTATAAAAATGCACTGATTACTGTGTACATTCCATTGGCAGTGAAGGGGTTAACCTGGTTAATTGTGTTCCCTGGATGTGTTCTAACTGTATGGGGGCTGGGCTGGCAGGGGGAGGGCAGTGATCACAGCTTCCATATACAGGAAGCCTGTGATCACAGCCCTTACCCCTCGGTCAGTTCGGAGATCCGTGTTTACATACCTCCATTCTCTCACTGCGGGGGGGCATCGCGGGTAGCCGGCGGAGACTGAGTCTGCCCTACCCGCTCCCTGACCCCCGGAAACACAGTGAGCGCCCGCTCCCAATACTAGTTATCTTGGCCGCCATCAGGTGACGTCGGTTCGCAATAACAAGCCACTTTGCCCCCGTCACGCTGCAGCGGGCGGTTGGCAAGTGGTTAAAGAGGAACTGCATACATCGCTCTCAAAAAAGATCAATATCAGTAAATTAACACATGCCACCTCCTTAGTATTCCCCTATGTGCCCCCTTTTTGCCACACACAGCAATAAATCACTGGTGACGTATTAGAAGTTTTCTGCGGCCCTTTTTCTTGAAATCTTACACATGTATGCCTAGCTGCACCATCTCTTCTGCTAATGAGAGGATAACTCGAATGTGTTCTATGGGCTCTCAAAAGAGCAAAAAATTATATAATTTTGGTATTATTTACATCTGTAAAGGTTGCCGGAACTCCTGGTGTATCTAGAACCTGAGAAGGGGCTTGTTGAGAATATACAGTTAGGTCCATATATATTTGGACACATGCACAATTTTCATACTTTTGGCTCTGAATGCCACCAGAATAAAATTAAAACAATCCAAATGAATTTGAAGTTCAAACTTTCAGCTTTAATTCAAGGGATTGAACATAAATTTTAAGTACACATTTTAGGAACTGCAACTATTTTTATACACAGTCCCCCATTTTCGGGGGCTTGAAAGTAATTGGACAAATGAATATAATCATAAATAAAATGTTAATTTTTAATATTTTGTTGAGAATCCTTTACTGGCAATGACTGCCTGAAGTTTGGAACCCATGGACATTACCAGTGGCGGCTGGTGAAGTTTAAGGATGGAGGGGCTCCAGACCCCGCCCTTCCTTTTTGACCCCTCACACTTCTCATAAGCCCCACTCCTTATAGAATCCACCCACTCCGTCCCCTGTATTCCACTAGCTTCCACCCATAGGGGTTGATTTACTGAAGCTTGAAAGCACAAAATTTGGCTCAGCTCCACACAGAAACCAGCTTCAAGATTTTATTGTCAAAGCTCGATTGAACAAGCTGAGGTTAGAAGCTAATTGGCTAGCATGCAAAGCTGCACCAGTTTTTGTGCACTCCAGCTTTAGTAAATAAACATCATTGTGTCAGGAGTATACAGCCCCAGCATCACAGGACAGCGTATACAGCCCCAGAATCACAGGACAGGGTATACAGCCCCATCATCGCAGGACAGGGTATACAGCCCCAGCATCGCAGGACAGGGTATACAGCCCCAGCATCGCAGGACAGGGTATACAGCCCCAGCATCGCAGGACAGGGTATACAGCCCCAGCATCGCAGGACAGGGTACACAGCCCCAGCATCGCAGGTCAGGGTATACAGCCCAGCCTCACATTTCAGATTATACAGCCCAGCCTCACATTTCAGATTATACAGCCCAGCCTCACATTTCAGATTATACAGCCCAGCCTCACATTTCAGATTATACAGCTCAGCCTCACAGATCAGGGTATACAGCTCAGCCTCACAGATCAGGGTATACAGCTCAGCCTCACAGATCAGGGTATACAGCTCAGCCTCACAGATCAGGGTATACAGCTCAGCCTCAGGGTGTATACAGCTCAGCCTCAGGGTGTATACAGCGCAGCCTCAATCTAATCCTCCATCACACAGGCAATTATGTGCATACACTGGATTCCAGCAACAGTAATCGGCAGATTCTTGGGACTGGGATCACAGGTGTATGCAAACCCCAGTGGCTGCTCAGCCCGTACATAGCAATGACAGGTTGAGAAGAGTCATCGCTATTCAAATGTATCCACACTACCAGCAGTTAAGCGTCTATCACTGTTCCTATATACCTGTCACCTCAGCTTCAAGAATCTTCATAAGCTTCCTGAGTTTTGAAGAAGGGGGCTTGTCCAAAACGCATTCACTTTCCAACCATCCATTGAGGCTTGATGCCCACGTCATTGGAGTTCATATGACGTGTTGTTTTGCTCTTATGTTTGTGAGTGTGTCTTTGGCTTTTTAATAAATTGTGCCTTGTTTTAAAGGTAATGCACTAGGCATTTGCGCCCTCCCTTTTCGTTTGTTTTTAGACTGTTTGGAGTTTCCCCACTCATGGAGAGCAGCATCACCTAAATTACCTTGGATGAAGTGAGCGCCGAAGCTTGGCATTTTTTGTAGATAGCATATATTCACCAAGTGGAGGAGGCCTAAGTATCAGCACATAAAGTAACAGAGACTCATGTTTTAAGTACCATTGCTCCTACCTGATCAAGAAGCCTGTAGGGAGGAGCCACTGACACGAACTAATACTGCAGCCACCCTTAGCGTTAGGTGATCTGCTGTTTTTGGAGTACATACTAAGTGCAGTACAGTGTTTATATCCACTGGAGTTCCTAATAGTGTCACAATTGATGGACAGTAAACTGTGAAAGGATGACAGGGGTGATGCAGTTCCATTTGGTTTTACATGCTTTTAGCTCCCGATCTCCATGCTATCGCACTGGGGCTACCAGCACAAGCTGAGTGAAGTATGCTACAGAATAAGGGGTAATTAATGGGATCGCTTTAAATGTTTACAGCCCCATAGACTTCTATGTGGCCCAAAGAGTTCTATGTGCTGTCTCCTGGGCAAGAGACTGAGGAAGAGAAGAACCATACAGTGGCGGCTGGTGGGCGTGGATGCAATGACCCCCCGACCCCGCGGGAGGTCCGGCAGGACTGCCACTTACTGTGTGCTGAGGCTGCAGTGGTGGCTGGTGGGCACAAATGCAATCACCCCCCACCCCCCCCTTCAACCCCGGGGGAGATCCGGCAGGATCAACACTTATTGTGTGCTGAGGGCTCTGCTCTTCTCCTCCATGCAGGTTTACAGGGCAGCAGGGGCTCCAGTGTCTCCACTTCCAACGCGCCAGGTATCCAATAGGATCGCCTGGCGCTTTGGCCAATCGGGAAACAGGTCCCACCGACCTGACTCCTGATTGGCGGGGAGACACTGCAGTGTGAAAATAGCAAAAATTAATTTGCTATGGTCACACAATTGGGTGGGATCGGGACGCACTCTGCACCCCGAGCCCACCCTTTTTTGAAGCCTATTAGAGCCTCTGGTTCTAATCACGTGCTTCAACAAACACACCCCATGTCTATCCCCACCATAGTGATCCATGCACCCGGCATCCTGAAAGGGGCCGGGCGTATCAATGGGGGGATGCGGCAGGGATAGGGGCGGCGCCCGTGCGCCTTTAATGCACGGACCGCCACTGAACATTACAAAATACTGGGGTTCTTCCTTTCTGATGCTTTTCCAGGCTCTAACTGCAGCTGTCTTCAGTTGTTTATTGTGTGTGGGTCTTTCTGCCTTTAGTTTTGCCTTCAGCAAGTGAAATGCATGCTCAATTGGATTGAGATCAGGTGATTGACTCGGCCATTGCAGAATATTCCACTTCTTTTCCTTCAAAAGCTCCTGGGTTGTTTTTGCAGTGTGTTTTGGATCATTATCCATCTGTACTGTGAAGCGCTGCCCAATCAACTTTGCTGCATTTGACTGAATCTGGGCTGACAATATATCTCTAAACACTGCAGAATTCATCCGCTGCTTCTGTCTTCTGTCACATCATCAATAATATAGTGCCATTGGAAGCCATTCATGCCCATGCCATCACACTGCCTCCATAATGTTTTGCACATGACGTTGTGTGCTTCAGATCATGAGCTGTCCCGAGCTTTCTCCACTTTTTTCTCCCCGTCATTCTAGTACAGGTTAATCTTAGTTTCATCCGTCCAAAGAATGCTTTTCCAGAACTGGTCTGGCTGTTTTAGATTTTTTTTGGCAAAGTCTAATCTGGCTTTTCTATTCTTCAGGCTTATGAATGGTTTGCACCTTGTGGTGAACCCTCTGTATTTGCTCTTGTGAAGTCTTCTCTTGATTGTAGACTTTGACAATGATACACCCACCTCCTGGAGAGTGTCCTTCACTTGTCTGGATGTTGTGAATGGGTTTATCTTAGATAGATAGGATCATGCGATTATCCACCACTGTTGTCTTCCGTGGACGTCCAGGCCTTTTTATGTTGCTGAGCTCACCAGTGCGTTTTTCTTTCCTCAGAGTGTATCAAAATGTTGATTTGGTCACTCCTAATGTTGCTGCTATCTCTGATGGATTTGTTTCATTTTTGAAGCCTTACAATGGCCTGTTTCACTTGCATGGGGCAGTTCCTTTGAACACATGATGTAGGTTCACATCAATAGATTCCAAATGCAAATACCACACTTAGAATCAACTCAAGACCTTTTACCTGCTTAATTGATTAAGAAATAAAGGAGTAGCCCACCCCTGGCCATGAAACCGCTTTTGATTCAATTGTCCAATTGCTTTTGGTCCCTTGAAAAAGGAGGGATGGCTGTTCTTAAGAGCTGTAATTCGTAAACCCTTCCTCCGATTTGGATGTACATGCCCTCAAATTAAACCTGAGTGTGTGCGCTTTCATCCCATTTCCATTGTATAACTATAGCTTGAATATGTTTTGGTAAATACTTGAAAAACTAAATTTGTGCCTGTGTCCAAATATATATGGACCTAACTATATCTATCTCCACAGAGATGTTTGAGATTGGCTCTTCGGTCAGCTGGTAGGAAAGAACTGTAGTTTGTTTCTGACAAATAAAATGTAGAGGTGATCAAAGGGTGATATGTCGTCTAAAGCTGTATAAGCTGTTAGATCAGGAGTTTTATTGAAGATAAAAAGTTTCCAACTCCAGCAGCCCATTTTGTGGCAAATATATGGCCACTTTTTCAAGGAGGGCATAACTGAGTGGACATAAAATGTATGTAATATATATCGAATGGATATTTCCCAAACAGTGCTAGTCAATTGTAACATAGGAGTGGGTAGAGTCCTACAAGCTGGCTATCAACATGGTTGTTTGGAGAATTAAATGATGGTGAATAGTGGTCTCGAAGGCTGCTACAGTCAACTGTTTTGTGACCTCCTGATGCCAGTGGAGTAAGAATAAACTACTCCCTGTGCTTCTGCTTTAAGGGCCAGTTACACAATAGAAACAAAGTCCGGATGCGTTCCAGATGCTTTTCTGCACGTGCATTTTGGTGTGTTATTGATGCAATCCTGTGCATTTTTTTCCTCCTTATTTTTTCTTAACCTTAAATAAGGATGTGTGCTCCTGTGTGTTTTTGGTGCGTCTAGGTGTGTTCCAGTGCATGTTAGATGCCTTTTACCAGTGTTCTAGTACAGTCCAGTGCAGGAAAAATGCAACATATTCTGCTTTTTTTTTCTGCAACTGGAACGCACTGGAACTGCAAGCACTGGTGTGGACTATGCCATTAAAAACCATATAACCTATTTTCCATGTGCTTCTGATGCAGAAAAAAAAGTCACTGGACTGAATGTGGTGTGAACTGGCCCTAAGACCCTTTTCACACCAGAACGTTTTTCAGGCGCTTTTGCGCTAAAAATAGCGTCTGAAAAACTCCCCCCAATACACCCCAGTCTGAAAGCCCAACTGCTTTCACACTGGGCAGGTGCGCTTGCGGGACGTTAAAAAAAAGTCGCATGTTTGGGGCGGTGTGGGAGCGGTGTATTCAGCGCTCCTCCACCGCCCCTGCCCATTGAAAGCAATGGGGCAGCACTCCCGAAGCGCCTGAACACCGCTTCGCAAGCGCCACTAACCGGCACTTTTAACCCCTTGTGGGGGGATTAAAAGCGCACTGCTGCTGCCCGAATAGCGGCGCCAAAACGCTGCTATAACGAGTGGTAAAGCGATGGAGGTGGTACATAGGATTTACATCAAGTTGATGTCTTGATATAAAAAAGGAGGCTAACTGCAGAGTAGTATCTTTTTGTACTTGTAGTTCATTACAGCTGTCTCACAGCAAGTAACATTTCTGTATTAATAACTGATCTGTATGTGCATCATTTTCTCTGCAGGCCTCTGGGGTGGAGCCTTCTGACATTCCGGACGATGGAAAACTCATAGGATTTGCACAGCTCAGCATCAGCTAAGCTGCAGTTTTTACGAGCTGCTTCTTAAGGAAACATCTACACCTTCATCTTTCTAAGCTTCTCTTGGCCTGAAGAACCACTACTGCCAAAGAATCAAAACTCTGGCTTGTTTTGGAGCTGTAACAACACCTTTTAATTTCTCTCTTAACAGATGTCTCTAACTTAGTGTAACACACACACTGAGAGGTCAGAGCTTTGTAACCGACAGCAAACAAAAGTGTTTCCACACATCATTCATTTGGATTTTCTTTTCTTTTATGTGAAACACGCTGGCTGCCTTTCTTAGTGCTGATGGGGCCGTCAGTAGTTTGTGCCGGCTGCCCCTCTGTCACTGTATAGGCTCAGCCAGATCTACTTGTACCTGTTTGTTACTGTTGCCTTATATACTACTGAGGATGGAGCTATGGGTTTCTACCACTCTTAAACACAAAAGGCAAAGAGAAATGAATTTTGGGATCTGATTTTTATTGGCTTTAATTTAAAGTGAACAGAAAAATAGTCTAAATAAAACATAATTAATAATTTGAAACTGCTTCCTGTCTGGATTTGTTTTTGCCTAACTTGATGCTGGCTGACCATGAATACCAGCTGGTGGATAAAACCGTGCACGTGTATTTAACACTTTGAACTCCAGGCAAACTGCTTAATATGCATATCTGAACTCTTATCCGCGAAGGGATTTTTAATTCTGTGCAGACACTTTTGTGATTCATACATACCTGTCATAGACAACAAAGCTAGAACAGTGACACCACTTCTGTTAGATGTACGGAATACACTAGTTTCACCTGCAGCCTACTGATTGGACAGTGACAACGCAGTATCACCACTTTGATAAGTCTGCAACTTTGCTCGCTTTTTTTTTTTTAATCAAAACGTTTTTATTGTTCACATATGAAAAATTTTACATCAGACATAAAGTGCAGTCAGAAATGTCTTACAGTGAATATCTTGACCGATCACGTTGTAATACATTCCAAAGCATACAGAGTTTTTTATTTGCACACGTCCTTTAAGGACTCCTAGTATTCAGCAAGTCTATGCAATTTAGCACATAAAGAAGTAAAGAAAACTCAAATAAAAAAGCTTTAAGAGCGCAATCTCTTGCCCGCCCCCACCCCAATCAATTACTTCTGCAATAGTCTGTCAAGGACCAGCCTAGGCGGAGCCAAACTCAGCTCCTCAAGCCAGGGCTGCCAGATAAGGTCAAATTTACGTGATGTGTTTCTGTGGCGGTACGCTGGCTGCTCCCTCATTAAGAGGGTGTTTACATATGCAATCCACTGTGCTTTAGATGGTACTGTAACTGCCATCCAGTGCCGAGCTATTAATTTTCTGGCCAAATATAGCAGTCTGGTGATCATAAAATTGGTCCCTCTCGAGAACATCTCTATATCAATTGCGCTCAGTAGGCATATAGCAGGTGTCCATGTGCTAGACATTTGTCAGGTTGCTAATACATTTAGAGATCTCCACCCAGTAAAGCTGAAATTTCGGACACCTCCATATCATGTGTATGAAATCTCCAGTGTGTGCTTTACATTTAGGACATAGAGAGGAGTCTCTAAGGCCACATTTATGTAATTGCTCAGGCGTCCTATAGGCTCTATGGACAATAAAAAGTTGCGAAAGGCTATGTGAGGACGAAATAGAAACGGCAGGAATCGATTCCAACGCCATGTCCCGCTGCTCTCTATCAATGTCCCCAATGTCGGCTACCCATTTAGCCCTACATTTTAGGGAGGCATGATCCTGTATAGCAGATAACACTGCATAGATTTTAGAGATCAGCCCCTTTCAGTCTGTGGCTCTCAGTACTTCTAGCAGCATCAGAGTCAGATACCTCCAAGGTGAGCGTGTGGGGGCCTGTGCCTGAATAGCATGTCTGAATTGGAGGTATTGAAAGAACCCCCTTGCCGTCAATGAAAATTCTGCACACATTTGGGCATACGTTTTCAATGTATTTTCTGCAAAGGCCTGTTGGAAAAACCAGATCCCCTTTTGTTTCCAGTTATTTAAGCCCTTGAGTTTGTCTAGCTCAGGGTACAGTGGGTTGTTCTACATTGGAGTAAAGGTTAAAGGTCCCTTAATGGACAGAATTTTCTTTACCTCCCACATCTTTTTAAGGAGCGATGCTGTCGAAGACAACTGAGGCAAACCAGGCAAATCCATTTCCATATGAGAATCGGCTCTCAGGGATGAATTAGTCCTCCATATTAGTTGTATTATGGGGTCTGTACCATCCAATCCCCAGCCCGTCAGCTGCTGCTATTGAGATGCTAGGAAATGCGTTTTGGTATGTGGCACAGACAGCCCCCCCCCCCCCCCCGATCTTTACCATATTGCAGAGTATTCAAACTAATCCTGGCCCCATTCTTTTTCCAAATGAGGTCCCTCATGTGAGTATCTATTATTTTGAACCTTTTATTTGAGACCCACATAGGAGAATTAAGTAAAATGTACAGGAGTTGTGGCGTCTAAACCACTTTTATGAGACTCACCCTCCCCACTACTGAACGGGGCAATCTACACCAACTGAGACACTTTTTTTTAGTCTGTCTACCAATGGTCCTAGGTTTGTGTGCAGATAGACTGAGGGGTCAGGGAAGACCCTCAGTTGTAAACATCTAAAGGAAGGTGCTACCGTGATTTGGTCAGCTCTCTCTGGCAATGGGGTTGTCAGTGGGTCAAGGGGCTTCAGAATGGACTTGGACCAATTGATAGTGAAACCTGAAAATTTACCTACGTCCGTGATAATTTCCTTTACGTTTTCTAACGAGGCAGTGGTATCCCCAAGATATAGTAACGCGTCATCCACATATGAAACCTTCTCCTTTAGGGGTCCCCTCCGGAATCCTACAACAGAGGGAGAATTGGGGATCAGTATGGCTAGGGGCTCCACTGCCAGGGCAAACAATAATGGAAATAGTGGGCACCCCTGACGATTGCCCCTGTGTAAAGTTAAGGATGGAAAAAGAGTATTGTTAATACAAAGCCTGGCTGAAGGCGCAGACTAAAGGACCTTAACCCAGCTGATAAATCTCTCTCCCAGCCCAAATCTAGATAGTATCTCCCAGAGGTAGGACCATTCCACACTGTCAAATACCTTGACTGCGTCCAAGGACAGGATGGCTCTACCTCCAGGATTGTCCACTGGGACCTGAATGTTCACAAATAGTCACCGAATATTATCAGCTGTGGAGCATGTGGGGATAAACCCTGATTGATCTGATAGCCTAGTGACCAAAACCCTGGCCAACAGATTCACGTCTGTTTTGAGGAGAGATATGGGTCTATATGAGTCAGGTAAATGCCTATCTTTCCCCGGCTTTGGAATTATCACTATAATGGCCTCCTGCATACTATGTCGTAGGGTGCCAGTCGAGGTAGCATCTTTTAAGGCCCTGAGCAGTGATGGGAGTACAACCCCCCCCATATCTAGAGTATACCTCCACTGGCAAACCGCCAGAGTCTGGTGACTTATGGCTAGGTGGCTTTGCTAATGCTTCTGTCAATTCCTCTACTGTAATTGGAGAATTCAATAATTCTCTGTCTGATACTGGGATCTGTGGAGAGGGGCGGTTTTGCAAAAACTGTCAGTTCAGTAGGAGTATACTGGTCACAAGACTTATAGAGCTCCTCATAGCAATGGAAAATGCTACCTATACCTAAATTGTGGGTGCATATTTCCCCGGTTTCAGCCTGGATCGCAGGGATTGTGGATGCGTCTCTTTGCTCCCTGGCAATCATGGCAAGAAGGTGGCCTGTGTTCTCCCCTCTTCATAATCATTTTGTTGTAAAAAGTATCTCCTCTTTTCTGCTGCCGAGAGTACAACAGAGTTGTATAAGGACTGGGCCTCCACCCATGCATCTTAATTGGTCTGGGTGGGATTGCCTGTTGCCTGTTCTGTAGGTCTTCCCACACTCTAGCCTCCAATTCATCCGATCTTTTCTTAATGCCTGAAATCTCCCTAATGAGACAGTCTCGCAGGAAGGCCCATACTAAGCTCTCACTATCTGAACCCCGATTAAATCCTATAAACTCCACCATAACCCTAGGGATGTCATCTGTTGGGGGAAATAAAGTAAGCCAGAACAGTATCACTCCACACATACATAATTCTCACGCGGTGTCAGTATACTGTTATCCGCCAATATTACTTTTGAGTGTGTGCAACATTGGACTGACAGGGCAGATATATTTTCTTACTTTGTAGACTGAATGGGTTTAAATGTATTATAGCAGTCATCTATGTTCCTCCGCCCTATACAGCATATTCTTTGAGGCAACTAACTCAATTCATGGCGTTCTGTCCCAATGTTCCAGTTCTGGCTCTGAGTGACTATAACAACACATTAGACCATGTATTAGACAGACTAGTACCACGACGAACCACTATGAGATCTACAAAAACTACATTTGCATTGCTACTCTTAGAAATAGGTCTGCATGGTGTCTGGCGGGAAAGGAAACCACAAACTAAATGTTACTCTTTTCATTCAGCTTCTCACAAGGGGCTGTCTAGGATTGACCTGGGCTTGGGAAACTCACTGATTTTATTACATGTTTTAGACTCCGCATATGAGCCTGGGGTGCTCTCTGATCATTCCACATTTTGGATATGCTTAGATATATCTTTGCCAGCTGAGAAACCCCTATGGAGGGTGAATCTGTGCAGGATATTTGCGATTACTCAGCAGACAGAGTCAGGCAGCAGATGAGTCTCCTGCAAGCATATCAAATGTGGCTGCAATCTGGAAAAGAGTGTGAAAATAGTGTTTCTTTTTACCTTCTCTCCCAGTCCCCTTACGTTCCAGGATAATACTAGCAGACTCTTGTTTTTAACCCACTAGCTATGAGAAAAAAACAATAATAAGAAAGCAAAGCATCATATAACACTTTAGGTTTGCTAGGCCAAGAAATCATGGGTCTCAAGTCATCTCTGAGAAGGACAATCACCAGCAGTACATTTAGTATTGAACCTATACCATCAGTGGCAATAGTGAAGCAGCAGCGCCACCTAATGGCTTGTTCAAGACCTTACTAGTCCACCTGTATGGAGTAAAGGTTAGGTAGAGAGGATGGGGGACAGAAAATCACGCTAGACAAAATAAAAGTCAAACTGTCTATGGCTAACGGGGCCATGGATAACAAAACATTCCCCTTTCTGGCAGGGGAGCAAGGTCCACTCAGGACTTCTCTTCGGGGGCTAATTATCAGCCCAAGGGGCAAGAGAGAAAACTTTTTGCGTCTACGTCCTGTTCAATTAGGTAATTTAATAGAATTGCCAGCTAAACAGTGCTGAAGCTGTAATGGAACACTAAGAACAAGTAGAAATCGTTTAGTGAAGTAGGAGTAGTCATCCAACTAGCTAAAACATCTTTGGTGCAGTATAAAGCTTGTAGCATCAGTTTTGGCTCCTATGGAGGATGTCTTGCAAGGATTCTTTCCTCCCTGTCTAGCCATTGCAGAGCAGCCGCAGGAGTATCAAAGAATTTAGATGTTTCGTTGGCTATGATCTTGAGTTTAGCCAGGTATAACATAAAGTACTGTGCATTAAGCACTCTAAGTCTCCTCTTTATGTCCAGGTATTTGAATCTCTGCCTTTGCACCTCAGCAGAGAAATCAGGAAACAGGGACACCTTAGCATTGTCTATTTTGAGAATTCCGGATGACCGGGCTTTAGACAAGACGACATCTCTATCCTTGTAGTTCAGCATGTGAAAGAGATAGGGGCGCGGTGGGGCACCCTGTGGCGGGGTCTGGCTGTAACTACGTGAGCCCTTTCCACTGCAAACATGGGCGAAAATGCATCTTGGCCAAACATATCCTTGAGCCAGGTGTCTATGAAAGTGACAATATTCTTACCCTCTGCCCGCTCAGGGATGCCCACCGCCCGCACATTATTCAGTCTCAGACGGTTTTCCATGTCTTCTATTCTAGCGGCATTAGCAGATGAGACTGATTGAACATGCCTGACATCCCTTTGTAGTGGTTGCCACTCATCCTCCAGGGTATTGATGCGCCCTTCCACCGCTGAAGAGCGTTCCCACAATTTTTGCATGTCATGGCGTATCAGCGATATTTCTGACTTAAGGCCCTTAACCTCGCCTGTTAGTGTGGTAATAGAGGAGTTGCAGCTTGTCACAGCACTGAGAATGTCTCGCAATGTGGGTTCTGTATCAGCTTCCTCCTGCTGTGATTCCGCCGCCATATTGGAAGCATGAGACAGGGTACTCACATGTGAGCAGACCTGAGTGTCTGTGAAAAACTGCGGTACTCCATCCAGGGAACCCAGTTCGGCAGCTAAGCTGTCATCCTCCGTATCCAGCACTCTGGATTGTGGTTGGTCTCTGGGCTGTGTGTTTCTGCCAAACAGGCGCTGCACTGCCTCCTTTGCCGATCTGGGTGGCAGAGAGTCCTCATGGCCAGGGGTATCAGGTGGATGTTTCGGTTCCAGACCTTTTTTAGACATGATAGTCACCCAATATACCCCTCAAAATGTAACAGGAGGTCTGCAGAGTTCAACGCTGTACTTCCTCGTCAGGGAGGAAGGATGGCGGAGCTGTTAGCAGGATAGTGGAGGATTCTCAGCGGAGCTCAGTTCAGCACGTCCTAGCTCATGTCGTGCTTGGCTACGCCCCCCGTCCTGCTCTCTCTAAGGCTGGGTTCACACTATCCGACAAAAAAACAGTCCTACTTTGATCCTACACTGCTGTGCGATTTACGGTCCTACATAGGGTCAAAGTCTGACCGTTTGTCTGTGAACAGGGATCCGACTTTGATCCCGACAATGCCAGGCACTTTGTGCTCTGGGGATCTTGAGGGGGAACTCCACGCCAAATTAAAAAAAAACTGGCATGGGGTCCCCCTCCAGGAGCATACCATGCCCTTTGGTCTGGTACGGTTTTAAGGGGAACCCCACGCCAAAAAAAAACAGCGTGGGGTCCCCCCCAAAATCCATACCAGACCCTTATCCGAGCACGCAACCCGGCAGGCCAGGAAAGGGGGTGGGGACGAGCAAGCGGCCCCCTCCCTCTTGGACCATACCAGGCCACGTGCCCTCAACATGGGGAGTATGGGTGCTTTGGGGCAGGGGGGGCTCTGCGCCCCCCACCCCAAAGCACCTTGTCCCCATGTTGATGAGGACAAGGGCCTCTTCCCGACAACCCTGGCCGGTGGTTGTCGGGGTCTGCGGGCGGGGACTCATCAGAATCTGGAAGCCCCCTTTAACAAGGGGGGCCCCCAGATGCCGGCCCCCCACCCTATGTAAATGAATATGGGGTACATCGTACCCCTACCCATTTACCTGGAAAGAAATATGTACACAAAAAACCACACAGCTTTTTAAAATATTTTATTAAATCCGCTCCGGTGGTCTTCTCCCCTCTCCGGTGTCTTCTTTTCTTCGGCTCTTTTGAGGGGGTCTTTCATCTTCTGAGGGGTCTTTTCTTCTCCTCTGCGGCGTCTTCTGCTCTTTTGCCAGTCTTCTCTGCTGTCCTCTTCCCTCTCTTGATGGGGGATGATGGGGTTTTCTGTACTTTGGCATCTGAACTGGGGGGGGCAGGGCTGTGCTGGAGGGGCGGTCTGTGTTGAAAAGCTGGTTGGTCTGTACTGAGGGAGTAGACTGGAAGGAATGTTAGAGGAGATCTCTATTTTCAGGAATATGGGTGAGGGTGAATTGCACTGGGCAGAGGGGGTCATTTTGGTGGTATTTTGTAAAGTGGTCTATGCGTAAGGGCTTGTTCACACTCTGCTAAACCACAGTTTTACTGCCTCCCAAACACTCCCCTGTTTAGCTGCAGAGGCAGCGGCCAGGGGTTTACATATGCTGCTAAACCACAATGGTTTGGTTTGTGGCTGCAGCAGGAATTCTAGGTCCTTGCATATTATTGGGGGCTTGCTAGTAAATTTATTTTTCTATAAATAAATAAAAAGGCACATCCCGGTTATCTTTGATCTCCTTCATGTTGTTCAGGTAGATCTCCACTTCTTAAAGGTTGCCTACCCCTGCTTTATGGAGATAACACTCAACATAGCTGTAGTTTTAACTATCTTTGTACATAGAATTCACATACATACCACCACACATACAAGGCTTAATGTATCACAGTAGTGAACCCATTGGAATTAATGGTCCTAGATTGACCATTACCAAGTAGGTTATAAGTAAAAACCTATTACTTTACTACCTAAAGCAAATAAGTGAGTTTGTTCTCTGCTTAGAACTGCTGTGCGGTAACATTCTTTGTGTGTTATGCTGTATGGATGAACTGTGGACATCCAGAGGTCAGAGAGATAGAATATCCTGTAAATAAATGACAAAGCTAATTGAACAAGGAGATCAGACACTGAGAACATTTCCTCCTACTAGCGATCACAGTACAAACGGAGAGTGCAAGGGTTCCCATATAAACCAGGGCACGGTGAAAACAATATTGTAAACTTTGGAAAGCAATAAGGTGATCCTGGAGGTTACACTTAAAGTGATTGTAAAGTTTGCTATAATTAAAAAAAAAAAAAAAATTGTTCTTACCTGCTTTCTGCAATGATATTCCACAGAGCAGCCTGTCATTCCCCATGTGATGAGGGAGAGAGGAAAGAAAACTACAGCTGGGCACAGCGCTGGATCAAGTGAGAACTCGGGTAAGTATAAGGGGGTGAGGGGGGCGATACTGCTACTTAAACATTTTCTACCTTAATGCACGGAACGAATTACGGAATAAAAATGTTAGGTTTTACAACAACTCTAAGCATGTGATTTTTTTCACTTCAGAATATGGTATATAAATGTCTAATAAGTAACAGAACAATGTATAAAAACTGGTATCAAACCTATAAAAAGAGAAACCTGTGAACAGAGGTATGCACAAACAAACATTTTATGCTACAAACCCACATAAACTATTAGAAATTTGTTCAAGAAAAAAAAATCTCCATGCTGCTACTTGGAGTTTTCCCATCACTATAGTCCAGGGCTCGACAAACCCCAGGCGCCAGGTCGCCATGATAACCAGAAACCACGTCCTGGCGAGCGGCAGCTAATCCTTCTCTCCCCTCACTATCTAACAGCATCTCTGATTCAGTGAAGTCCTGATAAAAATCGCAAAAAAAAGTCAGAAATGAATTCTTGTGGTTCGTAAACGTGGTAACTTTTGCGCAAACCAATCAATAAACGCTGATTGCGTTTTTTTTTTTTTTTTTTTTTTTTAACTAAAAATATGAGGATGAACATAAATCAGCCAAAACTGATGAATGCATTTGTTTTTTTTTATATTTTTTTGGATTTGTATTTTAGCAAAAAATAAGAAATATTGTCTTTTTTTTTATTTATAGCGGTGATCAGAAATGTCGGGGTGGTGACTAAATGTCACCAAAATAAAACTCTATTTGTGGGGGAAAAAGAATGCAAATTTAGTTTTGGTACAACGTCGCACGACTGCGCAATTGTCAGTTAAAATGACGCAGTGCCGAATCGCAAAAAGTGCTCTGGTCCTAACGTGGGAAATCCTTCCAGGGTGAAGTGGTTAATATCAAAGTGAAAACCGATCCCTGCAAAATAATTTAAATTGATTACAATGAAAAACAAATTATGTGACTGCATAAGTATTCACCTCCTTTGATATAGCACAACTAAATTAGCTTTTGGTAAATCAGTGAATATCACTTGGAGTACTGGTAAATCAATTCTTATGGAAAGAGTTTGGCACAGCTGTAAATCTGCCAAGAACCCATAAAAGAAGTTCTTGCTCTGCTTCCTGTATTACCAGTCACACCCAAACTTCCAAGTCAGGTTTGAATTTGATTGGTAACTGGGAGACGCGTCTTAGTACTAACATTTTTTTCTTACATCAGGCTTTGGCTTCATTCGCATGAACATATGCATATTTTCTGCAAAGCATGCAGGTTGTGTCTGGCAGCAGAAGCTCCTACATAAAATAAGCACTTAAAGTACTCATGCTTTGATGCCTACAAATTCTTCCAATGGCTTTGTGTGGCTTTCTGTGCATGTGTGTACATTCCTTAAATCTGCAGATATGTACGGCCTTGGACGCAGCTGTATCCTATTTTTTTCGGTACATTGCTATATTTTATTTGTAGAGATAGCTGTGTGTATGGCCCTATTGATTCCTACAGTGCTGTGTTCAGATGCATAGAAAAATGTACACATGTAAATGCGGTGTTTTAGATGCCTGTATGACTCAACGCTTTCTGTATGTGAAAGACACCAAAAAGTGCATGTGTCTGCAATGGTAGCCTTCATAGCTCCCCAGCACAGATTTTTTTAATGCCTTCTACAAGAAGGGCCTAAATATATTTTACCTTAATGAATTCCTTGCATTAAGGTAAAAAAATATTTAGGCCCCCCCCCTTATACTTACCTGAGCCCTCTTTCGATCCAACGCTGCGCCTATGGCCTGTCTCACAGGCCATAGGCTCCCATTGCTGTTGGTCAAATTCTGTAATGGGGTGGAGCCAAGGCGTTCGGCCTGTGTCTTTGGATGCAGGCAGAGTGGCTCAGGATGGAGCCCACAGGTGTGCCACCATAGTAAATGGCTTCCTATGGCGGCACACTGAAAAGAGGAGGATACGGGCCACGAGCAGGCAAGTATAACATGTTAAATAAACAAATTGTGTGTATGTGTGTGTATGTATATATATATATATACACACACATTACAATCACTTTAATCTTCCTTATAACTAAACAGGCTACATGGTCGGGTAGTTTTTGGACTGTGGGAAGAAAATGGCATACATTATATAATGTCAAGTCAACTTTATACAGTTAGTTCCCTACATACGAACATTCAACTTACAAACTCTCACAGATGTGGACATGTCTTCTCCTGTAAAGCTGGGTACACACACTCAGTTTTTTTTCGTTCAACCTAGCGTGCTGAACGAAAAAAAACTGACAGGTCGCTGTACTAACACAAGCAATGTTGGTGCAGCAATCTTCCATGCTTGTGTTCTGAAAGGGGGAAACCCCCCACTGGAACACACTGATCAGAGCTCACAGCCTTTGTCTGCAAACTCTGACCTTTGCTGGACTTACAAACGAGTTCCCGGAATGGAACTCATTCGTAAGTAGGGGACTTACTGTATTAGAGTATTGTGCAATATATAATACATTTTTTCAATTCATATGCACCTTCCTCAAAATTGAAGTTGGGTTCTCTTTCTCTTCATTCTACCTAACACTTCGTTATAAATCCAGTTTAGTTTCCCAAAGTACAATTTTGTACTTGCATGGTTTGTCTATACTGCGGCTCCCAACCTACTCTTAAATAGCTGCCCCATGTACAGTACATGTTTTGTTTTTTATTGCTGTGTAGGGAAGCTGCATATATCTGTAATATGTGTAAGAGAACAATGCTAATTACCGCTTGTAAGTGTGTGAAGGTAGCTGTAAAACATTCACTGCCAAGGGGAACCTAGGATACATGGCCTGGTCACCACTAATGTGAGGCATATGACCCTTGGGTATTTATTTACGTTGGCTAACATTACGCTTTAGCTTTTTTTTTTCTTTTGGCAAATAGTAACTGCACTGAAAGTGAGACTTTGCCTTTATTAAGGTAACTTATTGACTAGGATTAAATATTAATGTCTGTCTGGCTGATTCATATTTTTCTGTTAGACTCTAACGATGACAGAGTTTGGGGAAATCCTTAAAAATGTTGGGGAATATGGTCGATTTCAGAAATTATTGGTGGTTATGCTGTGTTTCCTCAGTTTCTTTAATACCTTCCACATGTTTGGACAAGTGTTTATGGGAATATCAGTGCCTCATCATTGTAATACCAGCTGGATCTTAGAAAAGGATCCAAATGTAACTGAGGAACGTCAGTTGAATTTAACCATCCCTCGTAATAAAGGGGGCAGCTATGAGCAATGCATTATGTACACTCCAGTGGACTGGGATATTGAATCTATCGAAAGGTATGGACTGAACAGCACAGAAGTCTGCCAGGATGGATGGATATACGATACGTCACAGCAGAAGTCAACACTGGTCACCGAGGTCTGGTAAAATATGCTTAATTTAAATAACTCTTACCTATTCATCTCAGAAATGTTTAAACAATGACATCCTTGTTTCATAAAAAGCTGTATTTGCACTATTAATTAATATTAGTAATTGATTTGCACTATTAATCAGTAGGTAAGGAATATTGTGTTTACTTTAACTTTTTCTTTGCTCTTCTTATATTTATACAATGCATACTGACAATGTGCATTAATTATGTACCCTTTCTGTGGTAGGAACTGTACATACAAAAGCATAAAAAAATTAAGTAACCATAGAAAATGAAAATTGATTTCCTATTGGGGAATTAATTGCCCAAAGAGTTTTAATGGCAATCCAAACCAGATATGCTAAATACTATGTTGGAAGGGAGGGCAGGAGAGGTTCTGTATAGCACACTGAAATAGTTTAAGCCATTGGCCAATGCTTTCAGGGACATTCCAGCAATGAGTTAAGTCATGTCAAATTCTTCCTAGCTACTATAAAGAGTTGACACCTTTACACGGGAGAACACATACCTAGAGCAGTGAGGCAGGACTCCAGTGCTCCAAGACATGAGCTAACTCCACCACAAAGTTGGTAGTTTCATGAATGAGCAGCAAGGCAGGATACAGGTGCATATATAGAACTGACACTTCCAAGAGAAGTTTTTGGGTATTAAACATTTTAAATTGAATGTCTACAAAGTAGAACACCGTCAGTGGCAGTATGTCAGAATTCCGTTCAAATGCAAAGAAACTGCAAATGCAAAAAAAAAAAGTAATATGAGCAGAGTGTCTAAACCATACCAGTGATATTGTTTCAGACTCATGGTACCCATTAAACCAGGCAAATGTCCTTCGTAATATTCAAGCATCCACTTCCAGTGACCCCATCCAGAGCAAACGTTATTCCACAGATCCAATCTCATACCTATAATCATGGCTGTGAGCAAAAAGGATATGGCAACTTGAAAAAGCAAGAAAAGAAGGAACAGTTGCTCAGAAGTTGATGGGTCTATAGCAATCAATATAGGGAGATTACTGTATGTTACATGGAGAAAATGTGAACAGATGAACTTGGACTTTTTTTAAATTAAATTTTGGCAAATATTGTAAAAAGAAAACTAAAAATAAATACCAAGGGAGGCATATATATATAGTACCTTGAAAAAGTATTCATACCCCTTGAAATTTTCCACATTTTGTCATGTTACAACCAAAAACGTAAATGTATTTCATTGGGATTTTGTGTGATAGACCAACACAAAGTGGCAGATATTGCATTTGTATTCAGCCCCCTTTACTCTGATACCCCTAACTAAAATCTAGTGTCCACCTGTGTGTGTGATTTAATCTCAGTATAAATACAGCTGTTCTGTGAACCCCTCAGAGGTTTGTTAGAGAACCTTAGTGAACAAACAGCATCATGAAGGCCAAGGAACACACCAGACATGTCAGGGATAAGGCTGTGGAGACGTTTAAAGCAGGGTTAGGGTATAAAAAAATATCCCAAGCTTTGAACATCTCACGGAGCGCTGTTCAATCCATCATACGAAAATGGAAAGAGTATGGCATAGCTGCAAACCTACCAAGACATGGCCGTCCACCTAAACTGCCAGGCCGGGCAAAGGGAACATTAATCAGAGAAGCAGCAAAGAGACCCATGGTAACTCTGGAGGAACTGCAGAGATCCACAGCTCAGGTGGGAGAATCTGTCCACAGGACAACTATTAGTCATGCACTCCACAAATCTGCCCTTTATGGAAGAGTGGCAAGAAGAAAGCCATAAGAAGTCCTGTTTCAAGTTTGCGTGGAAGAAGGTGCTCTGGTCAGATGAGACCAAAATGGAACTTTTTGACCTAAGAGCAAAACGCTGTGTGGCAGAAAGCTAACACTGCACATCACCCTAAACAAACCACCATGTTATGGGGATGGTTTTCTTCAGCAGGGAGAGGGAAGCTGGTCAGAGTTGATGTGAAGATGGATGGAGCCAAATACAGGGCAATCTTAGAATAAAACTTGTTAGAGTCTGCAAAAGACTTGAGACTGGGGCAGAGATTCACCTTCCAGCAGGGCAAATACCAGAGCTACAAAGGAATGGTTTAGATCAAAGTATATTCATGTGTTAGAATGGCCCAGTCAAAGTCCAGACCTAAATCCATTTGAGAATCTGTGGCAAGACTGGAAAATTGGTGTTCACAGACGCTCTCCATCCAATCTGACAGAGCTTGGGCTATTTTGCAAAGAAGTATGGGCAAAAAAAGTCACTCTCTAGATGTACAAAGCTGGTAGAGACATCCCCAAAAAATACCCAAAGCTTTTATCTGTAATTGCAGTGAAAGGTGGTAATACAAAGTAACGACTCAGGGGGGCTGAATACAAATGCACGCCACACTTTTCACATATTTATTTGTAAAAATTTTTGAAAACCATTTATCTTTTTCCTTCCACTTCACAATTATGTGCCACTTTGTGTTGGTCTATCACATAAAATCCCAATAAAATACATTTACGTTTTTGGTTGGAACTTGACAAAATGTGAAAAATTTCAAGGGGTATGAATAATTTTTCAGGGCACTGTAGTTGCTAAGTGTTTACCATAATTTCTAAGGACAATGTGTTGCTGAAGTAGGCATGCTCACTACTGTTTCTAAAAACAACAAAGCAATCCAATTATGGCGCTTTCTTTAGAAACAAACTGAACATCTACTTGATATTATACGTGTACTTCTATTGCATTATGTTAAAGGTTTACTTAAAGTAGAACTATAGACAAAACCTTTTTTTAAATTTTGGATAGAGTAAGGGGGGGGGGGGGGTTATAGCCCCTGTTTTTTTAGACTGTCCCCGATATTGGGGGGGGGGGGGGAATGAGATAGGTTTTAAATTTTTTTCCAAAACAGATATCAAGATGAAATTCATTTGGAAATTGTATTACGTTATCTTCATGTGCATATTATAGTTCATCTACAAGTCAAACAAAGATTTCTTTCGCGGTATTAACCTAACGAAACAACAAAAATCTTTGTCATCACTCGTACGGATGAAGTCGTTGTGTAACAGGAATCTTTAATACCATTTGTGAATCGTTGATGTCACGGGACTTTTTAATAAGTATGGGGAACTTTAAAAAGTGTAAAACAGTTCAAGGTTGGTTTTTGCATTTACATAAAATAACCCTAAAATACACTATCTGGTTGTGTTTCACCGTGTATTAACACTTCACCTTCCTTTTTCTATTTACCAAAAGTTTTTAAAAATGTTTATTTATACACTTTTCAC
>BLSH010378675.1:292285-320037 GCA_018402905.1 Glandirana rugosa | reverse complement strand
CTCAAATTCCCCCAACAATCTGATCGTAGAGCACGATCGTAGCGATCGTTGTTCTATGCAGAGCTTGATCTGCAACTCAAAGCAGCGGTATGTGAAATCTCTAATTTCTGCTATCTGTCCTCAGAGCAACAGCACAGACAGCAGTAGTAAAGTAATCTATCTCAGGATGCAGGATCAGGTCTTAAAATGGCTAAAATCTGTCCCTCACGCCGTCAGCTACCTTTCCCTATACTAACCCAAGGAGCATGTGACTGCAGCACTGTGACTCCAGCTTATAAAGAGGCTGGGTCACATGATGCACCGGCCAATCACAGCCATGCCATTAGTAGGCATGGCTGTGATGGCTTCTAAGGGCAAACCAGTGAAACGCTTGTTGATTGGCTGCCCTGCAGCTTCTCAACACGTGGAGTAAAATAGCAGAACCCCGGACCGAACCCGAACGATTTTTGAAATGTCCGGGTCCGGGTCCGTGCCACGGACACCCAAAAGTTCGGTACGGACCCGAACGTTACAGTCCGGGTTCGCTCAACACTAATCACCACCCTTTTGTATTCTGAAGGCCCACCAGAAAGCATTTGCTCGGATGCAGTGAGCAGACTCAGCGAAAGGCATTTTCCTGAGAGACTCCCCCACCATGAAACAGGCCAAAAATGTCAGAAGAAATGCCGGCTGTGCTCCTGAGGAGGAACTAGAAGAGACACTGTATATTGTTGTCCACAATGTCCTTCCCAACCAGGCCTCTGTATAGGCAAATGTTTCTGCCGTTACCATACTTGTGTACATTATTAGTGAAGTATGGTAATTCTCATTTCCTGTCATTTTCCTCCCCAGCCCTTATGGCACTGCACTGTACATACTGCTGCCTTCTCCGGAACTGACTCTGGCCTGTTATACGACAATGTTTCTGCCTAACACTAAATATACTTCTGCCTGTTATACAATAACGCTTCTGCCTAACGCTAACTATACCTCTGCCTGCTCCCGAACTGACCCTGGCCTGTTATACGACAATGCTTCTGCTTAATGCTAAACATACCTCTGCCTGCTTTGGAACTGACCCTGGACTGTTTATTGACCATGTTTTTCTGCCTGCCTCTTGGACTGATCTTTTACCCTGCTACTGGAGTAGTGGGATTCATAAACACAGGGGTCTCACATATGTGAGGGGCTCCAGAATTATTTTTCTGTATGAAGAAAACGAAACAAATTATTTGGTTTTCTCATTCCCAGGATTAGGGTCTGGTGACTCGGAGGCTTCAAAGCAATTTGGGTGGGAGAAGCCTCTACCCCTGTCCCCATTCTTTCCTAGCCTGCTACCTGTTCTATGGACCATGTTCCTGCCTACTACCAGGACCAATATTTTGGCACTACTGGCAATATCTCTACCTGCACTGACTCTGGACTGTATATGGACAGTATTGCTGCCTGTACTGACTATGGACAATATTCCTGCTTGCTGCCTGGACAATTCGCTGACCACGTCCCTGCCTGCCTGGATCAGGGCTCTCCTCCTGTAGACAACTGCACTACTAAAACCACAGGTAATCTTTTGTTTACCCTTTGCTCAGCAGAAGGTATTTTGGGATGTAATTCTTGGTATGTACATGCTATGTGTTAGAAATATGAAGGGCCTTCAAAAATGTGATAGGTTGTCAGGAAATTAAATGCGTAATTTATGTTCCTAGAACACCTGATGGTGTTCCTTTGATGTTGGGCATCTGTATGTGGCCAGGCTGTATAAAACACGTGGCATCGCCATACTCAGGAGGAGTAGCAGAATATATTTTGGGGTGTCATTTTTGCTATGTACATGCTATGCATTGGAAATATCTTATAAATGGACAACTTTGTGTAAAAAAAAAAATGTTTTTATTTTTTTTCCATATTTTCCAAAAAGTTATGGAAAAAAATGAACTGTTCAAAAGACTCATTGTGCCTCATAGATTATACATTGGGGTGTTAGCTTTCCTAAATGGGGTCATTTTGTGGGTGTTTCCATTGTACTGGTGCTCCAGGGCCTTCAAAAGTGTAATAGGTGGTTGAGAAATGAGATGTGTATTTATGCTCCTAGAACGCCTATATGTGCTACTTCAAAGTTGTGGTCAGGCTGTGTAAAAGTATCACACATGTGGTTATCGCCATACTCAGGAGGAATAGCAGAATGTATTTTGGTGTGTAATTTGTGGTATGCACATGCCATTTGAGAGAAATAACCTGTTAACATAACCATTTTGTGGGGGGAAAAAAATCTTAATTTTGCAAAGAATTGTAGGGAAAAAATGACAACTTCAAAAAACTAACATGCCTCTTACTAAATACCTTGGAATGTCTACTTTCCAAAAAGGGGTCTTCTGGGGGGTATTTGTACTTGTTAGTGTCTCAAGAAATGAGATAGGCCATCAGTACATCAGGTGTGATCAGGTGTAATCAATTTTCAATGATTGCCACCATAGCATGTAGACTCTATAACTGACAGAAAGACCAAATAATATATACCGATTTGGGTTATTTTTACCAAAGATATGTAGTAGTATAAATTTTGGCAAGAATTTATGAAGAAAAATTACTAATTTGCAAAATTGTATAACAGAGATTAAGAAAAATGCATTTTTTTACAAAATGTATTTATCTTTTCATATATAGTATATATCTTTTCATTTATAGTGCAAAAAAAGAAAAACCCAGCGGTGATTAAATACCACCAAAAGAAAGCTCTATTTGTGTGAAAAAAAGGACAAAAAATGTGTATGGGTACAGTGTTGCATGACTGAGTAATTGTCATTCAAAATGTGGGAGCGCTGAAAGTTTGGAATTGGTCTTGTTAGGAAGGTGTTTAAGTGCCCAGTGGTCAAGTGGTTGATAAATTGCAGATATGGGACAAAAAGGGCCCTGGGTTAACATTCGGGCATAATATGTCAGAATAGTAACCTCAGTATCCTGAAGGGTGCCCAGTATCAAAAGGTACCTACCGTTTGGGTCTGCAATCTGTTTACTGCAATAAAAGAGATGGATTTGCGTAGAGCGATAAGCACTCCTCTCTGTTTAGTTGGTCTATTAGCTAAAAACACTTGGGGATACGTGGCGTCAAAATATTTAGGGTAGGAAGAGGATGAAAAGTGTGTTTCCTGCAGACAGGCAGTATCAACCTGTTGCTTTTTAAGATATTTTAGGACCTTTATTCTTTTTTGGGGAGAATTCATACTCTGAACATTCAGGGACAACCAATTTAGCAGCATTGTCTCTTAGAAAAATATGTAGTACATACCCTATCTGTCCACCCCATGAACCAAGGAAAGAGAAAGGTAGAAAAAAGAGCAGAGAAAGACAAAAGGAGAAGGCTGCCCATAAAATGGGAAGAGACCAAAGAGCATTTGGAGCACAATAAGCAAAAAAAGCATGGATGCAACAGTTTGTGGGACAAAAGGCCCACTCAGTGGTTGGAAGTTGGCCAAGACTGACATCTTAGCCAAGTGCCGATGCTAAGGGGGAGCAGTGGTCCGTTTGAACCACTTGTCATATAACAATCAATAAGAATATCATTAGCACAGAACCAAACATACTATGTAGTGGCTTTAAAGAAAGTAAAAAAATACTAGTAACAGTAAGGAAAAATAAAAAGTAAATGGATATGTAAAGGAAAGAGCCCCTTGGTCGCCCGTGGGCGCCACCCAAAAAAAGGGCCCCCCCCCAGGGCAAACAAGGAACCCAATACCACTGTAACTATGCACCTATAATAACATTCGCTAGATAAGCATAAACTAAAATTATGAAATAGAGAGCTTAACTTGCAAGGGTAAAATATTTAAACTGCATCGAAAGCCCTCCTGGGCCAAAGTCACCCAGGAACTATACGTGGGCAACCCCAGAACAAATAAGGCAACTCCCCCATCAATGAAGGGTCAAACTTGACCAGGAGTCATGTACCCCCACACCCTGAAAAAATCAAGGCGCTCCTGGGGCAGCAACGATAGGAAGTGAGGGGGACAGAGGGTGCCCCCCAGGGACCACATCAATATAGTTAACAGTAACAGCTGTTGCCAGGTTCCTAGTATAATGTGCAGCGTGGGTCACTATCACCCAGGGTCACCATCTCACAAATGGGGTAGCTCACAACAGGGTACAGACCCACAATTCCACTTACGAGTAGGAGGCAAGGACATGATGGGGGGGGGGGGGACTCCGTGGTTCCAAGTGCAGCTCCCTGACAACAGTTGAAGCAATCGCCAGGGGTGGCGTAAAAGTTAATATTGGGGGGCTTCAGGACATAGTAGGAGCAGTTTCTACGGAGTCATCCAAGGGGGAGTGGCATATCAAAAAGAGAAAGTGGTAGCCATCTTTGGCCCATTGGGGCTTTCTTAAAGCGTTGAGCCTCGAGATCCCGCAGGGCTTGAGAGGTAGGTTGAGACTTATGAGAAGTTTGAGGGGGCTGACGGGAGGGCTGTGAATATCTGGATTGAGAGGAAGATGGTGCATCTTCTTGAGAAGAAGGTATGTCAAGCTGCAAGTCTTGAAGGTGGCGTTGCAGATCTGCCAGAGAAGAAGCCTGGAAGTGGCAGCCTTGGTGTGTGAAAGAAAGTTTAAAGGGGAACCCCATCTGTATTTAATCCCTTGAGTTTGCAGGATGGACCCTAAGATAGGCTTTCAGGTTTCGGTATCTTGCGATGGTCACTGGTGACAGGTCCGCAAAAAGCTGAAGGGGGTTACCTTGGATCCTGTGCAGCCTGGAGGAGCATCTTGGTAAAAATTAAATTTAATGATTACATCCCTAGGCGGGCCCTCAGATGGCTTGAGGGCCAGGGATCTATGAATGCGATCAAACTCCAGTCTTTCCAGGGGGATTCCAGGAGCCAGTTCCTGAAAGAAAGCAGTTGCTGTGCCCTGCAAGTCAGTGATAGCTTCAGGTATACCGCGGATGCGCAGATGGTCTCTGTGGGCCCTATTTTCAGCGTCCTCTAACTTATCCCCCATGGCCTATAGCTCAGCTGACATTTTATCCACCTCCTCCACATTGCCCTCAAGCACAGTGGTGACCAAGTCCATGCAATGTTCTAACTGATTTGTGCGGTGGCCTATTTCTTTAAGGCCCTTCACTAGATCAGTGGAAAGCTTGCGGGGGGTCTGTGTGATTTCATCCCTCACTATCGAGCGGAATTTGGCCTGCAAGGAATCGGGGTCAGTTGCCAGTGGACTCACCAGGTCTCTAGGGAACTGATTAAAGCTATGAGTTGGGGATGCAGGGCCCACTGCAGAGAGCTGTGTGGAGTCGTCAGGCTCCGGTACCATCTTGGCTTTATTTCTGCCTGTAGCTGGAGAGGCCTTGAAGCGTTTATTTATTTCAGGTACTTATATAGCGCTCTCAATTTACGCAGCACTTTACATATATATTGTACATTCACATCAGTCCCTACACTCAAGGAGCTTACAATCTAAGGTCCCTAACTCACATTCATACATATAATAGGGCCATTTTAGACAGGATCTAATTTACCTACCAGCATGTCTCACACGCAGGCACAGGGAGAACATGTAAACTCCAGGCAGGTAGTGTCTTGGTCGTGTTGCTGGTTCTTCTGGCGTCTCTTGGTCGAGCGGTGCATAACTGCTGGGAGCCTGGGGTGTTCCGGAGCCGCAGTGCGCTGAAAAGTTGCAGTGGAGAGTGGGCTGTGCTGTGCTAGGCGAGCTGGGAGGTTCAGACGGCGTGGAGCAATTGAATCGGGC
The DNA here is from genome assembly GCA_018402905.1 of Glandirana rugosa. Taxonomy (NCBI): domain Eukaryota; kingdom Metazoa; phylum Chordata; class Amphibia; order Anura; family Ranidae; genus Glandirana; species Glandirana rugosa. The sequence continues at coordinate 314,319 of BLSH010378675.1, read as the reverse complement.
GTCCACCTTCCTTGCTCGCACGCATGCGCCCCCTCATTTTCAGGGTTTTTTTTTTCAAGATTCTGCAACTCAATGATTCATGGTAGAAAAGGATCCCAATCCCTTCAGTGCTTCACCTGTATGTAGACTGAAATGCCACACATAAACAGATTTTTTTTTTTAATCTTTATTTTATGAACAAATATTTAATACAGGCTGAATCTATGAGAAAGCATGCTAAGGCTTCTATCAAGAAAGCCCAGCAATACCTACATACTTTTTGACTGCTTCTCTAAACTAAAGCAAGGTGTTCCTGTCTCTGCTTGGAGGGAAGAGAGGTTGTGTCTCTTCTCTGATTTATTATGGTCTATTTTTAAGGCACCTTTCATACGGGGTGGATCTGCTCAACGGACTCCGCTAGCTCAGCGGGAGATCGCTCCGTTGATCCCCTCTGAGCTGGCGGGTGACAGGTCCGTCTCCGCTCACTATGCAGGGACTGACCTGTCAGAGCCCCACTGTTTTCTATGGGAAGATCAAATGAAAATGGACTGCATGTCCGTTTTGAGCTGATTCGATCCGCTGAACGGATGGCAAACGTATCTCCATACGTCTGTTTTGAGCTGCTCTTGTCGGATCACAGACGGGTGTCAGCGGACACATCTCCGCTGACATCCAACTGCCCATAGAAGTGAATGGGTGGTCCACTCTGATCCGCCTGAAAAACCGACTGGCGGATCTGAGCGGGTCGATCGTGTGAAAGGGGCGTAAGGTACATTTTATTGGATATTTTTTTTCTAGATTAAAAAAGAAAACAACCACAGTTTTTAACTGTAATGTGAACAGTAAAACCCAACAACTTGGCCTCATTCTGGCCATCACATGTGAACCCTTATCTGCAGCGGTGCTGTGTTGATGCAATGCAATTTTTTGGGAGGTTCTGTGCTGCCATAGATAACAGAACTAAAGAGGTATGACATTATCCTACCATATTAACGGCTTTATTCCATAGCCACTGATTTCTGATAAGGGTTCAGAGCAGGGGTGGACTAACACACTCAGGGCCCCAGGACCAAATAAAGCAAGGGCCCTCTGTCAAGACCCACCCCTGACCTCGCCCATGACCCACCCCTGACCTCGCCCATGACCCACCCCTGACCTCGCCCATGACCCACCCCTGACCTCGCCCATGACCCATCCCTGACCCCGCCCATGACCCATCCCTGACCCCAGGGTCTTTCTCTAACAGTGCCCATTAGAGATTCTCTATTAGAGAGAGACCCCCCCTCCAGGACCCATTAGAGACTACAAAGGAGTCTAATGGTACCTGGAGGGGGGGGGGGTCTCTTTCTAACAGAGTGTACAGTGAACACCTTCATTGACTCTGGTCCTCAGGCCCCTTCCTTGTGCCATGACTCTCACCCCTGCCCCAACCTCTCACAAAGTAGAAATAAAATTGGCACTGTGTAGTGCTCCTCTTACCTTAACTAAGAGTACTGTAGCTGTGGCTGGTTCCCACGTCCTCTGTTGCTGGCTCCTGCATCCTCTGTGGCTGTCTCATGTGGGTGGCTGGCTGGCACCCTGGCCCTGCTGTGGGTGGATCACTTGCGTGGGTGGCTGCCTGGCTTGCACCCTGTTGTGGCTGGCTGGTATGTCTTCTCCTCTTCTGCCGTTCCAGGTACTGTTTGCCGAAGTGAGGGAGAGACTTGGAGGCAGGCGGCCCAGTGCACTGTGCAACACGCAATGACGTAGCGTGCGTGTGAAAAGTCCTCTGTGTCCATTTCCTATGTTGGAAAGAGCCCCCATCAGTGCCCATCAATGCAGCAGCTGATCAGTGTTCATCAATGCAGCCTCACCAGTGCCCATGAATGCAGCCTCACCAGTGCCCATCAATGGAGCCTCCCCATTGCCCATAATGCAGCTTCAGCACCTGTTCCCATGAATGCAGCCTCACCACCAGTGCCTATAATGCAGCCTCGCCACCAGTGTCCATAGTGCAGCCTTGCCACCAGTGCCCATAATGCAGCCTTGCCACCAGTGCCCATAATGCAGCCTCGGCACCAGGGCCCATAATAAAGCCTCGTCCTCAGTGCCTCACAATGCAGCTTTGCCACCAGTGCCCCGCAATGCAGCCTCGCCACCAGTGCCCCTCAATGCAGCCTCGCCACCAGTGCCGATAGTGCAGCCTTGCCACCAGTGCTGATAGTGCAGCCTCGCCACCAGTGCCCATAATGCAGCCTCGCCACCAGTGCCCCTCAATGCAGCCTCGCCACCAGTGCCCCTCAATGCAGCCTCGCCACCAGTGCCCATAATGCAGCCTCACCACCAGTGCCCCTCAATGCAGCCTCACCACCAGTGCCCATAATGCAGCCTCCCAACCAGTGCCCCTCAATGCAGCCTCACCACCAGTGCCCATAATGCAGCCTCGCCACCAGTGCCCATGAATGCAACCTCACCACCAGTGCCCATGAATGCAACCTGATCATTGTATGGGGGTTAGAGAGGAGAGCCGCCGGATCACACAGATCTCCCGCTGTTACACCTGGCGCTGCTGTCATCCGATGTCCCGCCTGATAGATGTCACACATCCCTGGCATTGGACCAGTGTGACGTCTGTCAAAGGAGCCAGGAGACGGGACATCGGATGACAGCAGTTGGGACATCCCCGCTCTGTGCGGTGCTCACCCTCCCCCCTTACCTTCTGAGGCAGCGCTGAGGCCCAGGTGGACCCGAAAATATGGTCACCGGGGCCCTCGGACCACGGCCGAACGGACCGACCGGTCAGTCCGCCCCTGGTTCAGAGCCACCTCTGAGCCATTATTAGTCATAGTGTATACAGTCAGGTTTATTTACTCAAGCTGGAGAGTGCAAAACTTATGCATAGAAACCAAGCAGCTTCTAGGTTTTATTGCCAAAGCTTAACGGAACAAGCTAAAGTTAGAAGCTGATTGGCTACCATGCACAGCTGCACTAGATTCTGAGTGCACCATCTTTAGTAAATCTACCCCCAGTGAGTTAAAAACCGATGAAATTCATACATCAGGAGTACAGTCCCACCTTAAGTTACAGAAGTACAGAATATTGTAGATGCAACACTCAACAGATTTTTAAATGAACAAAGCTGGGGTTCCATCACTGGAGCTTGTAGACCTTGGGAACCCAAAGCAGCACCCGTCTACTTATATAAGATGACTTTATTTCTACTGATGATGATCAAAAATGTTAGGTTGATAGCTGTAATTCAGGGTGCTCATCCTTTTGAAGAGCGAGGGCCACTTAAGTAACTTGGTAACCGGTCGTGGGCTACAATGAGTAGAGCGGGCGGATGACAGGTCCATGTCCACTCTGCATATGCAGAAAGGACACGGATACAGCCCGCTCTACTCTATGGGCCCTCCAATCCGCACAGATAGTGGATCGGATTGGAGGTAGGCGGGTGTAAACAGACACAAGGTGAATGGAGGGTCTAATTGGATTGGACCAAACGCGTGAAAGGGGTCCTAGGCTGCTTTCAGACTGATGCGTTGCGGTTTACCCACACCGTGGGTGCAGCACTGTGCACCTGTTGCTTTCCTGTGGGTTAGCTGCACTTTGCCATAGACTTTTATTATATCCTGCAGGTGTGGTGAGCTCTCAGAAAGTGCAGGTAATAACAGAAGTCTATGGTTCAGCGCAGGTAACCCGCAGGTGTGATCAGTTTGAAAGCAGCCCAGTAAGCACTGCAGAACAGATATACCCATATATACACATTTTAGTAATAAACATACCTTTAATAACAGTCTTCCATTTGGGTATCGGTGGCTGTTGCTGTCCCAGGCAGAGTACGTTTGGTATCACCCCGCCTGTGACAGGAGCCGGCACTATACAGGAAGCATCGGCTTATGCGGCTCGCGTCCTCTACTCCCGGCTTCATACACAACACTGATACTCTGGGGTGGCAGGTCAGGAACTCGCGTTCTGGGCTTGCCGACCTGACATCCTAGAGCAGAAGGTCGCGGGCCACATCAGAGGGCTCCGCAGGCCACATGTGGCCCCCGAGCCACTTGTTGGGCACCCCTGCTGTAAGGCCTCATTCACATGGGCGTACTTAAGTGTACATCTGTGCGAACGGCTGTGTTCGCTCACACAGGATGCACAGGTGTTCCATGCACCGTCAAAGTCACTGCTCCCAAAAAACATCCGTGCAGGTTATGTCCCCAAATGCATACTGTTTGCGTTCAGTGACACACACCTGCACCCACACAGATGTCAAATTGGGAGCAGCAGCTGTGTCTAGGCACACAACACCTGTGCGAGCAAACACGGCCCTTTGCACAGATGTATGCTTAAAGTGCATGTGAACCCTCACATGTACCCAGTGAAGTGAACAGCCTCAGATGATACACAGAGATGAAACAAATCTCCCTATATAAGTATTACATGTATATATGCTGTCTTCTTCTGTAAATATCCTTTAGAAAGTGGAGATCATGTTAACATTTTTCTCTTCCTGGTTACCTCTGGGTGTGGATCATTGGAATACAGTCAAGCAGAGGCGTCGCTGGGGGGGTGGCTATTGAGGCTAGAGCCCCAAATCTCTAGCTGACATTGGCCACCCTGAATGCGGGCACCCGGCCCGCTGACATTTGCTCCTGGGTCGCAAGACCTGCGGGGTCTGCTGGAGCCTCTCTGTGATTGGTGTCATCCCCAGCACTCCCGTATCGCCCAGGATTTGAGCCGGCTCCATTCTTCCCCTCCCTGAGCGTCCTATGGTCTGGAGCCTCGGGCTGATGTTCGGGCTTCTTCTGCTGTCACTCCCTGGAGATCTGGCTACAATCCCAGTACCTAATCCCCGAAGGTTTCCTTCTGGTACCCCTGTCTCCTGAAGTGCCTGGTCCTTCTCCTAGACAGACACTGAGGTGGGATAGCCATCCATCCACCTCCTTTGTCTCTTATGACTGGCATGGCTACCGCGAGTCTGCGTGCTCTTTGGGCACTTTTATTGTCCACTGATTGACCCTGATCATTTTATTTCTGGATGTATACTTTTATGCAACTCCCAACTGTAGCCAGCTCCTGAGCCCTGGGGCTCTCTGGGGACACCCTGATGTAAGGGGGGCTCTCTGGGGACACCCTGATGTAAGGGGGGCTCTCTGAGGATCCTGATGTAAGGGGGGCTTTCTGGGGACCCTGATGTAAGGGGGGCTCTCTGGGGACACCCTGATGTAAGGAGGTACTCTGACCGCTCTGGACACCTGATGGAAGGAGTGACTCTGCTGGGGATACCTGGTGAAAGGAGGTACTCTGCTGGGGACACCTGATAGCATCTGGTAGCAGGCAACGTGGCAAGTGACACACTTAGGGCTCCCACTGATTCTGCATTATGGTAAGTTGAATGATTTCATTTTATATTACAGTGTAATAAAAAAAATAATGCGCTTCAATTATCCTGACACCATAACAACCATGGTGCCAGGATGATTGAAGCACTAACACCAGGGGTTTGGAGTATCTTTATCTGCTCAGTTGATAAACTTTCTGGAATACACATATTGTTATTGTGGTGTAGGATCCGGGCCTGCTGTCCTTCCATCCCTCTTTCTTTCCTTCCTTCTCTCTACTTCCCTCCCTATTTCTTTCTTTCTTCTTTCTTCCATCCTTCGTTCATCTCAGACTTGAACCACACCCCTTTGAGCCACACCCCTTTAAGCCATGGCTACTATTTAGTTTAAACCACACCCATTTTTGCCATGGTGCGCTTTGTGTGCCCCATTTCTTTGGGCTGAAACCCCTGGTCTTTTTCCCACCTAGCAACGCCCCTGCAGCCAAGACAGCTGATTGGAGGAAAGGCGCACACCCCCTCTCCTCATAGGCAAAGGAAGAAAGCAATGTGCAGAGCTCTGCTCTTAGACGACAAGCAGTGTGCTAATCTATTTATAGCAACCTCCCCATCACACACTTTTATCTCCTGTCTTGGAGAATGTGTGACCACTTATCAGGCTGATAACAGAGCTACTGAGGAAGAGACAGCTAGGAGACATAGTTATTTGAAGAGAGATAAGAAAACACTGCAGATCTATGTGCCCAGCTCAAATTTCATGAATCGGGTTTACATCCACTTTAAGTACACCTGTGTGAACAAGGCCTAAAGTATAAAGCTGCCTCTTTGCCCCATAGACAAGGTAAATCTGGCCCTGCATATGAAATATATTACTATGATTTCCATTTCTCTGTTTCAGGAATTCATATTGTTTTTAGAGTTTCAGCTCCAAAGCTAGCCTCATGTCCAGTATGCCTCTAATAATTTTCTAGATAAAAAAATCGCTTAAAAAGTCAGTATTTTTGGAACATGTAATGCTTTGTTTTTAAGGATTGGGAGACGTCCGGTCATATTAATCTCAATGTTATTGATGATGGCGTTTGGTGTTGGAGCAGCATTTGTGTCAGATTTTTACGTCTATACAGCCCTGCGGTGCGTTGTGGGAATGGCCATGTCGGGGGTCCTGATCAACAATCTTGTGTTAGGTAATAGGTGTGAGACTCATTGCTTTATAATTCATTTATTTGCCTTCTAATATATGTTTATTTTAAAGCATTAAAAAAGGAATTGCCCTGTTTGATTGGGGCCCTTCTGTCTAGTGGTATAGAGTGGTTACTACCCTATGCAGGCCTCTTTATAAAACAAACTCTTCTGCTGCTGTTTTTGATGCGACTTAGGAGGCTGCAATATGACAAGTGATACATTTTTCTTCAGTGATGTTAATCCAAAAGAAAACAGAAATATACATTGTGAACGCATATACCAATTTGGAATACTTTTTTTTTTTTGCTCTGGCCATTCTTACTTTTGTGCACAATATCGTTAATGCAAACAGGAAATGTGTAACAACGTTATCATTAAGTATCTTTCATTTCAGTTGCTGAGTGGGTGGGATCGTCACAGCGCGCTTATGCCACCATCAGTGGCCATGTTTGTTTTGCCGTTGGACAAATGGTTTTGGCAGGAGTCTGCTATGGCATCAGGAACTGGAGGTTGTTGCAGATAGTTTGCTCAGCCCCAACTGCCCTTTTATTTTTCTACATCTGGTGAGTAAGGTACATGAAACAATAAAAATGGGCATTCTTGTCATTATCAATGGAAGGAATAATTAATGTATTAATCTTACTTACCAACATAGTATACTACATAAAGTATATTAAAGTGTATGTTAACCACTTCAGCCCCGGAAGGATTTCCCACTTTAGGACCAGAGCACTTTTTGCGATTCGACACTGCGTCGCTTTAACTGACAATTGTGCAGTCGTGCGGCGTTGTACCCAAGCAAAATTTGCTTCCTTTTTTTCTCACAAATAGAGCTTTCTTTTGGTGGTATTTGATCTCCTTTGCGTCATTTCTGATCACCACTATAAACAAAATTTTGCAAAAAAACCCCAAATTTCTTACTTTTTGCTAAAATCCAAAAAAAAAAATAAAAAATTTTTTTCATCAGTTTTGGCCGATTTATATTCTTTCTCATATTTTTGGTAAAAAAAAAATCGTAATCGGCGTTTATTGATTGGTTTGCGCAAAAGTTGCCGCGTTTACGAATGATGAGAATTAATTTATGTTTTTAATTTTTTTTATTTTTTACTAGCAATGGCGGTGATCTGCGATTTTTAGCGGTACTGCGATATTGCTGCAGACATGTCAGACTATTTTGACACTTTTTTGGGACCATTGGCATTTATACATCGATCAATGCTATGAAAATGCATTGATTACTGTGTAAATGCCATTGGCAGTGAAGGGGTTTACCTGGAGGGGGCGCTCTAAGTGTTAACTGTGTTCCCTGTGTATGTTCTAACTGTATGGGGGCTGGGCTGGCTGGGGGAGGGGAGTGATCACAGCTCCCATATACAGGAAGCCTATGATCACAGCCCTTCCCCCTCTGTCAGAACGGAGATCCGTGTTTACATACACAGACCTCCATTCTTTCACTGCGGGGGGAGCCATCTGGGGTAGCCGGCGGAGATCGAGTCCGCCCTACCCGCTCCCTGGCTCCCCCAGAACACAGTGAGCATGCGCTCACAGTGAGCGATCTCTCTGCGATAACAAGCTACCTTGCTGCCATCAAACTGCGGTCGGCAAGTTGTTAGGTCAATTTTTACTGTCGTTTTGAATAAAGTAAGAAAGGGTTAGAACCACTGTCAGGTTTTTACTGCTATCTGGGGCTACATTAGAGAGATTTCCCTTCAGTTCCTGTCAGGCCCGTACTGGGACAAAAAATAGGCCTAGGCATTTTAAACTAAGCAGCCCGATTTTCTTTTTTTTTTTTAAATCAAAACCTTACTGTGAGAGGAGGACCAAGACCCCTGTGGGCTTATTGGAGGATGGCAGACCAGCACAGCACCAGAGAAGAAGAATGAAGACCATATCTAGCTACGCCCATAGTGTATCCTAAGCATGTTGCTTATCCTACCTGATGTGACCTGATGATCCTCTGATAGGTTGCCCCGTCTACGGGTCTACTGTCCCTCCCTGAACGCTGGCATCCTCTACTGAGCGCCTGCATTTCTATCGAGGGTCACATCCCCAGATGTGAAGGACTATAAGTTCCAGCATGAACCCCTGAGATCTAAGGATGTAACAGCTTAGATCTCAGGGGTTCATGCTGGGACTTGTAGTCTGACTAGTTGGGGGGTTGTTACATCCTCAGCTCTGTGGGGTTCATGCTAGGACTTGTAGTCCTTCCCTTTTGGGGGTCACATTCCCCCAAAACTGAAGGACTACAAGTCCCTGCATGAACCTCTGAGATCTAAGGGGACACATCCTTAGATCTCAGGGGTTCATGCTGGGACTTATAGTCCTTCACATTTGGGGTTGTGACCCTCCATAGAGATGCCAGAGGAGATGTGACCTTCTCCTCCTGTTCTAATCCTTCAAGGGTGTTATCTGTCATCCAGCACTAGCTCAGCATCCATCTTCTCTGTCCCTGCATCTCTGCCCGGCTCCTTCATGATAGCCCAACAGGTTCCGCAGAGGCTGCAAGAGGTGGGTGGAGCTGAACACTAGGAGGAGGAAGTTACATCCTCCTCCGATCTGAATGCTGGGGACTGTCGCCAGGCAGTTCTAGCATCCAGACAGTGGGCAGTGGCGGCCAGCGGTGGAACCGGGTCTTAGCCGAGACTAGTACTGTGAGTGAAGCAGTGGACTTTTTTTGGAGCATCCGAGCGATCCGGGGAGCAATTTCCACCCTGCTCCCCATCCCAGTCTGCAACTTGACACTACAGATGCTCAATGTGCCCTATGGCCAGTCCAGGCCTAGTTCCTGTCCTGCTGATGAAGGTTTGATCACAGAAGAAGTAAGGTAAAATTTCCAACAGCAAGACAGAAATTAAACTGCTCTTTAAAACTTCAGCCCCGGAAGAATTTCCCAGGTTAGGACCAGAGCACTTTTTGCGATTCGGCACTGCGTCGCTTTAACTGACAATTGCGCGGACGTGTGACTATGTATCCAAACAAAATTTGCGTCCTTTTTTTCCCACAAATAGAGTTTTCTTTTGGTAGTATTTGATCCCCTCTGCGTCATTTCTGATCACCGCTATAAACAAAAGAAGAGCAACCATTTTGCAAAAAAAACCCAAATTTCGTACTTTTTGCTAAAATACAAATCCAAAAAAAATAATATAAAAAAACATTTTTTTTCATCGGTTTTGGCCGATTTATATTCTTCCTCATATTCGTGATAAAAAAAATCGTAATCAGCTTTATTGATTGGTTCGCGCAAAAGTGGCCGCGTTTACGGATGGTGAGAATTCATTTCTGGGGTTTTTATTTATTTATTTTTTACTAGTAATGGCGGCGATCTGCGATTTTTAGCGGTACTGCGATATTGCAGCGGACATGTCAGACATTTTTGACACTTTTTTGGGACCAATGACATTTATACAGTGATCAGAAATTTAAATGTCCACTGATTACTATATAAATGTCATTGGCAGGGAAGGGGTTAACCTGCAGGGGGAGAGCTAGGGGTTAACTATGTTCCCTGGGTGTGTTCTAACTGTGGGGGGACTGGGCTACCATGGGCATGAGAGATCTAACTGATCCCAGTGACAGGGATCAGTAGATCTCCCATGCCCCCACTAACAGAGCGGGGAACCGCCATGTTTACATCGGCGGTTCCCCGTTCTTTTGCTGTGGCCGCTCATCACGGCTCGCCGGTGGACATCGGGTCCACCCGAGCCGCGGGCACACTCCGCAGATCGCCGCTTTTTTACGGCGATTCGCGCCCAGCGTTCCACACTGCCGCCATAAATAGACGGTGGGCGGTGTGGAACTGGTTAAGTAGCTTAAAGGTTGGCTGGAACCCATCCATTTTATTGTGTCCATGTTGCAGATTTTTTATTTTTTATTTTTTTTTTATAATTTACTTGTATTTATTTACTTACCATGTTTTAGATTCATTAGTGGGTTTCTCTGTGCCTCTCTATGCAATGCAAACAGATCAGTGTTGATTGAGAGAAGCCAGCAGGGTGCTCCTTAATTGAAGTCCAATAAATGAAAGGGGTGGGCCAGGGACAGTTAGACTAAGAAGGACTACAGGTCTCTGGGACAGGAAGTGAAGGTAAAACTCACAACACAGAACACAGATAGCAAAAAATAAACTGTCTGGTTTTAGCTATTACTCTACCCAAAACGAAGAAAGAAAAAAGCTATCCATACAGATCATGTTATTCTGGGCAGCCTGCCACCTCCTCAAACTTTGCTCTGTAGGCCTATCTGGGGTTTCTTCAGGCCAAACCCTGTCTGTGGGGCATTTCCCACCTGCCCCAATTGTAAGAACAACTTTGTATCATGCCGTCTAACTTTTCCCAACTTCTAAAATTACACTCTTGCAGGATTCTCCCAGAATCTCCCAGATGGCTTTTAACTAAAGGAAGGCATGAAAGAGCAAAAGAAATCCTCCGAAAAGCAGCCTCGGTCAATAAAAAGAAGTTTTCTGAGGAATTGCTTACACAGGTATCAGGAATTCATGTTTTACACAACATTATGCAGAAAACAGCCTGACATAAAAAAGAAAATCTACACCTTAGTCTGGGTGTATTGGACAGGTATGATTTCACCCTGAGACTCAGCATTTTAAAGAGACCCTGTCACCAACTGAAAAAGATGCAGGTACAAGCACACAAAAAGTATTTTAAATACTTACTAGCAGTGTTTTTCCTTTCCACAAACAATCTTGTATTCCCTTGCAGGGTGGTTTTGAACTTGCTAGAAAATGTACAACCTCCTCCCTCCTTGCACATCATAGCCCTCTCCTCTTTTAAGGCTGCTTTCACACTGAGGCGTTTTACAGACCCTATTTCGCTATAAATAGCGCCTGTAAAGCACCTCAAAAGTCTCCCCCCCAATCCACCCCAATGTGAAAGCCCTGAGTGCTTTCACACTGGGGCGGTGTGCTAGCAGGACGTTACTAAAAGGCCTGCAAGCAGCATCTTTGGGGCGGTGAGGGGAGTGGTAATATACCGGTCCTCTACCGCCCCTGCTATTGAAATGAATGGCAAGCGCTTCTGAAGCGGCTGCACACCGCCTCGGTAGCGCTCAGCGCCCGCACTTTTAACCCCTTTTTAACCCCTTATGGGGGGTTAAAAGCGTGGTGCTCCCGCCCGCATAGCGGAGCCCTATCGCTGGTAAAACTCCGCTAAAACTAGCCGGGTTTTACCGCTTCAATGTGAAAGTAGCCTAACTGTGCCTAATTACAGTCTGTGCTGACCTAGCTTTATGTAAACTTGTATGTACAGTAGCTGATAGGCGAAAAGAAAAGGGGATTACTATAAGGCATCATCCACACAGAATGTGCCAGAAGTGTTTTTGAGTGTTTTTACATTTGTGTTTTTGAGCATTAGCCTTTTTTTAGTCTTTTTTTTTTTTTTTTCAATGGATCAAAAACTACTAAGAACGCTGGTGAGCCACGGTTTTGGGCATTTTTATTTTATTATTTATTTCAGGTGCTTATATAGCGCCGTCAATTTTCGCAGCTCTTTACACATATTTTATACATTCACATCAGTCCCTACCCTCAAGGAGCTTATAATCTAAGGTCCCTCCCTAACTCATATGCATATACTAGGGCCAATTTAGACAGGGGTTTTCTGCGTTTGAGTGTTTTTTCAGCTAAAAAACTCCTCTCAGAACCCAATAGTCTTGTTTTTTTTTTTTTACGGCTCAAAAACGCCCCTGCCCAAAACAGTTGGTAACAGCTTATGTGTGCATGGACACATAGGATAACACGATGGGGAGTTTTTGACTGTGGAAAAAGAGTCTGAAGCCAAAAACAGCAGCTGTAAAAACGTACAAAAATGTCCTGTGTGCATGAGGCCTAAAGCAGGGCTCAAAATGTACAGTCATGAGCTACAAGCCAGTTGCCCCAGCCAACCCCTACCATGCCCTGCCCCTAATTCCGGTCCTAAACACGCCCTTGTAAATTTTCTCCTGAAATTACACTGTTAAAAGTTTTATGCAGAATCAAGTTACAAAAATAAATATTAACAACAACAACAATGTTATCAGTGCCCATCAGTGCAGCCTCAGTGCCCATCAGTAACGTATATCAGTGCAGCCTCATCAGTGCCCATCAGTGCAGCCTTATCATTGCCCATCAATGCAGCCTATCAGTGCCCATCAACACAGCCTCATCAGTGCCCATCAACACAGCCTCATCAGTGCCCATCAACACAGCCTCATCAGTGCCCATCAACACATGCCTCATCAGTGCCCAGCCATCGGCCAGGAAAATGTGAGGAAAGGAGATGAAGAGGAGAGCCAGCCAGATTACACAGAGAGGGGATCACCCTCTGTAACATGGCTTGGCTCTAAAATGTTAGCTGCTGTCAAACACAGTCCTGCCTCCTGGACCGGCTCCTATGATAGACGCCACACTACTTCAATTTCCCGGCATTGGACCAGTGTGCTGTCTGTCGTAGGAGCCGGTCCAGGAGGCGGGGTTTTATTTGACAGCGCCTGGCGTTTCAGAGCCAATACAGAAGGAGATCCCCTCTCTGTGTGATCCGGCTGGCTCTCCTCTCCCTTTGCCACAGTTTCCTGGCCAATCACCGGGAAGAGAATCGGCTCCCATTTAACCCCATCTCCCCGGTGTCATGTGACTCGTTAGTGTTACAAGGTCTCAGGTGTGAATGGGGAGTAGGTGTGTTAAATTTGGTGTTATCGCTCTCACGCTCTCATACTGGTCACTGGAAGTTCAATATGGCACCTTGTGGCAAAGAACTCTCTGAGGATCTGAAAAAAAGAATTGTTGCTCTACATAAAGATGGCCCAGGCTATAAGAAGATTGCCAAGACCCTGAAACTGAGCTATAGCACAGTGGCCAAGACCATACAGCGGTTTCACAGGACAGGTTCCACTCAGAACAGGCCTCGCCATGGTTGACCAAAGAGGTTGAGTGCACATGCTCAGCGTCATATCCAGAGGTTGTCTTTGGGAAATAGACTCTGAATGCTGCCAACATTGCTGCAGAGGTTGAAGGGGTGCGGGATCAGTCTGTCAGTGCTCAGACCATACGCTACACACTGCAACAAATTGGTCTGCATGGCTGTCATCCCAGAAGGAAGCCTCTTCTAAAGATGATGCACAAGAAAGCCTGCAAACAGCTTGCTAAAGACAAGTAGACTAAGGACGTGGATTACTGGAACCATATCCTGTGGTCTGGCGAGACCAAGATAAACGTATTTGGTTCATACGGTGTCAAGCGTGTGTGGCAGCAACCAGGTGAGGAGTACAAAGACAAGTGTGACTTGCTTATAATCAAGCATGGTGGTGGGAGTGTCATGGTCCGGGGCTGCATGAGTGCTGCCAGCACTGGGGAGCTACAGTTCATTTAGGGAACCATGAATGCCAACATGTACTGTGACATACTGAAGCAGAGCTTGTTCCCCTCCCTTTAGATACTGGGTTGCAGGGCAGTATTTCAACAGAATGACCCCAAACACACCTCCAAGATGACCACTGCCTTGCTAAAGAAGCTGAGGGTAAAGGTGATGGACTGACCAAGAATGTCTCCAGACCTAAACCTTATTGAGCATCTGTGGAGCATCCTCAAATGGAAGGTGGAGGAGCGCAAGGTCTCTAACATCCACCAGCTCCGTGATTTTGTCATGGAGGAGTGGAAGAGGACCCCGGTGGCAACCTGTGAAGCTCTAATGAATTCCATGCCCAAGAGGGTTAAGCCAGTGCTGGGAAATAATGGCGTCCACACAAAATATTGACACTTTGGGCCCAATTAGGACATTTTCACTTAGGGGTGTACTCATTTTTGTTGCCAGAGGTTTAGACATTAATGGCTGTGTGTTGAGTTATTTTGAGGGGACAGCAAATTTACACTGTTATACAAGCTGTACACTCACTACTTTACATTGTAGCAAAGTGTAATTTCTTTAGTGTTGAAAAATGTGGCAGTGGGACCAACCTTCTTTGGTCGACCATGGCGAGGCCTGTTCTGAGTGGAACCTGTCCTGTTAAACGGCTTTTTTTCAGATCCTCAGAGAGTTCTTCGCCATGAGGTGCCATGTTGAACTTCCAGTGACCAGTATGAGAGAGTGAGAGCGATAACACCAAATTTAACACACCTGCTCCCCATTCACACCTGAGACCTTGTAACACTAATGAGTCACATGACACTGGGGTGGAAACATGGCTAATTGGGCCCAATTTGGACATTTTCACTTAGGGGTGTACTCACTTGTTACCAGCAGTTTAGACATTAATGGTTGTGGGTTGAGTTATTTTGAGGGGGCAGCAAATTTACTCTGTTATTCAAGCTGTGCACTCACTACCTTACATTGTAGCAAAGTGGCATTTCTTCAGTGTTGTCACATGAAAAGATATAATAAAATATTTACAAAAATGTGAGGAGTGCACTCACTTTTGTGAAATACTGTGTGTATATATATATATCATAGTTTGTAGACTCTATAACTTTCACACAGACTAAATACTATACACTGATTTGGATTATTTCTACAAAAACAAGTGGCCTAAATTTATTAAGAAGATTATTTATGTGCAAAATAGAAAGGACTATAACCCGCACTCCCTGATATCCCATTGTGATAGCGATAGTGATCCTCTCCCCACACCCACTGTCACAATTTAAAAACAGTGCGGTTGTACTGGGCTCTGCCCACGCAGCCATGTCATTCATTCACACAGAGCTTTGTGACTAAATGAACTACAAGTCCTGTCTGGCACCGCAGCAGACGGCTAGAGCAGAGTGCTCTTGAAGTTCATTGACTCTTCCTGGTACAGGCAGACAGCTGAACTGAGAGTCTGCAGGAGCTTGACTCTGTGATAGAGGTCCACAGGACAGAGGACAAATTTTCCTGGAGAGAACTTTGCTAAAATTATAATTTTTTTTTTTGACAGAGTAGGTAGGGTTCAATCTCTATCAGTTTTTTTTATGCTGTATGCTGCCAAGGAGATTTCCCTTTCACTTCCTGTTCTGGGGACACAACAGAAAGTAAGAGAAGACTTCTCATTTACAACTGTTGACACCAATGAATTATTTTCTCTCACCTCTTCCTCTCATGACAACTATAAATGTTGGATTTTCCCATCTTGATGACAATGGTTAACAGTACAAATAGGGGGTTGAATCTACCCTGAGTCAGTGGGTTTAACCCCTCACAATTTTATCCAAATCTAAAAAAAAAAACAGTTTAGGATACCTTTTACAGAAGTATTTTACCCAGATGTACCTGAAGCCAGCAAAAATAAATAAATGATTAAAATGCAGTTTCCACAGTCCTTAGGGCAATGTATGTCCTTCTACCCTAGTTATAATTCCCCTTTTCCAGTGTATCAGATAATGGTAGCATCATACTGTAGAGCAGGGGTGTCAAACTTGATTTCATCGTGGGCAGTATCAGCATTATGGTTGCCCTGAAAGGGCCGGTTGTATATGTAAGACTAGATGTCCAGAGCACCACCCCCCCCCCTTACATCAGATGCCAATAGCCCCCCACCATAAGAAGTTAAGGGTTCCCCACCCTTCCTTGCATCACAATGGGGGCAGACTTTGGAAGCAGAAAGAGCAGGGTCTAGAGGAGGACCAGAGGAGAGCTGGAGTCTTCTGAATGCTGAGACCAGGGGAGGTGAATATGAGGGGGTGCTGCAGCTGCACAGAGGGGAGCAGGATCTGAAGGAGTTCTGTCCTCCGCTCTGCGGCCGACTGTTGAGACAGGGGTGGTGGAGATGAGGGGAGTGCTGCAGCTAAGGTGTGAGGGCCACATGAAATGACCCAGAGGGCCGGATTTGGCCCCCGGGCCTTGTGCTTGACACCTGTGCTGTAGAGAATCTCAGGGTAGGTGAACTGAAGAGTTTTATGATAATGACACTGACCATTGTAGTGATTTATCAAACTTATGATGTTATATAATATTGTGTCTCTAAGCTACAGGAGGAAAAAGAAACAGAATCGAGAAACATGTTAGACCTTTTCAGGATTCCAACCCTAAGAAGAGTTACACTTGTTATGAGCTTTGTGTGGTAAGTTCTTTTCTAATGCTTGGACCTGAGCAAATGTAATGTAAAGAAGATGCTAAATATGAATACTTAAAACGGAGCTCCACCCAAAAGGAGAAGTCCCACTTGTTTGCACCCTCCTCTGCCACATTTGGCACTTTTTTGGGGGGGGAGCGGGTACCGTCTCAGATCGCCGAGGTGATCTGAGCCAGAAGTTCACCCCCCCTCCTTGCCCCGCAGTCTCCTGGGACACATCACAGGTTACAGAAAACTATGGGACCATTCACAAGGCGCGGCATGGATCGTGCATATGCAGGAGGAAACCGGATTTAAAGCTGCAAGCCTTCAATTCCTGTTTGACTTACATGAGATGCCAGCACCTGCATCCGAAGCCGATTGAAGAATCGATTTGGGTGAGGACATTGCTTAATTCTTGGGCAGGTAAGTGTCTTTATATTAAAAGTCAGCAACTACAGTATTTGTAGTTGCTGACTGTTAATTTTTTGGGGGGAGGCTGGAGCTCCTTTTTAACCACTTGCTGCAAAATCGCGTGGTTGTACCTGCAGCTGCAGGCATCTCCCTGGTACCATGTTTTAGAGCCCACGGTCGGCTTTCTTGTAATAACAGTTGCAGGTAATCCGCCGCACGCCCCCCCCCCTCCTGCCGCCTTCCGCAGCTCCGCCTGGTTCTCCCGTCCCACCGGGAGACCTGAGCCACCAACCAGCACGTCCACTGGCTGGCCGAAGACTCAAACAAAGCTGAATTTGGCTTTGATCAGGTCTCCGATGTAGAAACCTGGAAGCAACGTCACAATGTCACTTCCGGTTTCCTCGGCAGCCAGCGGCACCAGTAAAATGTCAGTATTCAAAACTACCCATCTTGATGTTTTGAATACTTTCAAGCCCAGAGGAGGGGTTTGGGGTCTTTTAGACCCCAGATCCCTCCATAAAGAGTACCTGTCACTGTCTATTACTGTCATAAGGGATGTGCACATTCAGAAAATCTGATTTTTTTTTTCTCTAAAGGGACAATGTAAAAATAAAAAAAAAATAACAAAATAAATAAGAAAAAAAATTGAAAAGGTCGCCTATGAAGATTTTTAAGTACGTTGTCGCCATTCCACGAGTGTGCGCAATTTTAAAGCATGACATGTTAGGTATCTATTTACTCAGCGTAACAACACCTTTTACATTTTACAAAAAAAATTGAGCTAACTTTGCTGTTTAGTTCTTTTTTAATTAATTGAAGTGTATTTAAAAAAAATGCCTTTGAAAGACCACTGCACAAAAACAGTGAGGCATAAAATATTGCAATGACTGCCATTTTATTCTCTAGGGTTTCTGCTTAAAATATTTATAATTTTGGGGGGGGGGGGGGGGTTCTAAGTAATTTTCTAGCAAAAAAATACTGATTTTAATTTGTAAACAAATCTCAGAAATAAGCCCTTTCTTGAAGTGGTTTAGCAATGTGTGTGTGGTGCTCAGAGCATTAATGAAAGCACATCTCCAGCCTCCCACCTGATGCACAGGATGTCACAGAGACAGAGAGTGAAGAGAAATATTCCCAAAGGGACACAGACATAAAAAAAAGAAAATCCAAAAAACAAGCAATAAAAACAGGGGTTTGACTCTCCTTGTACAACAAAGATGCTTTCATTTTTCATGTTTCCCTCTTTGAGATTTTCCCTCATCTCCAGGACACAGTGACAGGTGGGTAGAAAGGTGTACAGAGGATATAGATAGAAATAAAAGAAAATTCGAATAGGTAATAGATTTTGGCTGAAATTGGGTCTTAATTCTCTTCGGAAATACTTAATAAAGCAACACTACATGCAAAACTAATATTTCACTTGTGAGTATTCATTGATGTGTATAATCATTGTTTTCATCTCTGGACTCACATTGTGGTCTTTACAAAGTCAAGTGACTGTTCTTTTCTTACCCATTTTGTCCTTCTGCCTTTCTATTTTTCTGGTTATAGGTTTGTGAACAGCCTGGTTTATTACGGTTTAAGCCTGAATGTCGGCAGTTTTGGGCTGGATATATATCTCACCCAGCTCATATTTGGAGCAGTAGAAGTTCCAGCTCGTCTTGGATCCATGTTCATAGTGCAGATCTTAGGACGGAAACTTAGCCAATCAATGTGTTTATTACTTGGTGGAACAGTTTGTCTTATTATAACAGCAATACCGAAGAGTAAGTATATATATTTTTTCTAATAATCATTGATGCTACATTAAAATAATGCTACATTCATACAGTATAAAAAGTTATTGGAAACTGTTGTTTTATCATCAGTATAAATTGTCTCATTGTATTCTACTCTATACTTTGTCTATGGCCATGGAATGATCGAGGTCTCTAAGGGGACAGAAACCTTGGCTTCTACTATAGGAATAAACTGCTTCCTGGAACTGTCCTGTCATTACAAAACACTATACTGTTATTTTTTCCAAATGAAATATATACTACTCTTCAAATAAGGTTTTGTACTTATTTTAATTGAATTCCATTTTTTATGAAAGCTTTGTATAATCATTATTTTTTTGGCTTCTTTCCTAGCATTGCCTGTTGTAATCACAGTGCTTGCGGTGATTGGAAAATTTGCAATTGCAGCTTCATTTTCTATCTGTTACATATATGCTGCAGAACTCTTTCCTACAGTTATCAGGTGAGCCGTTTACAGCAACCCATACGTACTCCGGGAAGTCAGCCACTTAGTAAAATGTGCCGAATTATTATAGATTAGTTTAGTGAGGTGCATGTCTTCTCTTTAATTTACAGTTTACATTTTTACCAAGCATCAGGAGCAAAGCTATTGCTATACTTCCGGTGCACTGACCCTGGACCTTCTGGTCCCAGCTCTAGCAGCTGAAAAGTCACATGCAACTACTGTCCCTCCTCCTGCCCAATCCCAGAGTCCTTTTTATTATGTGAAGTCATTCTCAAAATACAAACCTTCTGTGAATGAACAGAGGAGGAGAGGGGCGGGCAGAGTTTCTGCTGTTTCTCATGTCAGAGCACCGGGAGTGTAATGAAAGCTGTACTTCCAACTCTCACTAAAACTGCCAGTTGTAGAACCAGCACATTTTACAAAGTATCTGAATTCCTTGAGTTCAGCTTTAAGAAATTAGGGCACATGTAACATCACACAACAGAGCCAGTAAGTATTTAAAGTCGGAAAGAATGGCTGGTTGGATGTGGTCCATGAAGCAGTGATAAACTTAAAATCACAGAAAGGAATCATGGGAAAATACTGTGTAAACCATCCATGATAGGTCAAAAGCTTTATCCTAATGAATAATCGTCATAGACGTGGCTATTTCTACTTACAAAAATTATTTGAATCCTTTAAATGATTATGTATTGGGCATCATGACTAAGAGTATTATATCCCTCAGCAGCACAGTATATCATTCACCCAGCAGTATATTCTTCTTGTTCAAATCGTTTATTAAAGGCATACATAACCTTGGAAAACATACATATAGTACAAAACGTTTTCTTCAGGTGAGAAAAAATGAGAACATAAGTTGAGACATAGATTATTGCTGCAATTGTGTCCCTGGGGACTCAGGTCTATATATGTTCTCTAATCAGAGATAAAATTGACTTAAGAGAATAGATAGGAAAAAGATATGTATGACAAAAGGAAAGAGTAGTAAAGGGAAAGGAGGAGAAAAGGGAGAGTTTGCCGGAAGGGGGGGTATCCAGTGGTATCAATCAGTGTGGTAGTGGATGGTAAAATAGAACGTGAGGAGGGGAATTATGGGAGTAGGAGGCTAGAATCAAAGTTGGAGGGTAAGAAATGGCGTACCCATGGCTGCCAGATACGATTCAATTTGGGAATTTGGTCTGCAATCGTTGCCTCAATCTTGGCATGGATCATGGCTTTTGTGATTCTGTTCTTGGTTTCGGTGATCGTGAGGGAGGGAGTCTTCCAAGATTTCGCTATAGTTTGCTTAGCTGCTGTGATTATTTGGAGTAAGAGTTTGAACTGAGGGCACGTAATATCATCGGGTTTGTGATTGAGGAGAGCAACCGTTGGTGTGGGTTCGAGGGGACAACCAATTAGGGTCGAGAGGATGGAAAAGACATCTGTCCAGAATTTAGATACTGTTGGGCAGTCCCACCATATATGAAGGTGGGTACCTCTGTCTAGACAGCCTCTAAAGCAATTTGGAGAATAGGTAGGGTGGAATTTGGTTATCCGGGCTGGCACCAAGTACCATCTGATAGCACTTTGTAATTGGCTTCCAAGGCTATCACGTTTTGAGAGGCTGATTTAGTAGCTAGCCAGATGTCTTTCCAATCGTTTTCAGAAAGCTGGACGTTAAGGTCTGATTCCCACTTAGTAACATATGCAATGGAAGAGTGTGGGGGGGGATTAAGGAGCATTGTGTAGAGTTGAGATATAAGAGCGAGCATATGAGGGTCTCGATCGCAGGCTTGTTCAAAGAAGGTTTTGTGGGGCGTAGACGAGGAGGAACGAAGACATGGGGCAAAAAAGTGCTTCAGCTGGAGGTGTCTAAAAAGCTCTGAGTTAGGAAGGTTGTGGGTTTCTTGCAATGTTGGGAAGGGGATATGTGTGTCTGGGGTATTAAATGAGTATATACTATAAAATGTGAATCAGCGCCTACCCCTGTGTTAGTTTAAAAGTGGTTATACATCAAAACATGTGTACAAAAAATAAAACATACAATGGCTAGCATATTACAACTAGCAACTGGGGGCGATTGCATTCAAGTATAAACTACCATAATATGTTTAACGCAATATGAAACGCCAAACCAGAGATTTCAAATAATCATAATAAAATATAGTCCAAATATAAAGTGATGCGTGCTTCACATAAAGTGCGAGTCAGTGCTCAAAAAAACTTCAGGGTGTTGTGAAAGTGACACACACTTCAGTGACCCCCTTTGTGCCCGCACTCACCAGAAATTATGGACCCACTGCTTTTCAGTCAGTGGGTCAAAAGAAGCAATATTCTGGTGGGGGCTTCAAATACAGCAATTTCAAATGTGTAGACCTTTCCACTGGCTTAGTATCCAAAGGCACTCAAAGAATAAACATAAAAAAGACCATAGTGTATACTGTGTATAGCAGGTATTTAATGCGCAAAGAAGAATTCTACTTACAGAAAAGCACTAGGTCTTCAGCATATCAAATGTAAAAATCCCATCATTGACAATGGATGGCAATAGTGGCGTGCGTTCCAGTGGTAGACCACCGCAAACCGGACGTGACGTTGTTGACTGTGACGGACCGGAAGTGACGTCAACGCGTTTCGCTCATCAAATGAGCGTCATCACGGACGATACAACGGTCCCTCACATACAACCTAATATACCGTGTCTCGGATCCGCCTTCCGCAGATCAATCAAGACAGAAACAGTATTGAAGCTCCCTGGACGTCCCTCACAGTCAGTCAACGTACACCTCTGCCATCTAGTGGTCTAAAAGTGGAAAGCATGCATGACAAGATATATATAGCAGACATGGTTTAATAAACATCATAAATACCAGTAAAAAAAAAGGGGGGGGGTTTAGAATACCTG
>BLSH010378675.1:260798-285953 GCA_018402905.1 Glandirana rugosa | reverse complement strand
ACAGATATATATATATATATATATATATATATATATATATATATATATATATTGTCACATATATTGCACAATCTGATTGACAATCAGATTGGTTTAAGTGATAGGCGCTGATCTCCATACAATGGTATTAAATGAGTATGCTCGGATAAGGCCCGCTGTGGACCATCTATGAAAGGAGGACGGGGAGACCCAGGCCGGGTAAAAAGCTGGGTTACGGAGGTAGGATAGGAGTGGGTTATGTGGGGATTGAAGTTTGTATTTAAATTTCAAGAAGTCCCAAAGGCGCAGTGAGTGTTTAGTGATCGGGTTACGTAGAAATGTACGATCTTGGGGGCGTAGACAAAGGAGGTTGGTCGTGGAGAGGGGGTCACAGTCAACTGACTACAAGGAGACCCAAAGAGGGGTCTCCTTGGAGGCATGGTATTTGGGAAGCATAGCAAGTTGTGCTGCTTGATAATATTTAGCAAAGCAGGGAAGACCTAGGCCTCCATTGGACTTGTTATTGTATAATAGTGTTTTGGCGACTCTGGGCCTCGTTTTGCCCCATATAAATGTCATGGTTCTCCGTTGTAAAATTCGAAGAAAGTATGCGGGAACTGGTATAGGCAGGACCCTGAAGAGGTATAGTATTTTCGGAAGCAGAACCATTTTGACTGCAGATATGCGTCCTAGCCAGGATAGGGGTAAAGAGGCCCAGGAGGTCATCAATCTAGATAGGTGCTGCAACATTGGAGGGTAGTTAGCTGAGAAGAGATGGTTCAGGTCAGCTGTAAGTTTAATTCCTAGGTAGGGGAGAGCATGTGGTACTCATGGAAAGGGGAGGGCAGATTGCAAATGTGTCTGTTGTGATTTAGAGAGGGAAATGTTTAGGATTTTAGATTTGTTCGTGTTGACCACGAGGCCTGATATTTTAGCAAAGTTGGTTAATGTGGCCATCAGGTTTGGTGCAGATGTTAGGGGGGAAGTGAGAAATAGGAGGACATCGTCCGCAAATAAGCAAAGCTTGTGGGGATTGCCTCCCACTTCTAGTCCTTGGATGTTGGGGTCTTCTCGAATTTTCTGGGCTAACGGTTTGATCGCTAGGGCGAAAAGGAGGGGGGAAAGGGGGCACCCTTGCCTCGTTCCTCTCTGTATGGGGAAGGGGTCGGAGCGATGACCTGCATATGTGATGTGTGCAGTGGGGGTAGTATATAGTGAGAAGATCCATTTAAGGAAATGTGGGCCGAAGCCCCATTTGATCAATACTGATTGTAGGTAGGACCAAGAAAGGCTATAAAATGCTTTTTTTATATCTAGGGAAAGGAGGCACATCGGTATATTACGGGATTTGGCCAGGTGAGATAGTAGGGACACTCTGCGTATGTTGTCGTACGCTTGTCTGGAGGGCATAAAGCCTACTTGATCTTTGTGAATTAAAATTCCTATGTGTGGGTTTAAACGGGATGCAAGGACCTTGGCGAATATTTTGATGTCATTGTTGAGGATGGATATGGGCCTAAAGTTTGAGCAAGAAGAGTCATCCGATTGTGGCTTGGGGATCATAGAGATAGATGCCTTTAAAGATTCCGGGGTGAATGATTTGTCTTTGAGGAGAGAGTTTATGGCCTGGGTTAGTAATGGAGCTAGTAAGTCAATAAAGTGTTTATAGTATGAGGCAGTTGGGCCCGGGCATTTGTTATTCTTAAGAGATTTAATTGCCGTTCGAATCTCTTGTTCGGTTATGGGAGCCTCCAATTGTGTTTGCTGTTGTGTTGTCAGGGATGGGAGGGATAGGTTGTCTAGAAAAGTAGTGTCGGCGGGGGAGTTGAGTGGTATTGAAGGGGATGAGTAAAGTTTAGATAGGTGAGTATGAAAGGTTTGGAGAATTTTTATAGGGTTGCTTGTGTAGACGCCCGGGGATTTTTTAAGTCGAATGGGTTTATAGGGTTTATTCAGGTTATTCAATGAGATAGCAAGGAGTGTATCTGGCTTGTTCGCCTTGATATAGAATCAATGGCTAGAGCGTCTAAGGGTTTTTTCGGCAGATTCGGTTAAGAATAAGTCTAATTCTAGCTTTGCTTTGTCTAAGGCAGATTTGTTATGTGGGGTTGGGGCGTTTTGGAAGGTTTTGTGTGCCATGGTAAATTCCCGCTCAAGGGTTTGAAATCTGGTAAGGCGTTCACGTTTCCTGTGTGAGGCTGCGCTAATTATGGTGCCTCGAATTGTTGGCTTGTGAGCCTCCCAGATCACAAGGGGGGAGACATCTCCCGTAGTGTTCAGGGAGATATATTCTTTTAGAGCCGCTTCGATGACTAAAGCTGTGGGTGGGTGGGCTAGGAGTGTATCGTTTAGTGACCATTGCCTGCTATTATGGGGTAAGAGTAGAAAGTAAATTGATTTTTAGTAGGGTTTAGTTCTCTCCAAGTGTCTACAAGAGAGTGTTTTGTTAGGAGTTGCTGGAAGGAGAGCTTATTCGGGGTGGAGGAGGGAGTGAAAGGGGATTTGTCTAAGTATGGGAACAAAACTTGGTTAGAGTCTCCACCTAAAAGTAATGTTCCTTGCTTGTGCGTGTCTATTATTTGAAATAAGTGGGATAGGAATGACTGAGGGTTTTGGTTTGGAGCGTAATATGTAACAACTGTGATAGGGGTATCAATGAGGTCTCCTAGTAGAATGAGGTATCTACCTTCGGGGTCTTTTATTTCCTGCTTAAGTGTGAAGGGAGTGGATTTGTGAAAAGCGAGCAGGACCCCTCTCTTCTTGGTTTTGGCTGAGGCAATATAAAATTGGGGATAAGCTGGAGTCAGGAATTTGGGGGTTTGGTGAGAAGAAAAGTGAGTTTCTTGGAGAGCTATTATGTGGGCCTTGAGCGAAGAAAAGGTACGGAGAGCTTTCCTCCTTTTGTTGGGGGAGTTTAGACCCTGAACGTTGAGGGTGAGGAAGTTCAGGTTAGCCATTTGGGGTGAATGAGTTACATGCGTATAGAGAGGTACTCACTGTGTTAGGGGGTCCCCTTCCGGCAAGAAAGGAACAGTGGAATGATAGAGTAGTAACTGCGAAGGAAGAGAGAAAAGAAAATAAGTTAGAAAGAACAAAAATTAAATAGAACATGCGGACTTGAAAACCATCTAGAGCAGGCATTATGACCTGCCTAGAGGGGAACACGTTACCCGGGGAGTCCTTAATTGTAGGAATCGCTGGGTAAGGAGGGTGGCGGCAGTGACATACAGTGCAAGGACCACAGGCCATAGAGTAACTGCAATATACTTCAGATGACCAGACCTAAAATAAAAATAGGTTAGGACTTCAAGTTTTTAAATGTACTTAATACATAACAACTCATGATAAAGAAAAGTACTTTAAGCTAACATTAACTTGAGCCTCCCCTCAGGCCCAGGAGGGTGTGAGAGGGAATGTATAAACAGCATAGTCGCCTTGAGCCCAGGCACTTCATTAACAGGCGGGTGGGTGGCAAAAAGGGAGACTTGGCATTTACTATAAGGGGGGAAAGCCACTCTGATGTGTAAAGGACATTTGGGCTCTTGGAGGAGGGGTGTGTGGATAAATGAGTGAGCAATGGGCCCAAGGCGAATATGTTTGAGTAGTAAATCGGGCAAAAATTAGAACAGGTGCCCAAAACAATATAAGTTGAAAGAGCAACAAGCTCAAAGGTGAGTGGGCTAGTGTTCTGGGTGGATAACTGTAGAAGTTATCGGTTTAGAAAAAAATTTTAAGTTAGTAACGAGTTCTTGGGACATAGGTGTCCAATGGGGGTTTCGTATGTGGATAGGTCTTTTAAATTTTGCGGGTTAGAATAAGGCTTGTCCGGGACTGTGGAGTCCAGAATGAGGAGATTAGTGGCTTGACGCCATATGTTGTTCATCCGGAATCAGTCCATGGTGTCTGGGGAATCCTGACGAGTAGGGGTTGTCCTGATTCTCTTCGATGTAGAAGAGGGGGGTAGAGATGCTTTTGAAGGAGAGCAAGAAGGTGAACGTCTGCGGGTCCCTTGACTGGAGGAGGGGCCTGGGGTCAGGCGTAGATTTTGAAGATGGGTCTGAAGATCTTCTATTGTTTTGCAGGTGTATTTGCGACCCTGATAGGTAAATCGCAGGGCAAACGGAAATCCCCAGGTGTAGGTTATGCGGTGATTCTGCAGAACTTGAAGATGTGGTTTGAAGGCTCTTCGCTTAGTTATGGTCGTTTGAGAGAGGTCAGCGAATAGCTGATATTGATGGCCCTGGAAGAGGAGTGTTTCTTTGTGTCTCGCTGCCTGGAGAAGTTGCTCTCTAGTGCGGAAATAGTGGAGTTTGGCAATGATATCTCGTGGTGGACCATTTTGTTTGCGAGGTGTGAGGGCTCTATGGACCCGGTCCATTTCCAATCGTTCTATGGGTATAGCTGGAGCCAGTTCTTGAAACAGGGCTGTAACCGTTGATTGGACATCCTCAACATTTTCTGGGAATCCTCTGATCCGTACGTTTGAACGTCTGGCACTCTTTTCAAAATCTTCAAGTTGTAAGTTAAGGGTAAGGTTTTCTTCCCTTAGGGCTTCAATCTCGTCAGATTGTGTGGCTAGATGTTGTTCTAGCTCGTCGACTCTCTGCTCTAGGTCAGATGTGCGTTGTCCCAGTTCTCTGATCTCCCTTGAGAGCCGTTCGGTGATCTGATCTGATGTCTGTTTGGGGATTGGCATGCTGGGTTTGGAGAGGGACCGCCAATTGCTCTGGGTCTGACTCCCCTTCATCTGGGTGATGTACGGGACGAAGCCTGGGAGTGCGGGGGGAGGCCGTTCTGGAGGCGGGTGACGGCGCCATCTTTATGGAGGCCCGAGCCAGGGCTTCCCGTATGGACTTGCTCCGTACTTTCTGTTTGGTCCCGGAGGCGACCATTTCACTTACCACAGCTGATGCACGGGCTTCCGAGGAGTCAGATGAGGTTTCCCCCGGGTGGAGATAGGCGGTCTGGTGCGGGAGTTTGCCGGCCTTTGTCCTCACACTGAGCGGTGCTTCAGAGCGGCATTACCTGCTGGTTCAGCCTCGTGCATGCGCCCCCCCAGCAGTATATTCTTTAGTAGAATATCGTGTAGGTGGGGGAGGGTTTTACCGCGCTAAGCCCAAAGTGATCTGTGTGGTGAGAACTGTAAGCAGCCACCTGTGTCGACCAAACTTAATCGCAGAAATCGTTGTTGTATGTAGGGGTGGCGCTAAACTTAAATATATATGAGGTCAATTATGTGAAATTAATAAAAAATGATTATCATAAAACCGTGCATGTGATGTTACAAAATAAGGATGAACCATTTGCAATACATATCACAGTGAGTCCCAAAGGTTGAAGTCCAATACATAAATATATAAATAAAAATCTTGTAGTATAAAGTGCAAAGTGACGTTCCTTATATGAAGGATTAAGGTGCGATATCACAGATAAGGATCCTCCAAGAATGGTGGTTCTTCAATATAAATGCTCTATACAATTGGAGGATTTAGGTGATAGTAGAAAAAACTCCAACCTCTGCGCGAGTGGAGGCTTACCAGAGAGTAGAAAGAAAATCGCCTTGGAACCAATAGGGTGCAATCTCCAGGGTGCTCCGAAACCGGTCACGTCACACAGCCAGGTCTCTCGTCTCTGGTCCTCAGATGTCACCTATCGTGGTCCAGGTCTTTCCTCTGGGGTCGGGGTCTTGATAATCGAGTTGGGGATATCCAGTGGTCAACCAGGGGGATGTCTTGGAGAGAGTCACCATCCGGGGAACCGAAAATCCTCCAAAGTCTCGGCCATTTATGCAGAAATAAAGAGCAGGGCGGTCGCCATAGTGTAAAACCTCAGTGATGAGGGGGCTAATTTATTAAGTTTAAAATGACAAATAGAACTTCCACAAGCTTGTATATAAAATAAGATAAGGTAACGCAGCAGTCAATAGGTCAGAAGCACCCGACGCGTTTCGTGTTAGTACACGTCGTCTGGGGGCTCCTGACCACCTAAAGAGCTGCGTTTAAATAGACATTTTACAATTTCATCTAAATGACGCACTTCCGGTTTCCCGGGACGGCGTGCGTTCCAGCTGAAGTACTTCCGGTTTGCTCCATGCGTTCCAGCTACTATTTCTGGTTATATGGGTCAAGTATAAACCAGTGTATGAGAGTTCCGAATATCACAATGACTAATGCTTTATAGTTAGTGTTTAGAGTAAAAATTGGGGGTGACAGGGAGACAGAACGCAAGATCTCCTTGCCCGTGTCACAGTCGTCACTTCCGGTGTCAAGATGTGAACTCCAGATGAAGATGAACCGGAAGTGCGTCTTACAAGCGTGACCCGGAAGTGTCCTGCAGGGACAAACTTCCTGTACTGACATATATATATATTGCTAAAAATGCAGGGTAAATACATAAATAGAAAGGGGGGGGAGGGTCCTGTGTGGTGTGTGGCTTGTGTGAATATCGCCAGACCCAATACAGGGTTATATTAAATCGGGATCGTATCACTAGTGGGCCGCCTATGTCATTTCCGGGGAAGGTAGCCGGATGTGACATATCATGTTGCAAGACATATGTTGAGTACACTATACAGCGGGGTGATAAATTAATGGAATGGTGAATGGGACCTGATTGTTCGATTGGATGGGCGTAACTGACGCTAAAAGATTTGGTCTGAGATTGTCGTGCGGCCCTATACATGGCAGGATTAGTATCAGATCGGTCATATGAGATGAATCTAACCACATAGTCATAAAAAATTAGATTAAAATAACATTAAAATTAAAATTCTCCCTGCTAAGTTGCACGTTTATAGAAAATTAACATATAAAAATTGGTGTAATCCTCAGAAGTTATATATTTAGAATGAAACCAGTATGCAATGAGTGTAATCATCTAAAATATATCGGTTGAAATCTGTATAGTAGAATGTATATAAAGAAAAACCAGCACTTCATAATCTCTTTGTATCTAGTCTGGTCACAATTAGTTTGCAATTCAGAATTATATCAATTGAAATAAAATGTGTATGTAAAACCAGCACTCCATATATTATTTGTATCTAATCGCATATAGTTTGCAATTCAAGAAGAGTAAAAGTGATGTATTCTCATAAAGTCCTAAGGATAAAATATACCCCTTTGGAGCCCACTGTCACTGAAATAATCACTCTGTTGTCTGATGTGTGATCACTCTTGGTGGCCGTTCGAATCATGAAGTACATAAATCAGAGTGTAATTGGTTTTAATTGATATGTGGAGCTTATAGTTCCCTATGAACAGAGGGATGGGACTGACCATGGGGGGTTATGTAGCCAGGATCAACGTTGGGTGAATGTGTTCATGATGGTTTGGGTTAGGGGGGTCCTGGTTCATGCTTTGCTGATGAATGCGTTTATATCCCAGTCCACGTTTAGGCCAAAGGGGAAGTAACTTTTGAGTTGGTATATCCAGTATACTTCTAATTGAGAAACTCCCCTCACTTTATCGCCACCTCTCCAGGGGGGGGTATATTTATCAATGATAGAGAACCTGGTACCAGCTGGGTCTTTAGCGTGAGCTCTTAAATAGTGCTTTGGGACTCAATGGTTGGTCTTCCCTTTGACTATGTTGGTTATATGTTCGCTCACTCTGATAGAAAAGGTCCTGGTAGTTCTCCCCACGTACTGTTTCCCACACGGGCAGGTCAGCAGGTACACAATGTTCTTTGTTTCACATGTACAAAAGCATTTTATTTGATAGGTAATGTTTGTTACGGATGAAGTAAAACTGGTAATCTTCCTGTTTTTGCAACTGTTTAATTGACACACTCTGCATTTTCAGCAGCAATAGAAGCCTTTAAGATCATGGAAAAAACTTACTTTTTTGGGGGTTCTAAAACGTTGGGGGCTACCTTATGTCTCAAGGCTGGGGCTCCTCTAAAAATAACCTTAGCTTGTGATGGTAGTAGTGGGCCCAAGATGCGGTCACTTTTTAGGATGTTCCAGTGCTTCCTTAAGATATGTCTGATCTGTTTATGCTGTGTTGAGAATGATGTAAAGAAAGACCACTTGTAGTCATTATCATTTTTGTTTCTGTGTGAATTGTTTCCAAGTAAAACAGATCTTTCTGTGGTCAGGGCTTTATTAATTTCCATATTAACCTCCTCTTGATCGCAGCCCCTCTCAACAAACCTCTTCTTAAGGACCTCTGCCTGTATGCTGTAGTCCTTAATGTCCGTACAGTTACGGCGTAGCCTTAGAAATTGACTGCGGGGAACAGATTTCAGCCAGGACACATGGTGACAACTATCCGTGGGAATATACCCATTCCTGTCCATTGGCTTGAAATAGGTTCTGGTGGTAATGTAGCCTTCCTTTATCATAATCTCTAGATCTAGAAAGTGCATATTAGTTCCACTGCTCTCATACGTAAGAGAGATCCCTCTGTCATTCCGATTTAGAGTGTGAAAGAATTGATCTAGTTCTTCAGCGGAACCTTCCCAGAGAATGAGAACATCATCAATGTATCTGGCCCAGAATCTCAGCTGTGGTTGCTGTAAGGCATATACAACATCTTCCTCCCACTTGGCCATAAATAAATTCGCTAGGCTGGGGGCAAATTTGGCCCCCATAGCGACCCCTTTAATCTGCTTGTAAAATCTGTTGCCGTACCAGAAATAATTGTGTGGCCGCGAATACCAAGAGGTTCATGATGAAATCTTTTTGGATGTTGGGAAGAGTGGGATCCATTTTGAGAAAATGGGAGACTGCTTCTATACCCAGATCATGAGGTATATTAGTATACAGAGAAGCCACGTCGGCTGTTGCTAATAAACATTGCGTATTTGGATGGATGTTGCTGAGAAGGTTTATGACGTCTTTGGTGTCCTGTAAATATGAGGGAGTACTTTTGACTAGTGGTTGCAAGAAGTGATCCACGTACTTCCCCACCCGGGAGGTGATTGAATCAATCCCATTCACTATGGGTCTCCCGGGTGGGTTGACAATGTCTTTATGGATCTTGGGCAGATAGTAAAAAGTAGGTATTCGTGGGGCTTTGGGGATCAAAAAGGCTTTTTCTTTTTTGTTTAAAATATTTGTGTTATAACCCTGTTCTGAACAGGGTTATAACACAAATATTTTAAACAAAAAAGAAAAAGCCTTTTTGATCCCCAAAGCCCCACGAATACCTACTTTTTACTATCTGCCCAAGATCCATAAAGACATTGTCAACCCACCCGGGAGACCCATAGTGAGTGGGATTGATTCCATCACCTCCCGGGTGGGGAAGTACGTGGATCACTTCTTGCAACCACTAGTCAAAAGTACTCCCTCATATTTACAGGACACCAAAGACGTCATAAACCTTCTCCGCAACATCCATCCAAATACGCAATGTTTATTAGCAACAGCCGATGTGGCTTCTCTGTATACTAATATACCTCATGATCTGGGTATAGAAGCAGTCTCCCATTTTCTCAAAATGGATCCCACTCTTCCCAACATCCAGAAAGATTTCATCATGAACCTCTTGGTATTCGCGGCCACACAATTATTTCTGGTACGGCAACAGATTTTACAAGCAGATTAAAGGGGTCGCTATGGGGGCCAAATTTGCCCCCAGCCTAACGAATTTATTTATGGCCAAGTGGGAGGAAGATGTTGTATATGCCTTACAGCAACCACAGCTGAGATTCTGGGCCAGATACATTGATGATGTTCTCATTCTCTGGGAAGGATCCGCTGAAGAACTAGATCAATTCTTTCACACTCTAAATCGGAATGACAGAGGGATCTCTCTTACGTATGAGAGCAGTGGAACTAATATCCACTTTCTAGATCTAGAGATTATGATAAAGGAAGGCTACATTACCACCAGAACCTATTTCAAGCCAATGGACAGGAATGGGTATATTCCCACGGATAGTTGTCACCATGTGTCCTGGCTGAAATCCGTTCCCCGCAGTCAATTTCTAAGGCTACGCCGTAACTGTACGGACATTAAGGACTACAGCATACAGGCAGAGGTCCTTAAGAAGAGGTTCGTTGAGAGGGACTACGATCAAGAGGAGGTTAATATGGAAATTAATAAAGCCCTGACCACAGAAAGATCTGTTTTACTTGGAAACAATTCACACAGAAACAAAAATGACAATGACTACAAGTGGTCTTTCTTTACATCATTCTCAACACAGCATAAACAGATCAGACATATCTTAAGGAAGCACTGGAACATCCTAAAAAGTGACCGCATCTTGGGCCCACTACTACCATCACAAGCTAAGGTTATTTTTAGAGGAGCCCCAGCCTTGAGACATAAGGTAGCCCCCAACGTTTTAGAACCCCCCAAAAAAGTAAGTTTTTTCCATGATCTTAAAGGCTTTTATTGCTGCCGAAAATGCAGAGTGTGTCAATTAAACAGTTGCAAAAACAGGAAGATTACCAGTTTTACTTCATCCGTAACAAACATTACCTATCAAATAAAATGCTTTTGTACATGTGAAACAAAGAACATCGTGTACCTGCTGACCTGCCCGTGTGGGAAACAGTATGTGGGGAGAACTACCAGGACCTTTTCTATCAGAGTGAGCGAACATATAACCAACATAGTCAAAGGGAAGACCAACCATAGCGTCCCAAAGCACTATTTAAGAGCTCACGCTAAAGACCCAGCTGGTACCAGGTTCTCTATCATTGATAAATATACCCCCCCTGGAGAGGTGGCGATAAAGTGAGGGGAGTTTCTCAATTAGAAGTATACTGGATATACCAACTCAAAAGTTACTTCCCCTTTGGCCTAAACGTGGACTGGGATATAAACGCATTCATCAGCAAAGCATGAACCAGGACCCCCCTAACCCAAACCATCATGAACACATTCACCCAACGTTGATCCTGGCTACATAACCCCCCATGGTCAGTCCCATTCCTCTGTTCATAGGGAACTATAAGCTCCACATATCAATTAAAACCAATTACACTCTGATTTATGTACTTCATGATTCAAATGGCCACCAAGAGTGATCACACATCAGACAACAGAGTGATTATTTCAGTGACAGTGGGCTCCAAAGGGGTATATTTTACCCTTAGGACTTTATGAGAATACATCACTTTTACTCTTCTTGAATTGCAAACTATATGCGATTAGATACAAATAATATATGGAGTGCTGGTTTTACATACACATTTTATTTCAATTGATATAATTCTGAATTGCAAACTAATTGTGACCAGACTAGATACAAAGAGATTATGAAGTGCTGGTTTTTCTTTATATACATTCTACTATACAGATTTCAACCGATATATTTTAGATGATTACACTTATTGCATACTGGTTTCATTCTAAGTATATAACTTCTGAGGATTACACCAATTTTTATATGTTAATTTTCTATAAACGTGCAACTTAGCAGGGAGAATTTTAATTTTAATGTTATTTTAATCTAATTTTTTATGACTATGTGGTTAGATTCATCTCATATGACCGATCTGATACTAATCCCGCCATGTATAGGGCCGTACGACAATCTCAGACCAAGTCTTTTAGCGTCAGTTACTCCCATCCAATCGGACAATCAGGTCCCATTCACCATTCCATTAATTTATCACCCCGCTGTATAGTGTACTCAACATATGTTTTGCAACACGATATGTCACATCCGGCTACCTTCCCCGGAAATGACATAGGCGGCCCACTAGTGATACGATCCCGATTTAATATAACCCTGTATTGGGTCTGGCGATATTCACACAAGCCACACACCACACAGGACCCTCCCCCCCTTTCTATTTATGTATTTATCCTGGATTTTTAGCAATATATATATCAGTACAGGAAGTTTGTCCCTGCAGGACACTTCTGGGTCACGCTTGTAAGACGCACTTCCGGTTCATCTTCATCTGGAGTTCACATCTTGACACGGGAAGTGACGGCTGTGACACGGGCAAGGAGACCTTGCGTTCTGTCTCCCTGTCACCCCCAATTTTTACTCTAAACACTAACTATAAGGCACTAGTCATTGTGATATTCGGAACTCTCATACACTGGTTTATACTTGATCCATATAACCGGAAATAGTAGCTGGAACGCATGGAGCAAACCGGAAGTACTTCAGCTGGAACGCACGCCGTCCCGGGAAACCGGAAGTGCGTCATTTAGATGAAATTGTAAAATGTCTATTTAAACGCAGCTCTTTAGGTGGTCAGGAGCCCCCAGACGACGTGTACTAACACGAAACGCGTCGGGTGCTTCTGACCTATTGACTGCTGCGTTACCTTATCTTATTTTATATACAAGCTTGTGGAAGTTCTATTTGTCATTTTAAACTTAATAAATAAGCCCCCTCATCACTGAGGTTTTACACTATGGCGACCACCCTGCTCTTTATTTCTGCATAAATGGCCGAGACTTTGGAGGATTTTCGGTTCCCCGGATGGTGACTCTCTCCAAGACATCCCCCTGGTTGACCACTGGATATCCCCAACTCGATTATCAAGACCCCGACCCCAGAGGAAAGACCTGGACCACGATAGGTGACATCTGAGGACCAGAGACGGGAGACTTGGCTGTGTGACGCGACCGGTTTCGGAGCACCCTGGAGATTGCACCCTATTGGTTCCAAGGCGATTTTCTTTCTACTCTCTGGTAAGCCTCCACTCGCGCAGAGGTTGGAGTTTTTTCTATCACCTAAATCCTCCAATTGTATAGAGCATTTACATTGAAGAACCACCATTCTTGGAGGATCCTTATCTGTGATATCGCACCTTAATCCTTCATATAAGGAACGTCACTTTGCACTTTATACTACAAGATTTTTATTTATATATTTATGTATTGGACTTCAACCTTTAGTAGAATATCATTCACTGACATATTACGTCATCCATGTGCATTTCAACCACCATTACAGCAATTCGACCTCTCTTATACAGCAGTAGATCACCTACACCCATAGTAGAGCTTCAGAACCTCACCCAGTTATCCATTCACCAACAGTAGCTTGTTTTTTTTTTGTTTTTTTCTTTTCTCCTCTTAGGCAAGGACTATCACACAGTCCTCTAGTGGTGAGTTGTTTGGTTTTGCCATCTGAAGGGGTGATTTGCTTATTAGAGGGTGGACTATCTAACACTTTTACAGCCACTAAAGGGATGTGTGGTAAGCTTCTGGTCTTTGCCTAGAGTGAGAGGAGACAGTGTATTAATGTTTGTTGTTGTAGCAATTGCAGACCTGAACTTCTAGGCATCTTCAGGTCTAGCAACACCAATAGTTTTATCTGCAGAACACTGCAAAATGAAGCAACATATTGTTCAGATGATCTGGCTTCTTCTATCTGGGATATGTACACAACCAGCTAAAAACTCACATGTTCAGTAAGCCATTTGAAGACCAATAACATCTTCCTCTGTAGAAACCTTTGAAACACACCTCAAACCAGCAGCGACATTTGTCACTGCATATGGGCTTCACTGTGAGTCTGATAGGCAAAAAGTTAAAAGTATGTACTGTTATTGTAGTGTATATTGCAAGACACTTGCTGTCAGTAGGCACTGAAGAATTAATGAACATTGTAGCAAGAATAGCCACCACAGAGATAAGGGAGTCTTGAGAGACAAGAATGTTGCTTTCCCCATTAGTCCCTTTTTATGATGTTAATGGTGCAACTGTATTTTTTTGCAGGCAGAATGGAGTGGGTATATGCTCCATGACAGCTCGGATAGCTGGGATTATTTCTCCACTGATTAGTCTTTTGGACAAATATCACCCTGCTATTCCAATGGCCATTTATGGAAGTGGTCCCATCATTGGAGGCCTCCTCTGCTTCTTCCTTCCTGAAACACGAAATAGAGACCTACAGGACCATACGCATGAGGCCAATGGAGTACCAAGGTATGGGTGTAATATGTCAAAGTATGTTAGAGCAGTTATCTCCAAACTGTGTCCCGAGGCCAGATGTGGCTCTTAGCTTGCCTTTATCTGGCCCTTGGGGCACTATTATATTCATTAACACCAATGATGGGACACCCTTGCCCCCACTGACACCATCAATGTTAATGTTATTTCCATTGATGCCACAATGGGGCCTCCTATTATAACCAATGATGGGGCATTGCTTATGCCCTCTGGTCCCAGGACATTTTATACTCCCACTGGCCACAGTCCAGCCCTTCCTAAAGCCTTAAGGACAGTAAACTGGCCCTTTGCTTTGAACGTTTTGAGACCCCTGCTTTAGAGTGTCAGTTTTTTATTTAGAAAAACATGATAAAGGATTTTTAAAATAAACCTTGAAGATTAAAATGTGAAGTTTAACCACTTGCCGCCCGCCCACCATCAAATGACGGCGGGGGCGGTGCGGCTCTTGTTCTTGGTCATATGACGTAGCCCCAGAGAGCGCACCCCCGCATGCCCTAGGGTCCTAGCGGCCGCGGCTCTTTAACCATGTGATTAGCTGTGACTAATCACAGCCGGTCACATGTAAACAAGGAAGTGCCGGTAATCGGCGCTCCTCGCCTCACACTGACACAGTGTGTGATGAGGAGAGCCGATCAGCAGCATCTTCTCTCACAGAGGACGTCTAGGGATGTAATCAGGGCATTGATTATCAGTGCCCTGATTACATTTGACCACCAATGCCGGCAATCAGTGCCCACCAGTGCCAGCAGTCAGTACCCACAAGTGCCCACTAGTGGCAGAAATCAGTGCCCACAAGTGCCACCAATCAGTGCCCATTAGTGATGCCAGTCAGTGCTGGCTATTAGTGTCACCTATCAGTGCCACCCATCAATGCCGATCAGTGCCGCCTATCTGTGCCCATCAGTGCCACCTATCAGTGCCCACCAGTGCAACCTATCAGTGGCCACCAGTGCCACCCATAAATGCCCACCAGTGCCACCCACCAGTGCCACCCATCAGTGCCCATAAGTGCGGCATATTAGTGCCTCCTCATCAGTGCCACCTAGTCAGTACCCATAAGTGGCACCTCATCAGTGCACCCTATCAGTGCCCATCAGTGCCGCCTCATCAGCACACATCAGTGAAGGAGAAAAATTACTTATTTACAAAATTTAAGAAACATTTTTTTTTAATTTTTCTTTTTTTTTTAGTAAAAAAATAAAAATCCCAGCAGTGATTAAATACCACCAAAAGGAAGCTCTATTTGTGTGAAGAAAATGATAAAAATGTCACATGGTTACAGTGTAGCATGCTGCCCAATTGTCATATAAAGTGTGATAGCGCTGAAAGCTGAAAAATGGCTGGGGCAGGAAGGGAGTGAAAGTGCCCAGTATTGAGGTGGCTAATGTAAAACATGCTCAAGAAGAGAATGGGTCAGAACAGTGATCCATCCCTTGTTTTCACTACACTCCTCATGACTATATGGTATATGTGTGAATGGTATATATTACCAGATTCCTGTTCAGAACAGTAACGTAAACCAACCATGTATCTTTACTGTATCTATGAATTAAAGTTAATTCTTTGTGAATCTGTTACAGTCATGGCAATTCATTGTAAAATTAATAAGAGGGGAGGAGAAGAAGGAAGAGCCATCTCAGTGCAAATTTTAAAAATTCATTTATTCCACAAAGAGTTAAAAACACTTACAGAATGTAAGCAGTCATCAGGCTCAGCTAGGCAAGGGAGAGGGGGAGAAAGCTGTCCCAGTCTGACTTGCAGGGATCACGCCGTCCATAGGGTTACTGGGGATTCAATCTGGGTCCTCTGGGCGTCCTGTGGCCACCAGGAATTGCAGCAGCAGTGGATTGAAGGCAGAAATGAAGTCACCAGATGAGCAGGGAGGGCTGGACAGTCACACAGACTACGCGCTCGGAGCTCTTACTTCTCCGAGCGTGTAGCCTATATATTATAAAATTAATGCAAACAAGAACCACATGAATCTGTTGCAGATGGCAGCACTGCTAATTAAACTTTTGCAAAAGGCTTTCCTGAATTTGGTGCAGGGACCATAACACCAGAAAGTGTCATAAATATTTTATCAAATACCTTCCACTGTGTTTTTGTTAATTTAATTTTGTGCTCCCTTCCTTACAGGTCTCATGAGCTACTAGAAGAACAAATAATATACGAAAACCACCAGGAACAAGAACCCAGTGCAAAACAAGAATACAAGAGAACCCGTTTATAGCAGTTTTCTCTACCAACATTTGGAAGCCATTTTTAATTTATAGTCTAACTACACCTAGGCCATCTTTATGTAGAGCAACAATTCTTTTTTTTCAGATCCTCAGAGAGTTCTTTGCCATGTTGAACTTCCAGTGACCAGTATGAGAGAGTGAGAGCGATAACACCAAATTTAACACACCTGCTTCCCATTCACACCTGAGACCTTGTAACACTAACGGTCACATGACACTGGGGTGGAAAAATGGCTAATTGGGCCTAATTTGGACATTATCACTTTTGTTGCCAGCGGTTCAGACATTAATGACTGTATATTGAGTTATTTTGAGGGGACAGCAAATGTACACTGTTATACAAGCTGTACACTCACTACTTTACATTGTAGCAAAGTGGCATTTCTTCAGTGTTGTCACATGAAAAGATATAATAAAATATTTACAAAAATGTGAGTGGTGTACTCACTTTGTGAGATACTGTGTATATATATATATATACACACACACACTAATCAGCCATAACTTTATGACCACTCATATTGCTTTTCTCATTACAATATCATGTGAAAGTCAGTGGGATATATTAGGCAGCAAGTGAACATGTTGCCCCTAAAGTTGATCTACTGAAATCAGAAAAAATGGGCATTGTAGTTTGTTGAGATTGGGGCTGTGTAGCCGCAGACCAGTCAGGCTGCTCAAGCTGACCCACGTCCACAGCCAAAAGTACCTACAATGGGCAAGTGAGCATCAGATTTGGACCATGGAGCAATAGAAGAAGGTGGCCTAGTCTGATGAATCATGTTTTCTTTTACATCAGCTGGATGCCTGGGTGCATGTGTGTTGCTTATCTATGGAAGAGATGGCACCAGGATACAGCATAGGAAGAAGGCAAGCCGGCAGAAGCTGTGTGATGCTTTGGGCAATATTCTGCTGGGAAACCTTGGGCTCTGCTATTCATGTGGATGCTATTTGACATGTAACAAGTGCCTAAATACTGTTGCTGACTAAATATAGAAGCAGTATTCTCTGATGGCAGTGGCCTCTTTCAGCAGGATAATGCGCCCTGCCAAACTGCAAAAGTGGTTTAGGAGTAGTCCTCGGAACTTACAGGACTTAAAGGATCGGCTACTGATGGTTTGGTGCCAGATATTACAGCATACCTTCAGAAGTGTAATGGCATCCATGCCTCGACAGGTCAGAACTGTTTTGGCTTCAAAAGAAGGACCTGCTAAATATTAGGGGTTCATCAAAGTTATGCCTGACAAACAGGGGTTTTAACACTCAATGATTATTTACTTTGTCAGGGCAAATAGCAGATCTGAAAACATCTTAGACACAAAACATATAAATAGTATCAAGACCAATAATTGTAACATCACACATGTGAAAGACCTCTATAATCACAAAGTTACAGTATAACAGGTATAAACTAGTTCAGGCAACAGAGAGTAGAGGTTTTCGCTCAGGTCAGTAAAGAAACACATATTTCTGCAGTCAAAAGTAGGAACTCTGAACACAGAAAACCTGAAACAAAAATAAAATGATATAACCATATGTCAAACATAGAACAAATATTTATTTAACCACTTACCAACCGGGGCCCTTTTTTACATTTGTTGGTTACAAGTTAAAAACAGTTTTTTTTGCTAGAAAATTACTTAGATTGCCCAAACATTATATATATTTTTTTCAAACACCCTAGAGAATAAAATGGCGATCGTTGCAATACTTTTTGTCTCACGGTATTTGTGCAGAGGTCTTTCAAGCACGATTTTTTTGGAACAATTTCTTTCTCTTTTGTTCATTGACGGATGCAGCATCTCTTTATTACGCCTGGGGTTATGCCACCTTTCACTAGGAGTGGACTTGGTAGAACATCAGTTCAGCTAAAAAGCAGACACAGCCCCTCCCAGGGGGCGGTCCTCCTTGGTATAACCCCCCCCTCCAGCTAGCTCAGCTATTCAGTCTTTTCTGCCTAGTGCAAGGAGAAAGGACCGGGCTCCCTGCTGGGACCTGTGGTTCCCCAATTTTTTCTCAAGAAATGTTTTTCTTTTCTTCTGATGAAGACTGCAATCAAGTAGCCAGCTGGATGACAGGCTGGATGTTCTAGATCCAGGGAGTCTCCCCAGTTCAGCCACCGGACCGAGCCGACCATAGCTATGCGCTGGGTCGGCCGTGTCAGGCCCCGTTCTGTGCGGGGTGGGTTGAACTTCCCGCCAGCACACTTAGGACCGGGTGTTGGGCCCGCGTCACGGGTGTCGCTTCGGCCGACAGCTCCCCCTGTAAGTGATAGACAGGGAGGCAGGTCTGTCTCGGGTGCGATTCCCGCTCCGCCCGTCAGGATGGGTAAGTGCGCCCCCCGCTCCTGCCGGGTTGTGGGGGGGCAGGCGGGTTCCCCCTTTTGGGGTGCCAGGCTCTCCCTGGTAACCCCTCCTCCCTCACCGCCCCAGGACTGTCCGCCGCTGCTCGCGCCCCCCATGGGGGACCCCGGTATGCTGGTGGGGGGTCCTATTCCCCCCTCCACTGGCCGCTTCGGCGGCCGCCTCGTGCAGTTGTCGGCACCATTTTCTAATGGCCTGGCCGCCATTTGCCTGTAGTCGGCCGCATGTTCGTTGTGGCCGCCATTTTGTGGTAGCCGAACGATCGTTTTGGCCTCTAGTGTGCACGGTGGCCATTTTTGGTTGGTTGGCCGTGCATTGGATCGTATTGAGGGGCGGTCTCTGTACTATCTCCTCTATGCAGCACACGTGTGGGACGCATGGTAGCAGCAGTGGCGGCCGCAGCAGCGCAGGACTTGTAAGGCAGACTTCAGCAGCTTTAAGCAGTGCTTCTCCTGGGGTAGGGAGCGGGCCACGGGTCAGTCCTCCTGGGTGTATCTATCAGTGAACCCTGCACAGCTTGCCTGGGGTGGGGGGGCGCCTGTTCCCGGTATCTAGGCCTCTGTGGGTGGTGGGTGTGTCCGGTGTGGGTGGCGCAATGGCGGCTGAAGCTAGTGCTTCTGCGGCGGGGGCCTCCGTTGAGACTGAGGGTGTGATGGGACCTGTGGTTCCTCTGGCCACTCTGACTACAGTCCTGGAGTCTCTTCTTTCCGAAGCAGAGTGGGGCCGTGACCGCAGGGCGGTGAAGAGGCGGCCGCCCCCTCCTTCTCCTTCTGGGGAGCACTCGGACCTTGAGGGGGGTCCACCTGGACGGGGACCCCCCTCGAGTTGTCGGACGGGAGCTCTGGGATTCCTCTGATGGGGAGGATGATTACTCAGGGCCCACCGTTGCGCATGAAAGGGCACTGGTGGGCTCCTTAATTTCGGCTGTTCGTGAGACGCTGAGACTGGGGACAGCGGGAGCGTCGCAGGAGACGGCTGTGGCTTTTGGGTCGTGTAAGCCGGCCCGGGCTCCAAAAGGTGTTTCCTTATGTACCCTACTTTGATCAGTTTGTGTACAAGGAATGGCAACGGCCGCAGAGCTCTTTGCCTTTACCAAAACGTTTTGCTGTGCGATACCCTTTTGAGGATAGTATGGTGCAAAAGTGGGTCTCCCCTAAGGTCGACCCCCCCGGTGTCCCGCCTGAGCAAGGCGACCACTATTCCTGTGGAAGGCACGCCGTCCTTTAAGGACCCGGCTGACAGGAGGGCTGAGGCAGTTGCCAAGGCCATGTTTGTATTGACAGGGTTGGCCATGCGGCCAGCTCTGGCGTCTGCGCTGGTGGCACAAGCCCTGACGGAATGGGCGGTTGTGTTGCACCGTGAGTTGAGCGGGGCGCAGGTTCCGAACTGAAACCTACAGACGGGTACTCTGGTTGTAGTGCTGGTCTGGGGACCAGGCGTCTAAGAAGGCGCTTATGGACTTACCCTTTCAGGGAGGGTGCCTCTTCGGAGCTTCTCTGGATGAGATCATCAAGGATCTCTCGGGAGGTAAAAGTCCTTTTCTTCCCGAGCCTAAGAGGAGTAAGAAGCCTCGTCGCAGGCCGGGCCCCTCGTTCTCTGGTCAGAAAAAGCTTTTTCGTGCCCCCCGTTCGGCGGGTAAGGGCGCTCAGCCCTCCAAGGCTGCTGCAGGAGGTCAGAAGCAACCGTGGCAGCGCAAGCAAGAGAAGTCAGATGAGAAGTCCTCCTCTGCATGATGGGTTGCCCCCGCCCGTCGTTCGGGTGGGGGGTCGCCTGCTGGACTTCGCGGAACGATGGACCTCCCGCATTTCAGATTCCTGGGTGTACGAGGTGGTTTCGGCAGGGTACAAGATAGAGTTCCGTGCCCTGTCTCCAGACAGGTTTTTTGCCTCCAATCTGAGGCTTCCCTCGGGGCGATGGTTGGCCCTGCTGGGGGCCGTGCAGGATCTGCTCTGCCAGGGGGTGGTTGTCCCGGTACTGGCCACGGAACGTTTCCATGGTTTTTACTCCAACCTGTTTGTGGTTCCAAAGAAGGATGGGGTCCGGCCCATTCTGGATCTGAAGGCGCTCAACCTTTTTGTTCGGGTGCGGAATGGATGGAGTCAGTCCGCTCGGTGGTGGCGGCCCTTCATCAGGGGGACTTCCTGGCCTCCTTGGATATCAAGGATGCGTATCTGAATGTCTCCATCTGTGCCTCACACCAACATTTTCTACGTTTTGCGGTGGGGGATCACCACTACCAGTTTGTGGCCTTGCCTTTCGGCCTGGCCTCTGCCCCCTGGGTCTTCACCAAGCCCCGGAGTTGGCTCTGTTATGGCAGAGGGGCATCGCAGTACTGGCCTATCTGGATGACCTGCTTCTGTGGGCGGAGTCGGCCTCAGCCCTGAGCCATCACACTGCACACCCTGCAGGAGTTCGGATGCGTGATCAATCGGCCGAAGTCGGTGCTGACCCCGTCACACCATCTGGAGTATCTGGGCCTGACCCTGGACTCGGTCAGGGCAAGGGTCTTTCTTCCTTCAGAAAAACTGCAGATGCTGCAGCAGGTGGTGAGGTCGCTGCTCTCCGAGAGGTGGTCCTCTCTGAGGTTTTGTATGCGGGTCCTGGGACTCATGGTGTCCACCTTCGAGGCGGTTACGTATGCCCAGAGTCACACTCGGTCCCTGCAGCACTTGATTATGCTGCGCTGGGACAAATCTCCCTTATCCCTGGATCTCTTGGTCAGGCTGGACCACCAGGCCAGATCCTCTCTAGTTTGGTGGTTAAGGGCCCCGGCCCTGAAACTGGGAAAGTCTTTTCCCCCCATGGTGTGGTCCGTAGTGACCACAGATGCCAGTCTAAGCGGCTGGGGGGGAGTCCTGGGGTTGTTGTCGACCCAGGGTCACTGGTCCCCGGAGGAGAGTCGTCTCCCGATCAATGTGCTGTAACTCCGGGCCATCAGGCATTGCCTCTCCCATTGGTCGGGAAGGCTGCGAGGGCACCCTGTCAGGGTCCAGTCAGACAACACCACGGCCGTGGCATATGTGAACCATCAGGGCGGAACAAGAAGCTCGGCGGCAGCATCGGAGGCGGCTCACATTCTGCGGTGGGCAGAGCTTCACGTGCCGGCTCTCTCCGCCGTGTACATTCCGGGTGTAGAAAATTGCCTCAGTCGACAGAGGTTGGATCAGGGAGAGTGGTCCCTGCATCAGAATGTGTTCCGACAACTTTGCCAAAGGTGGGGCACTCCAGACGTAGACCTGCTGGTGCCCCGGCTCAATCGGAAGGTCCAGACCTTCGTGAGCAGAGCAAGGGATCCGTGGGCAGATGCCCTTGTGGCTCCGTGGAGCCGGTAGCGGCTCATCTATGCTTTTCCCCCTCTCAAGCTGATTCCGCGCCTGTTGTGCAGGATAGAGCCGGAGGGGATTCCAACCATTCTGGTAGCGCCGGATTGGCCTCGGCGTCCGTGGTACGCCGACGTGGTGCGGATGGTGGTGAATGTTCCCTGGCTCTCCTCCCGCTTCGCGAGGACCTTCTGTCCCAGGGCCCCATCTTGCACCCTGCTTTTACCCTCTCTGGCTTTGACGGCCTGGCTATTGAATCCCAGGTCTTGAGAGATCGGGGGGTCTCCGCTTTGGTTATTCCCACCATGCTCAAGGCACGTAAGTGCACTTCTAGGAAGATATACCATCGCACCTGGAGGGTGTATATCGCCTGGTGCGAGGGGGGGTGGAACCCCTGTTCCTTTTCGGTGTCCCGGGTGCTGGCATTTCTTCAGCAAGGCCTGGACCATAAGCTGGCGTTGAGCACTATCAAGTGTCAGGTTTCCGCCTTGGCCATCTTTTTTCAGTGTCCTTTGGCGATGCATTCGTTGATCCGCACTTTCATTCAGGGGGTTCGACAATCTGGTCCTCTCTGGACTTCAGAAGCTTCCCTTTGAAAATATCAGGGAAATTTCCTTACAACTGCTTTTGCAGA
Source organism: Glandirana rugosa (assembly GCA_018402905.1). NCBI lineage: Eukaryota > Metazoa > Chordata > Amphibia > Anura > Ranidae > Glandirana > Glandirana rugosa. The sequence continues at coordinate 263,540 of BLSH010378675.1, read as the reverse complement.
AGGTGTTTTTTTTGGTATCCATCACATCTGCCAGACGGGTGTCAGAGTTGGCGGCTCTGTCGTGTAGGTCTCCGTATCTGGTCCTACACATGGATAAGGCGGTCTTGCGCCTGTTACCTTCTTTCTTGCTGAAGGTGGTCTCTTCTTTCCACATTAACGAGGACATTGTTCTTCCTTCACTATGTCCGCGCCCGTCACATCCTAAGGAGATTGCCTTGCATTCCTTGGATGTGGTTAGGGCTCTACGGGTGTATCTGGCGACCACGGCCCCCTTTCGGAGGTCGGATGCGCTCTTTGTTGTGGTGGATGGACCACGCAAGGGCTTGGCGGCCTCGTCGGCCACCATTTCTCGATGGATTCGACAAACAGTGACCCGTGCGGGGTCTCGAGCCCCCTTTCCAGTCACAGCTCACTCTACCAGGGCGATTAGCACTTCCTGGGCTTTCCGACATAAGGCGTCGGTTTCTCAAGTGTGCAGAGTGGCTACATGGTCCTCAGTGCACACCTTTACTAAGTTTTACAAAGTTGATGTTTCAGCATCCTAGGATGCTGCTTTCGGCCGCAAGGTTTTGCAGGCCGCTGTGTGAGGTTCCTCCGGTTCTTTATGGAGAGTTCCCCCGTTGGGTGAAGGTTTGTTATTGCGTTACCCACCCCTCTTTTGACACTGCTTTGGGACGTCCCCAGGTGTAATGAAGAGCTGCTGCATCCGTCAATGAACGAAAGAGAAAATAGGATTTTTTTGACTTACCGTAAAATCCTTTTCTCTGAGTTCATTGACAGATGCAGCACCCACCCCTCTGTTTGTTACGAGCTTGCACTTCTTGTTACGGACTGATGGCTAAGCTAGCTGGAGGGGGGTTATACCAAGGAGGACCGCCCCCTGGGAGGGGCTGTGTCTGCTTTTTAGCTGAACTGATGTTCTGCCTAGTCCACTCCTAGTGAAAGGGGGCATAACCCAGGCGTAATGAAGAGCTGCTGCATCCGTCAATGAACTCAGAGAAAAGGATTTTACGGTAAGTCAAAAAAATCCTATTTTTTTGAGTTAAAAAAATAAGACAACAGTAAAGTTAGCCCAATTTTTTTGTATATTGTGAAAGAGGATGTTACGCCAAGTAAATAGATACCATACATGTTACGGCTGAAAATTGCGTGCACTCATGGAATGGCGACAAAGCCCAGTACTTAAAAATCTCCATAGGCGACCCTTTAACAATTTTTAACGGTAACCAGGTTAGAGGTGCAGAGGAGGTCTTTGCTAGAATTAATGCTCACACTCTGGCGATCGCGACGATACCTCACATGTGTGGTTTGAACACCATTTTCATGTGCGGGCGCGACTTACGTATGCGTTTTCTTTGCTGCGAGCTCGCGGGGACGGTGGCAATTTTTTTTTTTAATAGAGACCCCCCATCCCTCCTTTGCACTTCACAGTATTCAGATCACCGAAAACGGCGATTCTGAATACTGTCATTTTTTTTAAACTGGCGCCGTTAGCCGCCGAGTAAACCAGAAGTGACATTATGACGTCGCTTTCCAGAATTTGCCGAAGGTGACCCGCTCGGAGCCGATTCAGGCTTCTATCAGGTTTCCTCTGAGCAGACGGACGCTCCAGATCGTAGATCCGGTCTCCCGGTGGGACGGGAGGCTGGAGAAGAGCGGCAGGAGGGGGGATGTCCCCTCCCACCCCCGGGGATAACGATCGAGCGGCTCCCGAGCCAGATCGATCGGTGTCCCCCTGGATAGCCGACTGTCCGCTCTAAAAAAACGGTACCGGGATACAGCCTGCAGCTGCAGGCTATATATCCCGTTACAGCCACTCAAAAGTAGCCGCCACCTATTTACGGCGCTGGGGGTGAAGTGGATAACTAAATATAAATCAACGTGATATATGTGAACAATTTATGCTTTGTGTTCAAACAGCGCTTGCAATGCGTGATCTACTGTGATTTTCTCTATTGCTATTTCAAATCATTCATAAAATACTGCATACAATAAATACGATAGTTGCTGCTGTAGCCCAGTTGCTACAGCAGATCTTAATTGTGTCTGGGTGAGTGAATAAACTTACAGTGAATCCGCAATTTCAATAAATATACAATTTCATATAAATGCAATAAGTAATGTAAAACATGTGAATAAAATATAAAATAAAGTAAAATAATATATATATATATAAAGTCCAAGTAAAAGTGCTGTGCTCTGTGCCAAAACGATTTATTTATGTGCAAGTCCAAAGTACAAAGTGACTGAGTGCTGATTCAGTTCCAGTCTATCTCTGCTTTATCTCCTTATGCGTGGAACAATTCTTTATACTTTAAAGTGCTCGTGCTGCATTTCGGTGCTGAGTGATGATAAAAATAGCTCAGGGTATTGTGCCCTGCTTACCAGAATTCTTTGACTCTCCCACCGTACGGTGTGGAGAAGTCAGATCTCGCCTTAGGTCTACAATCCGACCTATGGATGTGGTTGTCCTCTCCTTTGTCACGCTCCCCTCCGCGGTCAGAATTCCATATATAAATAGAAAGAAGGATAACTCATCGCATATCACTTGTTGAAGGGTTTATTGGCCAAAGCTATTTCACAGTGCAAACATCAAAGGCATACATTTGCAATATACTGTGACTGCTCTCAGAGGTAGTGCTCGCGTTCAGTGTTACAGACACTTCCTGCTTGCAGACCTACTGGGCGTGGCCTCTGTCACCGTGTGGTCACCTGACGCGTTTCGTCACTTCCTGTGACTTC
>BLSH010378675.1:240363-260788 GCA_018402905.1 Glandirana rugosa | reverse complement strand
GGCCAATAAACCCTTCAACAAGTGATATGCGATGAGTTATCCTTCTTTCTATTTATATATGGAATTCTGACCGCGGAAGGGAGCGTGACAAAGGAGAGGACAACCACATCCATAGGTCGGATTGTAGACCTAAGGCGAGATCTGACTCCTCTACACCGTACGGTGGGAGAGTCAAAGAATTCTGGTAAGCAGGGCACAATACCCTGAGCTATTTTTATCATCACTCAGCACCGAAATGCAGCACGAGCACTTTAAAGTATAAAGAATTGTTCCACGCATAAGGAGATAAAGCAGAGATAGACTGGAACTGAATCAGCACTCAGTCACTTTGTACTTTGGACTTGCACATAAATAAATCGTTTTGGCACAGAGCACAGCACTTTTACTTGGACTTTATATATATATATATATTATTTTACTTTATTTTATATTTTATTCACGTTTTACATTACTTATTGCATTTATATGAAATTGTATATTTATTGAAATTGCGGATTCACTGTAAGTTTATTCACTCACCCAGACACAATTAAGATCTGCTGTAGCAACTGGGCTACAGCAGCAACTATCGTATTTATTGTATGCAGTATTTTATGAATGATTTGAAATAGCAATAGAGAAAATCACAGTAGATCACGCATTGCAAGCGCTGTTTGAACACAAAGCATAAATTGTTCACATATATCACGTTATCCCCCATAAATATTTGGGCCACAACAGCAGCTCACACATAGCCTATCACATCTCACACCAGAGGACACGCGCTGCCTAAGGTACACACACCTTTCAGAAAACTAAATATAAATCAAAATCTCAGATTAAACCTCATGGATATAAAGTGCTAAGTTTAGGAATCCTATACAGTAACCCTCTATAGCCACCTCGTTTTAATTTCTGCACTTAATCAGCCACACTGTTTGAGATTTCTATTTAAAATGTCTTGCTAAAGTTTGTGCAATCTGATTATTCTTAATGGCATATTTGTGTTGGGCATTTTTCTCCTTCACTCGCTGGATAGTCTCCTCAATATAATGCAGCCCACAGGGGCATTTGCTCATATAAATGACATAGGAACCAAGACGTGTAACAATTTTAAATTTCCATAGAGCAACTCTCATGGGATTGAGTGAATGTTTAACTTTTGTTAATACTGGAGCAGAGCATACAATAAAGTCAAAGATGGCATCCATTTATTCTACTGTATTCACGCAAAAAGTGGTGATCTCACACAGTCAGAACAAACAACTTGATTATAAATTGTGCGATCTTGTCTAAACAATTGCAAGGGATGATCCTGGAATTCAGTTGCCACATGGTAATCTTTCCTTTAATATGCCAGTGACATTTACTACATTCCAAAATTTTCTAAAAAGGGAATGACATTAGGATACAAACATTATTCTGTCCTGCTCTATCTCTAGAGTAATTCCTAACTAATCTAACCTCTTTTTCAATATCTTGTTTTGTATAACCATGTTCAATTAATTAATCAGCCATTTCATAAAGTCTAATCTCTCAAACAGATTCATCATTAACAATGCATGGTACTCACCTCGGGGATAGAGTTGAACACAGAGGGTGGATGAAAACTGGTGAATAGTTGATTACATTCTGTATATTTCTTAAGCCCCGTACACACGGGTGTGACGGTCGTATGACCGGACATCCAAAATTGTGTGTTGACTGTTGTGTCTCGCATACTGACATGCACTAAGCGCTCGTACAACCAAGCCTAACGTAGTGACTTGTTACGAGCGTATAACAAGGAAGATCAGGTGCATGTGATTTGTGAATTAGCAACGTGGGTTTCCCAGAACGGACACTTTCGGGCGTTCCTGACTTCTGAGCATGCCTGTTTTACACGTACAACTTTGTTGGACCAACTTCTCTGTACAGACGGTACAACAGTCGTACAACCGCTTGATGTACAACCAAAGTTTTCTAGTCTGCTCATCCAACTTCTGTTGTACAACCGTTGTACGTCGGCTGTTGTAATCACGTGTACTAACGGTCAGATGATCGTACAACAAGCTGGTTGTACGACCGTTGTTGTACAACCGTTGTACTGTGTGTACAGGGTTTTAGAATAGTTCAATAGATGTTTCAAAAAGGGAGTTATTATCCATCTGCACATAGGCAACTATTTAGGTTTAACCAAGGGTTTGAATATGAAGTAAATATGTGAAAAATCAGTGCTAAACAAATAAAATAAACAGCTGCCAGCACAAAAGGAATAACACAACCACATAAAACAGACAAAAATAAAAATGCAGTGCTGAAAAGGTTAAAGTGCAAAAATATTATAGTTCATAAAGTGTCCCAATAATCAGGTGATTAATTCTGAAAACTTCAAGGAACAAACAATCTCTAGGTGAAATGCTCACTCACCAGCTCTACGTGCTGTCTCAATTAAGAGAATAGCCAAAGCGCTTAGATAAGGCCACTGTGATGGGCTGGATCATAGAGACGTATCTCTGCTCACAATGTCTCCCATATAGAAAAATAAAATATAAAACGACATAGGGCAGTATGTCTATACACTGAAAAACAGAAGTGCACAGTGACAGTACATAAAACTCCCGTGAAGATGAGGAAAGCGACTGACACCACCAAATGATATGACACCACCACCATAAGCAATGCACGCTCACCAGATGTACACTTTAATAGTGCCTGTATAGATGCAGCCAGTTGGTCGGATTCCCACAATAGATCTCCAGTCCAATAGCTGTCCAGGACATGCACAGATGTTCCAAAGGCATAGGGGAAAGGCGGCCATCATAACACCAAACATTTTGCCAGAATAAAACAAAAATGTAGCAACATAGTTTAATCTGTAGTAAAATTTATTTTAAAACATCACCTGGTTGCAGCCACGCACAATTGATACCGTGTGAACCAAATAAGTTTATCTTGGTCTCATCAGACCACAGGACATGGTCCAGTAATCCATGACCTAAGTCTGCTTGTCTTCAGCAAATTGTTTCAGGCTTTCTTGTGCATCATCTTTAGAAGAGGCTTCCTTCTGGGACGACAGCCATGCAGACCAATTTGATGCAGTGTGCGGCGTATGGTCTGAGCACTGACAGGCTGACCCCCCACCCCTTCAACTTCTGCAGTAATGCTGGTAGCACTCATACATCTATTTCCCAAAGACAACCTCTGGATATGATGTTGAGCATTTGCATCAACTTCTTTGGTCAACCATGGCGAGGCCTGTTCTGAGTGGAACCTGTCCTGTTAAACTGCAGCTCAGTTTCAGGGTCTTGGCAATCTTCCTAGACCTACATATTCTTTATGTAGAGCAACAATTCTTTTTTTTAGATCCTCAGAGAGTTCTTTGCCATGAGGTGCCATGTTAAACTTCCAGTGATCAGTATAAGAAAGTGAGAGCGATAACACCAAATTTAACACACCTGCTCCCCATTCACACCTGAGACCTTGTAATACTAATGAGGCACATGACATGGTAAGGGAAAATGGCTAATTGGGCCCAATTTTGACATTTTCACTTAGGTGTGTACTAATTTTTGTTGCCAGCGGTTTAGAGATTAATGGCCATGTGTTGAGTTGTTTTGAGGGGACAGCAAATTTACACTGTTATACAAGCTATACACTCACTACTTTACATTGTGTAGCAAAGTGCCATTTCTTCAGTGTTGTCACAAGAAAATATATAATAAAATATTTACAAAAATGTGAGGGGTGTACACACTTTTGTGAGATACTGTATGTAGGTAGGCACCCCGATGCCCACAGCCCCTCCAACAGACATCTGAGGTTGCTGGATAGATTCTAGCCAATGTGGCCAGAACTCTGTACCACCGGGTCAATAGTTTAAAGCAATTTTCCTGCATCTTTGTGCCACAGAACTTTTGTGGGTAAGGCTAAATAAGTGGTCCAATTGAGTCTCCATGAATGTATGCCGCAGGTCCCTCTCCCACTCCCGCACATAAACTGGCTTGCTCCGGGAGTCTGCACACTGCAACATCTCGTATAGCACCAAAATAGAGTGGTGGACAAGATCTACTGATATGCATAGTTTCTCAAACGGGGTCAAGGAAGATGGGGGTCTAAGGGCCTGAGACAGACTATGTACAAAGTGATGTAATTGCCTATAGCGCCACTCATCCATCAGGAGTCGGCCGAACGGGGAAAGGAGTTATTCCAATGAGACTAGGCCCTGCTCGTGTATAAACCTCCCACACTGTATCGCACCATCCCTTGCCCATGCGCGGAAATAGGATAAGTGTTCCCCAGAAATGAACCAGGTGAAGCCCCCAAGGGGTGCGAGTGGGGACATAGGTGGCGACAGCTGTCCCTGAGCATTTGAAGTGTCCCACAACTTCAGCGTATGGACAGAGACAGGTGATACAAGGTCCAAGAGGCCCCGACAATTCCATGAGAGCCAAGGAGCATGAGACCGATTACGACCGGCCAGGAATTTCTCGAGGGAGACCCAATATCTGCTGTAGGGCTATCGCCTCGTAGTATCTCTGAATGGAAGGAACCCCCAGTCCTCCCTGTGACGAGCGCGGGTATCAGATCGTTGCCCTCCTCACCGACGGGCGACCAAGGACCCCCCTGATCTAACACCGCACTTGTCACGAACGTAACAATACCACTCTCAGCTGCTCAGCACAACAAATATTTCCCAGTTTGCGGGACCACCGTCTAAATGCCAGCTGCCTGAGAGCGATTGTTACCGGGTTAATTCAAACAATTAACCCTTTCACTGCCACCACCTCTACTGGAGCCAGAGGAGCTCAGAATTTCAGCAATACCAGTATTTCAGAATAACCACCTGTAACACATGCTGTCACCGCAGACAGGTATACCCAGATGCGTTATTTTAAAAAACAGTATCGCTCTTCAAAGGAACAGATTCGTGATAGTTGCATTAAGAGCTTTAGGGACAAAATTAACACTTTTCAAAATAAGATTTAATAATGAAAAGGTCAAGTTTTAGGTGCAGTAAAATATTTACAGGAAAATAAAAGAAGGTTGCAAAATACTGAGACAAAATATACAGCAAAGAAACAGAATGAAATACCTGCATTTGAAATGTCCGTGACTAATCAGTGTTTCTAAGATGATTTCCTGGTTCTCTGATGTTGCTTCATTGATGGAAATTGAGAACTGACCATTGATCTTAGCAATCCCTTTTTCTCTGGGTGAGAGGGCAGTTTCTTATATAATGTCCAGGGTGGGCCGTTGCGATACATGCTTCTTAATTCACACGTGGTTTATGAAAATCATATCTCATGATTGGGCCACCTGGCAAATCTCACAGTAAGAAATTTAATCTCAGCACATTGAGGGCTTTCATTTAAGTCCACACATGAATGCGCTATGATATAAGGGGACCCTGTCGAGAGAATACACTAGTTCTATCCCTCCTTGGGTAACAAGGGGGAGTGTTTATACTTGAATAATCGGGCCGAAATTCTACATTCAAATATGTACGTTTTATCACTATGGCATGCTCCAAGCTGAATTTATGACTGTATGTAAGTTTTTCTACCTTTTCATGTTGTTTCAGGAAAAGGTCAGGATTGCTTGGGCGATTTACGGTGTCGCATGTCCAAACATCAGTTTGGTTTATGGCTGTTTAAGATAAACAAACAGGCCTCTTCTTCCTGGCCGGTCATAAACCATGATCAGATGGCCCCCTTTGAAGTTGATCTGGCCAGGAAGGGAGGGGGTGGAAATGAGGAGTTTTGTCCTACGTTCAAACTGCAATGGCTGACCATTACAAAATGGAGTTGCTTGCGTCTCATGCTTGATATCATGACTTCGTATGTGTCTCACACGCAAGACATTCCTTTTTGATTGTGGCGTATGCTACTTCCCTGGGAAGCAGCTTCCGGCTCAGGTAGAGGATGGGGTGTTCCTCTCCGGTGTCATCCACTTGGCTCAGGACTGCACCAAACCCATAGGCAGAAGCATCAGTCTGCACTAAGAAGCAGCGGGTGAAGTCGGGAGCCTGTAGCACAGGGGCGCTGGCCAGCGCCTCCTTCAGGGCCTGAAATGCCCTCTCACATTCTGGTGTCTAAGACACCATTTTGGGCAGTTTCTTCTTGTTTAGGTCAGTCAAAGGTTTTGCCAGGCTACTATGGTTACTTACAAATTTCCTATAGTAGCTGGCTTTCCCCAAGAATGACATAACCTGTTTCTTGGTTTGAGGGGCTGGCCAGGCCAGTATGGCCTCCACCTTCCCTGTCTCGGGTCTTAGAGTGCCTCCTCCCACCTGGTGTCCCAGGTACTGGACATCAGTCATGCTGATCTGAAACTTATTGGGCTTGACAGTCAGATTGGCAGCTGTCAGTTGGTCCAGGACCCGTGACAGGTGCACCAAGTGTTCCTCCCAGGTAGGGCTGAACACCGCAATGTCATCCAGGTAAGCCACAGCAAAGGTTTCCAGCTCCTCCAGTAAGTCATTCATGGTCCTCTGGAAGGTAGCTGGGGCGTTCTTCATCCCAAACGGCATGACCGTAAATTCGAACAAGCCAAATGGGGTGATGAAAGCCAACTTTTCCCAAGCTTCAGGAGCCAGAGGAATTTGCCAGTACCCCCTGCTCAGATCCATGATCATGATATAGCGGGCTGCCGCCAGCCTATCCAACAACTCATCGATCCGGGCCATGGGGTAGGTATCTGCAGTAGTGATCGCATTCAGCTTTTGGTAGTCCACTCAGAACCTGGTCGTCTGATCCTTTTTGGGGACCAGGACCACTGGGGACACCCAGGCACTGTGAAAAAATGTAAATAAGTATTGCGCTTAGGACTAGTGTGGGTCACTTCTGTGTCCCTTTATTAAGCTGCTGCCCTCCAGTGAATTCCTCCTCAGGGGAAGAATGATAGCATATATGTGAAAAGTAACTGGACACTGGCGCTGCTTGATAATAGTTTTAAATAAGTAGGTAATAAATTAAATCCGCATTAAGCTTCTGGAATTTTTGTACACAGAACATCATAAAACTACATCGGTGCATACAGTGGAGTATATTAATCAAAATATTTTTGAATATGTGCAAAATCAGAAATGTGCAAATAAATAAAGATATGTATGTGCAATGTGTATTATATAGAAATATGAATATGCAAAAACTCCTAGATATAAAGTAAAAATAAAAAATTCTCTCCTAAAGTGCAAAAGTGCAACGTGCAATAACCAATTTCAATGAACAATAAAAATCAGAACAGTAAACATTAATTCATTAATCCTTAAAAAATTGCATTGATTGATATTGTGTAGCATAACCATCAGATTTAAAAGGAAACAGGTTTAAAAACAATGTTGGCTCCCGGCCAGTAGGTAGTCCGTATATAGACAACTGGATATAATATATTAATAGCAAAGTTCATGAATACAGCCACTGTTCTTGTATCAGCAGTTCCCACTCTATATCAATAGTCCAATCCCCCAAAGTGCGCGGTGCTATAGGTTATAAAGTTCTAATCTTGTAATGAGCTAACAAGGTAACTCATGGGGTACTTGGTGCAGGTCACACGTGCTCCCCTCAGGGTCCCCTGCTTACCGGAGAACGCCACCCCTGCAGGGGTAAAGCGCTTAGACGTATCTCAGGTACTTTTGTTGATCCTGGTAAGGAATGTGTCCATTACGCGCCTTGCTCTCCCTCTGAGTCACACCACCAAAAACCTTAAACAACAACCAACAGCTACGCGATGACTAAGATTCCAGGGGGGGCACCCGCCCCCCCTTGCCCCCCCCGGTGGACGCCCATGGTCATTCAGATGCTGGGTAATGGGGTACGGGCCTTCCCATGTGGCCTGGAGTTTGTTCTGCTGCAAGGGGAGCAGAACATACACCAGCTGCCCAACGTTATATGCCAGCTCTCTAGCATTGCGGTCATACCAACGTTTCTGCCTGGTCTGGGCCTGGGTCATGTTTTCCCGCACAATCCCCACCAACGTCTCTATTTTATCCTGGAATCACAGGACGTAATCCACAACAGAGACCTCTGGGTCAGCAATCTTGCCCTCCCAGGTTTCACGGATTAGGTCCAGGGATCCTCTTACCCTTCGTCCGTAAAACAGCTGAAATGGCGAAAAACCTGTGGACTCCTAGGGCACCTCTCTGTAAGCAAAAAGCAGATGAGGCAGGTACCTTTCCCAGTCCTTACCCTGGGACTCCACAAAGGTGCGCAGCATTTGTTTCAGGGTACCATTCAAACGCTTGCACAAGCCATTCGTTTGTGGATGGTAAGGACTGGCCATGATATGCGTCATCTGTATTTTTTGACAGAGAGCGTGCATCAAGTCAGTCACAAACCGAGGGCCTTGATCGCTAATGAGCTCGGCCGGGAATCCCACTCTTGTGAAAATTCCCAGCAGAGCATCAGCGACCTTGTCTGTATGGAGGGAGGAGAGAGCCACCACCTCTGGGTAACGCGTGGCATAGTCAACGACTGTCAGGATAAAACGTTTGCCTGAACTGCTGGGGATGGCTAGAGGCCCAACAATATCCACTGCCACCCTCTTAAAAGGTTCATCAATCACAGGCAAAGGTTTTAATGGAACCCTGTGTACATCTCCTACCTTGCCAACTCGATGGCAAGTATCACAGGACCGACAGTAGTCAGCTATGTCTGTCAGCATGGTGGGCCAATAAAAGTTATGTATTAACCGCCCCCAGGTCTTAGTGATCCCCAAGTGACCTGCTAGGGGGATCTCGGGAGCCACCTTTAGGAGCTGTCCCCTGAATTGGCTTGGTACCACCAGCTGCCTGCTTCCTAAATCAGCTTTGTTTCCCTTTGCAGACAAACTCTCCCTGTACAACTTTCCTTTGTCCCAGTAAATCTTTTGTTTGTCATTCACTGCGGGGGGGCTGTCAGCTAAACTCCTGAGCTGAGTCAGTGTTTGGTCTGTCTGCAGTGCTGCTTCAAAGGCTCAACCACAAGTCCCAGCCAGCAGTCCTGTGGCAAACGAGGACAGCTGCTGAGGCCCAACAGAGGTAGAGCCCACTGGGTCAGAACACGGAGAGGGCCCAGAGACCTCCTCCTGCTGTTTGGCAACCCTAGCCTGTACCTCTGCAGCCCTTGCAGCACTGCGAGTGACCACCAGTATGGGTAGTACATTATCATCATTATCAACAGTATATTCAACAGGTATACGTGTAACATCATTGGCACATACATCATTTACCTTTACATTCAACTGTGTCTCTTCTCCTTTCTCTGAAGAAGGAGAACCTTGCATTTCCACTTCCCCCTCCCCAGGTTGCCCAGATATCATACCCACATCTGCACACAGTACCTTAGGGAGTCCAGAGGTTTTCGAGGGGGTTTCCTCAGCAGGGGCGTAGTAGGAGACATGGGTCCCCAAGTCAGCACCCAGCAACACAGCAGTGCGAATTTCCTCAGAAACTCCCACCTCTCTCATCCCACTCCCAGCACCCCAATCAATGTACACATAGGCCCGGGGTATGCGGGAGCGGGTTCCCCCAACTCCGGTGAGGGTGAGGAACTTCTCAGGGATGATGTCTGTTTCTTCTATCACCTCCGGTCTGACCAAGGTGACTTCAGCTCTGGTGTCCCGGAGACCCGTTACAGTCCGGTGACCCACAATAACTGGCTGCAAGTTGGCATTGGGTCCTTGAGGTCTCCCACTGACGAACAGCACTATGGAAGGGTTGCTGGCCGGTTGGCCAGATTATGTCATCTTCTTCTGCTCCGGGCACTGTGTTCGCAGGTGGCCAGGCTTGCCACAGGTGTAACACCTGCGGTTATCAGTCAGGGCGGGTTTGAAGCCAGGGACTGCAGTTTCAGACCACTCAGAGGCTTGGTTGGCCTGCGGAGGAGGGGTTTCCGTGCGTGATTTTCCCCCTTTCCAGCCATTTGGTGGAGCTTTGCGTTGGTCCGATATCCGAGTACTGACAAAGGTATCGGCCAGGTCTGCTGCGGCTTTAGCAGAACCGGGCTTCCGCTCTAGCACAAATTGTCTGACATCTGGAGGACAGATATGCAGGAGCTGATCTTCAATCATGAGATCTTCCAGGGCCTCAAAAGAAGTGGCTTTCAGACCCCTAGTCCACTGCTGGAATGTGATGCATAAACGGCTTACCACATCCATATAAAAGTCCCCAGGCCCTTTTTGCAGGGACCTAAACCGTTTTCGGTACACTTCAGGGGTTAATCAATACTTCTGAATGATTGCTGCCTTTATGGCTTCGTAATCTTCGTCCTGCTGGCAGGTCGACATACGTGTCCAGGGCCTTGCCTCGTAGCCCTGGCGTCAGGTACCGAGCCCATTGTATTGGGGGCAAATGGTACTGATGGCAAGTTTTTTCAAATGACAGTAGTTACACGTCAATGTCACTGTCCTTTTCCATGACTGGAAATTTAGCGGCTGGGCTTGCTGGCAGAGAGGTGTCCCTGTGCTCTAGGGATCCGAAGTTCTGACCCTGTTGGTGCTGCTGTTGGAGTCTCCAATTCGTGCCGACAATCAGCCTCCCTCTGCGCAGCCTCTCTCTCAGCCTGGCGTTTCAGAAACTGCAGGTACATCCCAGGATCCATTTCTCTGATGCGCTGGAGTGTTTCCTGCATTTGAGAGTCTCTGCTGTTTGCAGGCAATCTGGGGCTAGCCTGCTCCTGCTGCGGCCCAGAAGGGACAATCAATAGTATTCTCGGTTCAGTCACTCTTTGCTCATCCTGTGAGGTCGTTGAGTCTGAACCACTTTCCTCTGGAGTATCAGGAACCCCTTTAGCTTCAATTTCCCCGGAGTTCAGGTCTGCTCGGATATCGTACTCCTGTAGGGCCTTTATCATATCTTTATAAGTTTCGTTACTGGCGTCAAGGCCTCTTGTAGCACACTCAGCAGTCAGGTCATCTTTGTTCATCTTATACGCTGATGGCCCAGACATTTTGCAAGCAGAAAAGATAGAACAGAAAGAGAAATAGAAAGGAGCTGTAGGAAGGAGTTGTTTCTGTATGTCTCTTTAACCACTTCAGCCCCGGAAGGATTTCCAGCTTTAGGACCGGAGCCCTTTTTGCGATTCGGCACTGCGTCGCTTTAACTGAATATTGCGCGGTCGTGTGACGTTGTACCCAAACAAAATTTGCGTCCTTTTTTCCCCACAAACAGAGCTTTCTTTTGGTGGTATTTGATCCCCTCTGCGTCATTTCTGATCGCCGCTATAAACAAAAGAAGAGCGACAATTTTGCAAAAAAACCCACATTTCTTACTTTTTGCTAAAATACAAATCCAAAAAAAAAAATATAAAAAAACATTTTTTTTCACCGTTTTTGGGCGATTTATATTCTTCCTCATATTTGCGATAAAAAAAATCGCAATCGGCGTTTATTGATTGGTTTGCGCAAAAGTGGCCGCGTTTACGGATGATGAGAATTCATTTTTGGGGTTTTTATTTTTTTTAATTTTTTATTAGTAATGGCGGCGATCTGCGATTTTTAGCGGTACTGCGATATTTCAGTGGACATGTCGGACCATTTTGACACTTTTTTGGGACCATTGGCATTTATACAGCGATCAGTGCTATAAAAATGCACTGATTACTGTGTAAATGCCATTGGCAGTGAAGGGGTTAACCTGCAGGGGGCGCTCTAAGGGTTAACTATGTTCCCTGGGCGTGTTCTAACTGTATGGGGGCTGCCCTGGCTGGGGAAGGGAAGTGGTCACAGCCTTCACGTACAGGAAGGCTGTGATCACAGCCCTTCCCCCTCACACAGAGCGGAGGTCCGTGTTTACATACACGGACCTCCGCTCCTTCGCTCCGGGGGGGCCATCGCGGGTAGCCGGTGGCAATCGAAGCCGCCGCACCCGCTCCCTGGCCCTCCCCGAACACAGTGAGCGCGCGGGCGCGCCTCCGGCGGCGCGCCGCGCTCACAGTGCGCGTTATCTCAGCCGCCGTCGTATGACGGCGATTTGCGATAACGAACCACTTTGTCGCCGTCAACCTGCGGTTGGCGGTCGGCAAGTGGTTAAAAACAAAAAATATGCACCAGCTTGTCTCTAAGGACTGTTTCCACACAGGTTACAATCCTTCAGTGCAGAGCTAGTTCCTAACAATGCACTTAATGCTCTTAAGGCAAAACTATCTGACCGCTGCCAACCAATATGTGATGAAAGCGGGTATCAGATTGCTGTCCTCCTCACCGACAGGCAACCGGGGGCCCCCCGATCTAACACCGCACTTGTCACAAACGTAACAATACCACTCTCAGCTGCTTTCAGCACAAACATTTCCCAGTTTGCGGGACCACTGTCTAAATGCCAGCCGTCTGAGAGCGATTGCTACCAGGCTAATTCAAACAATTAACCCTTTCACTGCCACCACTTCTATTGGAGCCAGAGGAGCTCAGAATTTCAGCAATACCAGTATTTCAGAATAACCACCTGTAACACACGCCGTCACCGCAAACAGGTATATCCAGATGCGTTATTTTAAAAAACATTACAGCTCTTCAAAGGAACAGATTCGTGATAGTTGCATTAAGAGCTTTGGGGACAAAATTAACACTTTTCAAAATAAGGTTTAATAATGAAAAGGTCAAGTTTTAGGTGCAGTAAAATATTTACAGAAAAATAAAAGAAGGTTGCAAAATACTGAGACAAAATATACAGCAAAGGAACAGAATGCAATACTTGCATTTGAAATGTCCGTGACTAATCAGTGTTTCTAAGATGATTTCCTGGTTCACTGAT
Organism: Glandirana rugosa; assembly: GCA_018402905.1. Lineage (NCBI taxonomy): Eukaryota > Metazoa > Chordata > Amphibia > Anura > Ranidae > Glandirana > Glandirana rugosa. Next base: position 248,100 of record BLSH010378675.1, on the reverse strand, counting down.
GTTGCTTCATTGATGGAAATTGAGAACTAACCTTAGCAATCCCTTTTTCTCTGGGTGACAAGGGGTGGGCCATATGCCCCTGACCATTCACATGAGTGGGCGGTTTCTTATACAATGTGCAGGACGGGCCGTTGCGATACATGCTTCCTAATTCACACGTGGTTTATGAAAATCATATTTCATGATTGGGTTGCCCGGCAAATCTCACAGTAAGAAATTCAATCTCAGCACATTGAAGGCTTTCATTTAAGTCCACCCATGAATGCGCTGTGATATAAGGGGACCCTGTCGAGAGAATACACTAGTTCTATCCCTCCTTGGTTAACAAGGGGGGAATGTTTATACTTGAATAATCGGGGCCAAAATTCTACATTCAAATATGTATGTTTTATCACTATGGCATGCTCCAAGCTGAAGTTATGACTGTATGTATGTTTTTCTACCTTTTCATGTTGTTTCAGGGTTACTGAAAAGGTCAGAATTGCTTGGGTGATTTACGGTGTCACATGTCCAAACATCAGTTTGGTTTATGGCTGTTTAAGATAAACTAACAGGCCTCTTCTTCCTGGCCGGTCATAAATCATGATCAGATTGCCCCCTTTGAAGTTGATCTGGCCAGGAAGGGAGGGGTGGAAATGAGGAGATTTGTCCTACGTTCAAACTGCAATGGCTGACCATTACAAAATGGAGTTGCTTGTGTCTCATGCGTGATATCATGACTTCGTATGTGTCTCACACGTGATATCATCACATCTCCCCCCTGAGGTGGTTGCAGCTGGTGAAGTCGGGAGCCTGTAGCACAGGGGCGCTGGCCAGCGCCTCCTTCAGGGCCTGAAATGCCCTTTCACATTCTGGTGTCCAAGACCCCATTTTGGGCAGTTTTTTCTTGTTTAGGTCAGTCAAAGGTTTTGCCAGGCTACTATAGTTACTTACAAATTTCCTATAGTAGCTGGTTGTCCCCAAGAATGACATAACCTGTCTCTTGGTTTGAGGGGTTGGCCAGGCCAGTATGGCCTCCACCTTCCCTGTCTCGGGTCTTAGAGTGCCTCCTCCCACCTGGTGTCCCAGGTACTGGACATCAGTCATGCCGATCTCACACTTACTGGGCTTGACAGATTGACAGCTGTCAGTTGGTCCAGGACCCGTGACAGGTGCACCAAGTGTTCCTCCCAGGTAGGCCTGAACACTGCAATGTCATCCAGGTAAGCTACGGCAAAGGTTTCCAGCCCCTCCAGTAAGTCATTCATGGCCCTCTGGAAGGTAGCTGCGGCGTTCTTTATTCCAAACGGCATGACCGTAAATTCGAACAAGCCGAATGGGGAAATGAAAGCCGACTTTTCCCGAGCTTCAGGGGCCAGAGGAATTTGCCAGTACCCCCTGCTCAGATCCATGATCATGATATAACGGGCTGCCACCAGCCTATCCAACAACTCATCGATCCGGGCCATGGGGTAGACATCTACAGTGGTGATCGCATTCAGCTTTCGGTAGTCCACACAGAACCTGGTCGTCTGATCCTTTTTGGGGACCAGGACCACTGGGGACGCTCAGACACTGTGAGACCTCCCAATTACCCCCAGCTACAGCATATCCTCCACTTCATGTCAGCCAGCACCCCCAGAGAGACGCGATAGACTGACTGTTTAATGGGGGGATATGCCCCAATGTCTACCTGGTGGACAGCGAGGTCCGTCCACCCTGGGTTTCCCTGTAAACCGGCTCCCATGGACTGCCAGCACTTCCTTCAGCCCAGGTACCTGTGCGGGGGTAAGGTTGGGGATTATCAGGAGGTCAGAGTTGACCTCCCTGGTGTCAGCTAACAAGTCTAGGAGTGGGTCAGCTTCTTCAGGCTCCGGCCTGCTGCAGACCAGCATGGCATAGGCCGTGCGCCCCTGATGGGCTTTAATCATGTTCACATGGAGGGCCTTCAGCCGTCTACTCCCTTCTCCCAACCAGACTAGGTATGTAATGTCATTCAGACTTTGGGTAATGGGGTACGGGCCTTCCCATGTGGCCTGGAGTTTGTTCTGCCGCAAGGGGAGCAGAACATACACCAGCTGCCCAACGTTGTATGCCCGTTCCCTAGCATTGCGGTCATACCAGCTTTTCTGCCTGGTCTGGGCCTGGGTCATGTTTTTCCGCACAATCCCCACCAATGTCTCTATTTGATCCCGGAATCTCAGGACGTAATCCACAACAGAGACCTCTGGGTCGGCGATCTTGCCCTCCCAGGTCTCACGGATTAGGTCCAGGGATCCTCTTACCCTCCGTCCGTAAAACAGCTGAAATGGCGAAAAGCCTGTGGACCTCTCTGTAAGTGAACAGCAGATGAGGCAGGTACCCTTCCCAGTCCTTACCCTGGGACTACACAAAGGTGCGCAGCATTTGTTACAGGGTACCACTGAAACGCTTGCACAAGCAATTCATTTGTGGATGGTAAGGACTGGCCATGATATGCGTCATCTGTATTTTCTCACAGAGAGCGTGCATCAAGTCAGACACAAACTGAGGGCCTTGATCTCTAATGAGCTCGGCCGGGAATCCCACTCTTGTGAAGATTCCCAGCAGAGCATCAGCGACCTTCTGCATGGAGGGAGGAGAGAGCCACCGTCTCTGGGTAACTCGTGGCATAGTCAACGACTGTCAGGATAAAACGTTTGTCTGAACTGCTGGGGATGGCTAGAGGCCCAACAATATTCACTGCCACCCTCTTAAAAGGTTCATCAATCACAGGCAAAGGGTTTTAACGGAACCCTGTGTACATCTCCTACCTTGCCAACTCACTGGCAGGTATCACAGGACTGACAGTAGTCAGCTATGTCTGTCAGCATGGTGGGCCAATAAAAGTTATGTATTAACCGCCCCGGGTCTTATTGATCCCCAAGTGACCTGCTAGGGGGATCTCGTGAGCCACCTTTAGGAGCTGTCCCCTGAATTGGCTTGGTACCACCAGCTGCCTGCTTCCTAAATCAGCTTTGTTTCCCCTTGCAGACAAACTCTCCCTGTACAACTTTCCTTTGTCCCAGTAAATCTTTTGTTTGTCATTCACGGCGGGGGGGCTGTCAGCTAAACTCCTGAGCTGTGTCAGTGTTTGGTCTGTCTGCAGTGCTGCTTCAAAGGCTGAACCACAAGTCCCAGCCAGCAGTCCTGTGGCAAACGAGGACAGCTGCTGAGGCCCAACAGAGGTAGAGCCCACTGGGTCAGAACACGGAGAGGGCCCAGAGACCTCCTCCTGCTGTTCGGCAACCCTAGCCTGTACCTATGCAGTCCTTGCAGCACTGCGAGTGACCACCAGAATGGGTAATACATTGTCATCATTATCAACAGTATATTCAACAGGTATACGTGTAACATTATTGGCACATACATCATTTACCTTTACATTCAACTGTGTCTCTTCTCCTTTCTCTGAAGAAGGAGAACTTTGCATTTCCACTTCCCCCTCCCCCTCCCCCTCCCCAGGTTGCCCAGATATCATACCCACATCTATACACAGTACCTTAGGGAGTCCAGAGGTTTCCCAGGGGGTGTCCTCAGCAGGGGCATAGTAGGAGACAAGGGTCCCCAAGTCAGCACCCAGCAACACAGCAGTGGGAATTTCCTCAGAAACTCCCACCTCTCTCATCCCACTCCCAGCACCCCAATCAATGTACACATAGGCCCGGGGTATGCGGGAGCGGGTTCCCCCAACTCCGGTGAGGGTGAGGAACTTCTCAGGGATGATGTCCATTTCTTCTATCACCTCCGGTCTGATCAAGGTGACTTCAGCTCCGGTGTCCCAGAGACCCGTTACAGTCCAGTGACCCACGATGACTGGCTGCAAGTTGGAATTGGGTCCTTGAGGTCTCCCACTGACGAACAGCCAGATGTGGCCAGATGTCACCTTCTTCTGCTCCGGGCACTGTGTTCGCAGATGGCCAGGCTTGCCACAAGTGTAACACCTGTGGTTATCAGTCGGGGCGGGTTTGAAGCCAGGAACTGCAGTTTCAGACTGCTGAGAGGCTTGGTTGGCCTGCGGAGGAGGGGTTTCCGATCTTCAATCATGAGATCTTCCAGGGCCAAAAAAGAAGTGGCTTTCAGGCCCCTAGTCCACTGTTGGAATGTGATGTGCAAATGGCTTACCACATCCATATAAGAGTCCCCAGGCCCTTTTTGCAGGGACCTAAACCATTTTCGGTACACTTCAGGGGTTAATCAATACTTCTGACTGATTGCTGCCTTTATGGCTTTGTAATCTTCATCCTGCTCCGCTGGCAGGTTGACATACGCGTCCAGGGCCTTGCCTCATAGCCCTGGCGTCAGGTACCGAGTCCATTGCACTGGGGGCAAATGGTACTGACGGCAAGTTTTTCCAAATGACAGTAGATACACGTCAATGTCACTGTCCTTTCCAATGACTGGAAATTTAGCGGCTGGGCTTGCCGGCAGAGAGGTGCCCCTGTGCTCTAGGGATCCGAGGTTCTGACCCTGTCGGTGCTATTATTTTTTATTTATTTTTTTTTTTTTGGTTGAACTAGATGGACTTGTGTCTTTTTTCAACCTGACTAACTATGTAAGTCACTATGTAGGTGCTGCTGTTGGAGTCTCAACATCTCCAATTCGTGCCGACGATCAGCCTCCCTCTGCGCAGCCTCTCTCTCAGCCGCAGCCCAGCATTCCTCTCTCTCAGGCTGGCGTTTCAGAAACTGCAGGTACATCCCAGGATCCATTTCTCTGATGCTCTGGAGTGTTTCCTGCATTTTAAAGTCTCTGCTGTTTGCAGGCAATCTGGGGCTAGCCTGCTCCTGCTCCTGCTGCGTCCCAGAAGGGACAATCAGTAGTATTCCCGGTTCAGTCGCTCTTTGCTCATCCTGTGAGGTCTTTGAGTCTGAACCACTTGCCTCTGGAGTATCGGGAACCCCTTTAGCTTCAAGTTCCCCCGAGTTCAGGTCTGCTCAGATATAGTACTCCTGTAGGGCCTTTATCATGTCTTTACAAGTTTCCTTACTTTAGATTGCTGCCCTCCTCACCGACGGGCGACCGAGGACCCCCCTGATCTAACACCACACTTGTCACAAATGTAACAATACCACTCTCAGCTGCTTTCAGCACAAAGATTTCCCAGTTTGCGGGACCACCGTCTAAATGCCAGCCACCTGAGAGCAATTGTTACCAGGCTAATTCAAACAATTAACCCTTTCGCTGCCACCACCTCTATTGGATCCAGAGGAGCTCAGACTTTCAGCAATACCAGTATTTCAGAATAACCACCTGTAACACACGCTGTAACCGCAGACAGGTATATCCAGATGCGTTATTTTAAAAAACAGTAGCGCTCTTCAAAGGAACAGATTTGTGATAGTTGCATTAAGAGCATTAGGGACAAAATTAACACTTTTCAAAATAAGGTTTAATAATGAAAAGGTCAAGTTTTAGGTGCAGTAAAATATTTACAGGAAAATAAAAGAAGGTTGCAAAATACTGAGACAAAATATACAGCAAAAGAACAGAATGAAATACCTGCATTTTAAATGTCCGTGACTAATCAGTGTTTCTAAGATGATTTCCTGGTTCTCTGATGTTGCTTCATTGATGGAAATTGAGAACTGACCATTGATCTTAGCAATCCCTTTTTTTCTGGGTGACAAGGGGTGGGCCATATGCCCCTGACCATTCACATGAGTGGGCGGTTTCTTATACAATGTCCAGGGCTGGCCGTTGCGATACATGCTTCTTAATTCACACGTGGTTTATGAAAATCATATCTCATGATTGGGCCACCCGACAAATCTCACAGTAAGATATTCAATCTCAGCACATTGAAGGCTTTCATTGAAGTCCACACATGAATGCGCTGTGATATAAGGGGACCCTGTCGAGAGAATACACTAGTTCTATCCCTCCTTGGGTAACAAGGGGGGAATGTTTATACTTGAATAATCCGTGCCGAAATTTTACATTCAAATATGTATGTTTTATCACTATGGCATGCTCCAAGCTGAAGTTATGACTGTATGTAAGTTTTTCTACCTTCTCATGTTTCAGGGTTACTGAAAAGGTCAGGATTGGTTGGGTGATTTATGGTGTCGCATGTCCAAACATCAGTTTGGTTTATAGCTGTTTAAGATAAACGAACAGGCCTCTTCCTCCTGGCCGGTCATAAACCATGATCAGATGGCCCCCTTTGAAGTTGATCTGGCCAGGAAGGGAGGGGGTGGAAATGAGGAGTTTTGTCCTATGTTCAAACTGCAATGGCTGACCATCACAAAATGGAGTTGGGCCAAAAGTTCCGCGTGCAAAGTCAAGGTTATGTGGTTTATGTTTGAGCTCTGCGCCTGGAGCTTAGCTGGTAGGGACTGTAGTTCCCCATTGCATGCCTTTTGAGCCTAGAACCCTCAGAAATAAGGCCCCCGAACCACACCTTTATGTCCCTCCCATACCGATGCCATCCCCTTCTCTCCTGGTAAGTTCTCCCTAAAATATAGAGAAATTATTTCAGAGACTCCATTCTGTGCCACAGCATCATCCAGCAGGTTTTCATTTAAGCACCAGGTCCACTGACTTGTGTCTGGAGACAGGGGGGCGCAGGAGACGGAGATGGGTGCATGATCGGAGATGGTAAGAGATCTGATTGACCCACCAGAGAGCGACTTCACGAAATATTGGTCCACCAGCAAAAGATTTATTCGTGTATAAACGTGAGTAGTGGAGCAATATCTAAAATCCTTAGTGGTGGGATGGAGCACTCTCCACCAGTCAACCAGATGGTGGGCACGCAGGGATTTGCCAAAATGTTTGAGAAAAGTGAAGGAATGCATTGAGCAGCCAGAGGAGGTATCAATCTGCGGGTCGGGGCAAACATTGAAATCGGCCCCCCATGACCAATTGTCCTTCACGGAATGTGGAAAGAGATTCCAGGACCCTATCTAAGAACGCAAGCTGCTGGATGTTCAGTGCATAGATAGTTACAAAAGTAACCTTATGCTCAAACAGGGTGCCTTTTAAAAAAAACAAATCTGCCCTCCAGGTCTGCATAATTATCTAAGGGGACAAAGGGGCAATGTTTATGTATAGCAATCGCCACATTTCGGCCGGGGCGAATTGCTAAGGTACCACTGATTGTATAAACGTGTGGGGAAGCGAGGGACCAAGTCAGTACAAAAATGTGTCTCCTGTAAGGGGAGAATATGTGAAACATAGAAACATAGAAAAGTGACGGCAGAAAAAGACTGAGTAGTCCATCGAGTCTGCCCCTTTTTATTTTATCTATTAATTTTTATTTATTAATTTTTTTTTTTTTACATTAACCTTGTTGTCTGACTATTATTATTATTATTACTATTATAATACAGGATTTATATAGCGCCGACAGTTTGCGCAGCGCTTTACAATATTAGGGCAGACAGTACAATTACAATACAATTCAATACAGGAGGAATCAGAGGACCCTGAAAAGAGAAGTCCCTTCGGATAGGACGGTGGTGGATTATTGATGTGAGGAAAAAAAGAGTTAGTCGAGTAGGGGGCGTCAAATGACGGGAAAACATAGTAAATTGGGAGGGAGGATCTAACATTCGAGATTGCTCGTCCCAGGAGACTAAGGAGGACATAACTTAACATAACATTAACATGACAGACGGGATTATAACATTTCGCGACGCGTTTGACAGCCGCGATATATTTAGGACATAATATTATCATTATTATTATTATTATCAGTCTGTTGTTCCAATTACATTTTTTTTTTTTTAATTATTT
>BLSH010378675.1:202893-217627 GCA_018402905.1 Glandirana rugosa | reverse complement strand
CCGTATATTTTGTTGCGTCACTGCAAGTTTAACACAATATAGTTCTGTGTGTTACTGCAAGTTTAACACCGTATATTTCAGTGCTTTACTGCAAGCTTAACGCCATATATTTCTGTGCATTACTGCAAGTTTAACGCCATATATTTGATTGCGTTACTGCAAGTTTAACGACATATAGTTCTGTGTGTTACTGCAAGTTTAACGCCGTGTATTTCATTGTGTTACTGCAAGTTTAATGCCATATATTTCTGTGTGTTACTGCAAGTTTAACGCCATATATTTCATTGCATTACTGCAAGTTTAACGCCATATAGTTCTGTTTGTTACTGCAAGTTTAACGCCGTATATTTCAGTGCGTTACTGCAAGTATAGCGCTGTATATTTCAGTGTATTACCTTCCGATTAACGCTTTATAGTTCAGTGCGTTACTGCAAGTTTAACGCCATGTATTTCAGTGCGTTACTGCAAGTTTAACGCTGTATATTTCAGTGCATTGGTGCACGTTTAATGTAGTATATTTCTGTGCGTTACTGCATGTTTGACACAGTATAGTTCAGTATATTATAATGTATCCATGGAGTGTGTCTGTGTAGTGAGTACTCTTGTTAAGGTGCACCAAACACCACTTTCCATTGATTAAAATGCATCCACGTACACATTTCCACATCTTTGTTACATTTTGTTAACCACTTCCTTACTGGGCACTTAAACCCCCCTCCTGCCCGGACCAATTTTCAGTTTTCAGCGCTGTCGCTCTTTGAATGACAATTGCCCGGTCGTGCGATGTTGTACCCAAACAAAATTGGCGTCCTTTTTTTCCCACAAATAGAGTTTTCTTTTGGTGGTATTTGACCCCCTCTACATCATTTTTGATCGCCGCTTTAAACAAACAAAGAGCGACAATTTTGAAAAAAGAACAATATTTTTTACTTTTTGCTATAATAAATATCCAAATATAAAAAATAAAAAAACAAATTTATTCATCAGTTTAGGCCGATATATATTCTTCCTCATATTTTTGGTTAAAAAAAATCGCAATTGGCGTTTATTGATTGGGTTGCGCAAAAGTTATAGCGACTACAAACTATGGACATTGATTTATGGCGTTTTTATTTATTTTTTATTTTTTTTACTGGTAATGGCGGCGATCTGCGATTTTTATCGGGACTTTGATATTGGGGTGGACATGTCGGACATTTTTGAGACTTTTTTGGGACCAATGACATTTATACAGCGATCAGAAATTTAAATGTCCACTGATTGCTGTATAAATGTAATTGGCAGTGAAGGGGTTAACCTGCAGGGGGCAGTGAAGGGGCTAAAATTGTTCCCTGGGTGTGTTCTAACTGTGGGGGGGTGGAGTTGGCAGGGACATAACAGATCTAACTGATCCCAGTGACAGGGATCAGCAGATCTGGCATGCCCCCTCTCACAGAACTGGGAACCGCCGTGTTTACTTCGGCAGTTCCCCGTTCCTCCTCTCTGTAAGGAGATCGCGGGTCTCCGGCGGACATCGGGTCCGCCGGACCCACGGGCATGCTCACGTGGCGTGCGGCGGCGCGCACTGAATGGGAGGACGTCTATTGACGGCCTCCCGGCATTTTAGGGCCAAGCTGTAGCTGTCATTCGGCTATGGCGCGGTCGGGAGGTCGGGAGGCTGACCCCATCATATCTGAGAGGACAACAAGGAGAGGCAGACGTTCCCATGGCACTGTAAGGGGTCAGCAACGTATGTGTCCACAGGCAAAGGTGGACATGGTCAGTCCTCAGGCAAGGCATCATTTCCTCTGTTTAGTGATGTTGCCTGTGCTATCCAGCCACAGCATGCAGAGGAGGTGGTGGGCTGGCTTTCTAAACCGTACTCATCCTCCATCACCCAAGCAGAGACTAGTGCGCAGTCCTCTGCAGCTGCCAGAGTGGCTAAATCTGCCTCCTTGTCCACAGGATTTCCTGCCAAAGCCCCAGCATCAGGCATGGAGGAGTCAGATGAGTTATTTGAACACAGCGTCAGCCACTTTCTCCTTGATGATGCACAGCCATTATTTGATTCAGATGTTGGTTCTGAGGTTGAGGAAGGCAGGAACATCAGCTTACAGAGAGGGGAGAACACTGGTGTACAAATTGGCATTCATGTTCCCCCAGCCACAGTGTATTACCAAGTTGTCTCCAGTGGTAATGTGGATGGAGGAGATGATGAGGTCACTGACGCGACTTGGGTGTAAGACAGAGAAGAGGAGGAAAGGGAGGGTGAGGCACAACCCCAACGAGGCAGCCATCATGGAAGAGTAGAGAGCAGACATCCTATTCCATCACACTGTGGAGCTGTTACTGTATCTCCCAGCCCAATTCCCACAGCTTAGCTGTCTGGACCTTTTTTAGTACATGTACAACCGATCGAACTGTTGCAATTTGCAAACTTTGTCTCAAGCACATCAAGCCAACACAGCCATTTAGGTACCACATGCTTGACAAGGCATTTAACCTCCCACCACTTGGTCCATTGGCAAGAGCACCTAAAAGCCACACAAAAGGGGCAGAAATCTGTCGCTCCTCCTTACTCACCTCAGTCTGCCCCTGCTATACCTCATGACCTCTCAGCAGCCTACACTGACAGGGATGATGGTATAGTGCATGGTGTCCCAGGTCCTTGCAGCACACCACCAGCTGTAGACTATAGCCGACAAATTTCTCTGCCCCATCTGCTGCAGCGGAAAAAAAAATACAGTCACTGCCACCCACATGCCCAGCGTCTAAATGCAAGCTTGTCAAAGCTGCTGACTCTACAACTTCTGCCTTTCCATCAGGTGGATTGTGCCCCTTCCGTGATTTAGCAGAATGTACTGTACCACAATGGCAGGTTCCCAGTCACTATTACTTTTCACGTAAGGCCATTCCAGCTCTCTACCATCACATGGAAGGCAATGCTGGGACATTGTTGAGCAAGGCAGTCAGCCACAAAGTCCACGTTACTGCTGACACGTGGTCCAGCAAGCATTGGTAGGGACAATATATTTAGTTCACAGCACACTGGGTAACTGCATGCAAATAGGAAGGATGCAGGACAGGGCTCAGTGCTGCAGCTTGTTGTGCTTCATACAGCTGGTGATGAAGCAAGATTTTTCAGCTCTTCCCCCTCCTCCTCCATGCCCTCCTCTGCTGAATTGACCTATGAACCTCAAGCGTTCAAGGGGCTATTCAATGAGTCAGGCTAAAAGGTGCCATGCAGTGCTTCAGCTGGTGTGTCTAGGGTACAGGAACCACACCGGAGCAGAGATTCTTGCAAATCTGCAGGGACAGGCCCAGAGGTAGTTCACGCCACTCCAGCTGGAGCCAGGAATGATGATGTGCGATGATATGCGATGATGGCACAAACCTCCTGTCCACCCTTAGACAGGGAAAGTTGACATGTGCCATGCCTGGCACATGTCCTCAAATTGGTGGTGCAGCATTTCCTAAATAGGTACCCAGAGTTGGAAGATCTGCTAAAGTAGACCAGAAGAGTCTGTAGCCATTTCAGGCGGACATACTCAGCCAGTGCTTGGTTGGCTGAAATTCAGCGGGAATTCCACCTGCCCGTAAACCACCTGATTTGTGACATGCCCACCAGGTGGAACTCGACTTTGGTAATGCTGCAGTGGATGCACATGCAGCAGAGGGCCATCAACGAGTACCTGTGTGAGTATGGTGCAACGACAGGCTCAGGCCAGTTCATCTTTTTTTTCCCCATGCCAATGGCTGCTCATAAAGGATGCATACACTGTACTGTCACCATTTGAGAAGGCCACAAGGATGGTGAGCCGAGACAATGCATGCATCAGTGACACAATCCCTGTTGTGTTCCTGCTGGAGCGGACTCTGCATGGCATTATGGACAGGGCACTCGAGGCAGAGCAGCGGGAGGAAAAGGAGGACTTCCTTTCATCTCAAGGCCCACTTTACACAGACTCCATTGTTCCTACACCACAGAACACACAAGAGGAGAGAGAGGAGGAGGATTCTGGCAGTGTTGGAGGCATTGAAGCAAAGGAAGACATACATCAAACAGTAAGATATGGTTTTCATCCTCAGAACCCTTGGGAGTAGTGCGTGGCTGGGAGGAGGCAGTTCCAGATGCTGTAATCCTGAGTGACCCTGAGGAGTCTGCTTCTTATGTCTCCGCAAATTTGTGGTGCATGGGCTCCCTCATGCTGCAAAGCCTGCAAAAGGGTCCAAGAATATGTGGTGTAAAGCATAAGGATCACTAATGGTTGGCAACCCTCCTTGAGCACCATTACAAGGGGAAAGTCACAGAACTCATCCCATCCCCACAGCGAGTGCAGAAGATGAAATCTCTTGAGGACACCTTAACTACTTCAGCCCCGGAAGGATTTCACACTTTAGGAGCAGAGCCCTTTTTGCGATTTTTGCGTGTGTCGTTTTAACTGACAATTGTGCGGTCGTGCGACGTTGTACCCAAACAAAATTTGCGTCCTTTTTTTCCCACAAATAGAGTTTTCTTTTGGTGGTATTTGATCACCTCTGCGTCATTTCTGATCGCCGCTATAAACAAAAGAAGAGCGATAATTTTGCAAAAAAACCCAAATTTCTTTTTTTTCCCATCGGTTTTGTCCGATTTATATTTTTCCTTATGTTTTTGGTAAAAAAAAATCACAATTGCCGTTCATTGATTGGTTTGCGCAAAAGTTGCCACGTTTACGGACGATGAGAATTAATTTATGGGGTTTTTATTTATTTATTACTAGTAATGGAGGCAATCTGCAATTTTTAGCGGTACTGCGATATTGGGGCAGACATGTCGGACCATTTTGACAATTTTTTTGGGACCATTGGCATTTATACAGCGATCAGTGCTATAAAAATGCACTGATTACTGTGTAAATGCCATTGGCAGTGAAGGGGTTAACCTGGAGGGGGCGCTCTAAGGGTTAACTGTGTTCCCTGGGCGTGTTCTAACTGTGAGGGGGTGCCCTAGCTGGGGAAAGGGGATGATCACGGCTTCCATATAGATAAAGCCTGTGAACACAGCCCTTCCCCCTCTAACAGAACGGAGATCCGTGTTTACATACACGGACCTCCGTTCTTTCACTGCCGGGGGGGCATCGCGGGTAGCCGGCGGTGATCGAGTCCGCCGCACCCGCTCCCTGGCCCCCCGAACACAGTGAGTGCACGAGCGCGCCTCCGGCGGCGCGCGTGCGCTCACAGTGAGTGATATCGCAGCCGCTGTCGTATGACGGCGGTTTGCGATATCGAGCCACTTTGTCGCGTCAGACTGTGGTCGGCAAGTGGTTAAGGAGGAGTTTATCAAACACTTTTCCCGACTCTGGTAGGTTACAGTGTCGTGGAAAACATAGTTTTGAGGCTTCTGTTGGTCAAGAGAGGAGTGGGGGAGAAGGTGGCCACCTAAGTGATGCGATTCCCAATTTTTTTAGCCCTCGCTGCCCAGGGCTGTCAGCTTCCGCATCCCATCGGCAGCGTCTGCATCACATGGTCGATGATTATCTAAGTGCAAAAACAGAGATGGAGAGCTATTCGGTCGACAATCCACTGGCTTACTGGGTCATGAAAATAGACCACTGGCCAGACCTTTCCCAGCATGCAATTGAACTGCTGGGCTGCCCTGCATCCAGCATGCTTTCAGAATTGGCATTCAGTGCTGATGGAGCTTTTATTACTGATAATAGAACGCGTCTGTCAACAGACTCCGTGGACCGTCTGACATTTATCAAATTGAATCAGTCCTGGATTACCAGCAGCTATGAATTCCCTGATGCCGATGTAGCTGATTGTTTTTGGGATGTGGAATCTCTGCAGGACTTCTACGCTGCCTAGCGTGGGTGTTGATTTCATCTGGAACAATGTTTTTGGTGTAGGTTTCATAGGCACAATTAACACCCAAAGACCAATTTTTCTGCACCTGACAGGTGCATATCATTTCAATTTTTTACAGCAAGGCCAATTCTTGCTTTCATCAAGAGTTAGTGTTACATTGTGAAGGCACCACTGACACCCAAAGACCAATTTTTCTGCACCTGTTTGACAGGTGCATATCATTGCAATTTTTGACAGCAAGGCCAATTCTTACTTTCATCAAGAGTATCTCTATAGGGTTACAGTGTGAAGGCGCCACCGACACCCAAAGACCAATTTTTCCGCACCTGTTTGACAGGTGCATATCATTGCATTTTTTGACAGCAAGACCAATTCTTGCTTTCATCAAGAGTACCTCTTATAGAGTTACGGTGTGAAGGCGCCACGACACCCAAAGCCCAATTTTTCCACCCATCTTCTATCTAACGTCTGTGGAAGAGGCACCAGAAGTTATCCAAAAAATCTCTAATATTGTTCCCAGTGCATTACATTGTGGCCTCATCATGCAGACTGCCTCCCCAAGCCATTGATTACAAAATAAAGAAAGCTTGCAGGGAAAATTAAATTTTTTGGGCTTTATAAATGGAATTATTGTTCCAGCAGCTTCTATACACAGTACAGATGTGCCACTTTACAGGTAGACTAAGGGGACTCCCCAGGCACTATATTGAAAAGAATTTTACATTTTTATGCTTTCACTTTAAGCATTAAGAAATCAGTGTTCATTTAAAAATAACTTTTTTTTACAAACTTGTTTTCATTGATGCATGTCCCCCAGGACAGTACCCGGACCCCCATAACCATTGTATTCCCAATTACTTGCATATAAGCCTTCAAAATGGGCACGTTTGATTTTTCATGTTCGGGTCCCATAGACTTCAGTGGGGTTCATTATTCGGTTCACAACTTTCGCGATGTTCGAAAGTTCTGGTGCGAACCGAACAGGGAGTCGTTTGGCTCATCCTTACTGTGAGGAAAGATTAGAGGAATTTAATTTATTCTCTCTTGAGAAGAGGAGATTAAGGGGGATATGATCAACATGTACAAGTATATAAGTGGTCCATATAGTGAACTTGGTATTGAGTTGTCACTTTAAGGTCATCACAGAGGACAAGGGGGCACTCTTTACATCTGGAGGAAAAGAGATTTAATCTCTAAATACGGAAAGGTTTCTTCACAGTAAGAGTTGTGAAATTGTGGAATAGACTCCCTCAAGAGCTAGTTCTGGCCAGCTTTGTAGATTGCTTTACGAAAGGCCTGGATTCTTTCCTAAATGTACATAATATATCTAGATACTGACATTTATAGGTACAGTTGATCCAGGGAATATTTAATTGCCTCAGGAAGTAAATTTTTTCCCTGCTGGAGCAAATTGGATCATGCTTTGCTGGGGATTTTTTTGCCTTCCTCTCGATCAACTGTGGGTATAGGATTGTGTATATCCATGGTTGAACTAGATGGACTTGTGTCTTTTTTCAACCAAACTAACTATGTAACTTTATAAATCAGGCTGCCCCTCTTTTAGCAAAGTATATGTTCCTGTTTTTCTGTGTATTGGTAACACCCACACCTGAAATTCTGTGCAGTAAATTGAGACAGATATATCACTGAAGATTAGCCAGATTATGGGTCCAAAAAGATGCACAATAAAAAAACTATACATTTTAATTAGCATTTGAACATAATTATTATTAAAAAAAGAAAACAATATGAAGATAAAACGCTTTAGGATTACACACTATACTTTTGTTATCTACTATAAATTAGTGAAATGTTGCTACAATACAGGGTTGTTGATCATTACAATTTTATAACCTTTTATTATGTTGTGTAAATGAATGCTTTTCTTACTGTCTTGTAGGAAATTTTGTTGTTTGTCCCGAGACACTAATTGTAAAGTTAAGGGTTTTTACACACCGTGATTCATTATATACATACAGAACTATGTATATTAGCATATGAAACACCTTCTAAGAGAAGTAATATATGATATGCATGTGTTCTGAGACTTTGACTTATTACATTTGTCCCATGGACAGGGGTTAAACATTAATTCCTGGCTTCTTTGCTCTCCTGCTTTTCACAACTCTAATCCAGGACACAATGACAGAGTTTGGGGAAATTCTACAAAATGTTGGGGAATTTGGCCGTTTCCAGAAATTTTTGGTATTTCAGATGTGTTTACTCAGTTTCTTGAACTCCTTCCACATGTTTGGACAAGTATTTATGGGAATATCAGTGCCTCATCATTGCAATACCAGCTGGATCTTAGAAAAGAATCCAAACCTAACAGAAGAATATCAGCTGAATTTAACCATCCCTCATAATACAGAAGGCAGCTATGAGCAATGCCTCATGTACACTCCTGTGGACTGGGATGTAGAATCTATTGAAAGATATGGACTGAACAGCACAGAGGTCTGCCAGGATGGATGGGTGTATGATATGTCACAGCAGAAGTCAACGCTGGTCACAGAGGTCTGTAAATATTGATTTCTCAGTTGACATGCTTGTTGTTAGGTAATCAATAAATGCTCTGGTTAAATGTCAGTGTAGAATACCGCCAACGGTATTGGCAGACAGCCTTTGATTCCTTTCCACTGTTGTAGGTGGACTAATAACCCACAGACCAATTTTCCAAAATTTACAAAATTCCATAAATTGACAACATGGTGCAGAGAAACTTGACCCCCTATCACATTTAAATGCCACCTTTCATAATTAACGCTAATAAAAGCTTGCTTTTAATGTATTTCCATGAATGCTGTTGGTAATAAATACAGTATGCATTTTTGTGTATGGCAGCTAGTCATTAATTTAAACCTAAAAAAAACTCTGGAGTCCAGAAGTTTTTTGCACTGCTAATACAACAGAACCCTCCACTTAAATTAAACATTAACAGTACATTAAAATTATTGTATAACACATTTATTCACACAAATACCTGGAAGTCTAATATATGGGAAAATAAGCACTTATAACTAAAAAAAGAGTCATGACATAAATGTTTTTTAAAAAGTCAGTTTGATGGTAAAATTGTTAATATGATTGTAATAGGCCTAGGGAGTCATCTGATGTCATTTGCCTGTTATGTTTATGTCTGAATAACCATACACAAGATTTGAAGTTAATCATTTCCATTTCTTCAATTGGAAAGTGCTATGAAAATTTTGATAAATGTTACAGTATGTGTTGTTTCTTGCTGAAAATTTTCATGCAGGAGAAGCTCCTCCTAATTAACCTCAACACAAAAATGTCGGGATACTGTTGGAAATCTCTGTACTGTTTTCCATTGTTCTGACATACGAGTACAGAGATAAGAGCACAGTTCTTTTTGAATGTGATCTATATAGTCAATGAGCATATTTAATGAAAGGATCAATAGATGGTCAGATCATTTGTTAAACCAACTAAAAGCCTTTCTGCACTATTGGCCTACAAGTAAAGTTTTGGATAAGGTAGGGAAAGTGTTAGATCCTCTCTCAAGTTGTTATTGATGATTGTATCCCCTGTTTGAGAGATTTACCACTCTCCAGCTGTGGCCAAAAGTTTTGAGAATGACACAAATATTCATTTTCACAAAGTCTGCTGCTTCAGTGTTTTTAGATCTTTTTGTCAGATGTTACTTTAGTATGCTGAAGAATAATTACAAGCATTTCATAAGTGCCAAAGGCTTTTATTAACAATTACATTCAGTTTATGCAAAGAGTCAATATTTGCAATGTTGACCCTTCTTTTTCATGACATCTGCAATTCGCCGTGGCATGCTGTCAATCAACTTCTGGGCAGCCCATTCTTGCATAATCAATGCTTGGAGTTTGTCAGAATTTGTGGGGGGCTTTTTGTTCACCTGCCTCTTGAGGATTGACCATAAATTCTCAATGGGATTATAGTCTGGGGAGTTTCCTGGCCATGGACCCAAAATTTCGATGTTTGTTCCCCAAGCCACTTAGTAATCACTTTTGCCTTATGGAAAGGTGCTCCATCATGCTGGGAAAGGCATTGTTCTTCACCAAACTGTTCTTGGATGGTTGGGAGAAGTGGCTATAGGAGGATGTTTTTGTACCATTTTTTATTCATGGCTGTGTTCTTGGGCAAAATTGAGAGTGAGCCCACACATGAATGATCTCAGGATGCTTACTGTTGGCATAACACAGGACTGTTAGCGCTCACCTTTTCTTCTCTGGACAAGTTTTTTTCCGGATGCCCCAAACAATCAGAAAGGGGATTCATCAGAGAAAATTATTTTACCCCAGTCCTCAGCAGTTCAACCCCTGTACCTTTTGCAGAATATCAGTCTGTCCCTGATGTTTTTCCTGGAGAGAAGTAGTTTCTTTCCTGCACTTCTTGACACCATGCTATCCTCCAAAAGTGTTTTGCCTCACTGTGCATGCAGATACACTTACACCTGTTTGCTGCCATTCCTGAGCAAGCTCTTCACTGGTGGTGCCCTGATCTGACAGCTGAATCAACTGTAGGAGACGGTCCTGGCACTTGCTGGATTTTCTTGGGCATCCTGAAGCCTTCTTCACAAATGCAGTGGAAATGTTTTTTTTAAGGGATTGAATGTATTTTCATGGCAAAGAGGGGGTTTGCAATTAACTGCAATTCATTTCAACACTTTTAATAATATTCTGGAAAAAAACGGAAGCAGCAGACTTTGTGAAAATTAATATTTGTGTCATTCTCTAAACTTTTGGCCACAGCTGTATTTATAGAGTTATAGAAATATAGTGAGAAAATATCCAAAATTTTAGAGCTGTCCACAGAGAGGATGGGAAATGGAAGCACTGTTTCTAGAACAACTGTCTAAGAGAGGAATTCACTTCATTTTTGTAGATTTTCTTCTAATTTCTTGTTGCATCACAAGATTTTCCCCAATGGTGCACAGACAGCAAAAATAAATTGTCTAGTTTTTAACACTTCCATACTCTAAACTAAAACAAAACAAATGTGGGGTATACATACACTTTAGTAATGTGTTTACTGTTAACTGATTAAACTATTTTTTGCATTTCATTCAATGTAAGTTTGACCTGGTGTGTCACAGAAAGGAACAGAAGGATCTCTCCCAGTCCATTCATATGTTGGGGCTGCTTATTGGATCTGTTATTTTCGGTCATTTAGGAGACAGGTGAGAATGTCTATTAATTTTATTTATCCACTGTCAAAGCTTTAGTAGTTTAAATTAAGGTTAATTCATCTATTTTTTTAGGCTACATAGATCTAATATAATGCCCCTATGTAAGTAATACTGCAAAGATGCATACAAATATACACCAGAGACAGTTTTGAATACAAACAAATTTTGAGCACAAACTAGTTTTGAGTACTAACTATCAGTAACATTTCTTATGATCTGTGGGTGAAAATAGAGGGGGCATCCAAACATGAGAAGAACATGCAAACTCTGCGCCCTGATAGGAGGTTATTGGCCAGATAAAGTTTCTGCAGTTGTTTTCTTTGTTACTTTAAGAATAAATAGTTTAATAATACAGTTTTGGCTCTCTTAAATCTTGGAACGGGAATAAACTTTAAATTAAAAATTTTAATTTTTGAGAAGAATATTGCATCTGTAGAAGTTAGCCATTGCAGACAATACTGGGGAGAGTCAGGGTAAAATATAGTTTACTTCAGACTGGCATATTAGAATAAATAAATGAATACAATTTTATATATACAGTATATCATAAAAGTGAGTACATCCCTCACATTTTTGTAAATATTTTATTATATCTTTTCATGTGACAGCACTGAAGAAATGACACGTTGCTACAATGTAAAGTAGTGAGTATACAGCTTGTATAACAGTGTAAATTTGCTGTCCTCTCAAAATAACTCAACACAGCCATTAATGTCTAAACCGCTGGCAACAACAATGAGTACACCCCTAAGTGAAAATGTACAAATTGGGCCCAAAGTGTCAATATTTTGTGTGGCCACCATTATTTTCAAGCACTGCATTAACTTGGGTATGGAGTTCACCAGAGCTTCACAAGTTGCCACTGGTGTCCTCTTCCACTCCTCCATGATGACACCATGGAGCTGGTGGATGTTAGAGGTCATGCGCTCCTCCACCTTCCGTTTGAGGATGCGCCACAGATGCTCAATAGGGTTTAGGTCTAGACTGAGACATGCTTGGCCAGTCCATCACATTTACCCTCAGCTTCTTTAGCAAGGCAGTGGTCGTCTTGGAGGTGTGTTTGGGGTCGTCATCATGTTGGAATACTGCCCTGCGGCCCAGTCTCCGAAGGGAGGGGATCATGCTCTGCTTCAGTATGTCCCAGTACATGTTGGCATTCATGGTTCCCTCAATGAACTGTAGCTCTCCAGTGCCAGCAGCACTCATGCAGCCCTAGACCATGACACTCCCACCACCATGCTTGACTGTAGGCAAGACACACTTGTCTTTGTACTTCTAACCTGGTTGCCGCCACACATGCTTGACACCATCTGAACCAAATAAGTTTATGTTGGTCACATCAGACACCAGGACATGGTTCCAGTAATCCATATCCTTAGTCTGCTTGTTTTCAGCAAACTGTTTGCGGGTTTTCTTGTGCATCATCTTTAGAAGAGCTTCCTTCTGGGACGACAGCCATGCAGACCAATTTGATGCAGTGTGTGGCGTATGGTCTGAGCACTGAGAGGCTGACCCCCCCACCTCTTCAACCTCTGCAGCAATGCTGGCAGCACTCATACGTCTATTTCCCAAAGACAAACTCTGGATATGACGCTGAGCATGTGCACTCAACTGCTTGGGTCTACCATGTCAAGGCCTGTTCTGAGTGGAACCTGTCCTGTTAAACCGCTGTATGGTCTTGGCCACCGTGCTGCACCTCAGTTTCAGGGTCTTGGCAATCTTCTTATAGCCTAGACCACCTTTATGTAGAGCAACAATTCTTTGTTTCAGATCCTCAGAGAGTTCTTTGCCATGACGTGCCATGTTTAACTTGTTAAGAGAGTGAGAGCGATAACACCAAATTTAACATACCTGCTCCCTATTCACACCTGAGACATTGTAACATTAATGAGTTACATGACACCAGGGAGGAAAAATGGCTAATTGGGCCCAATTTGGACATTTTCACTTAGGGGTGTACTCACTTTTATTGTCAGTGGTTTAGACATTAATGGCTGAGTGTTACAGCAACAGGGAAGGGAACAAGGGAACAGCAAATTTACACTGTTATACAAGCTGTACACTCAATACTTTATATTGTAGCAAAGTGTAATTTCTTCAGCGTTGTCACATGAAAAGATATAATAAAATATTAACAAAAATGTGAGGGGTGTACTCACTTTTATGATATGCTGTATGCACACACACACACACATATATATATATATACATATATATACATACACAGTTAGGTCCATATATTTGGACACAGGCACAATTTTAGCTTTTTTCAGGTATTTACCAAAACATATTGTCGCTATAGTTATATAATGGATATGGGCTGAAAGTGCACACTCTCGGGTTTCATTTGAGGGTATGTGCATCCAAATTGGAGGAAGGGTTTAGGAATGACAGCTCTTAAGAATAGCAACCCCCCCTTTTTAATGGATTGGACAATTGAATCAAAAGCTGTTTCATGGCCAGGTGTGGGCTACTCCTTCATTATTTATTCATCAATTAAGCAGGTAAAAGGTCTGGAGTTGGTTGTAAGTGTGGTATTTGCATTTGGAATCTATTGCTGTGAACCTACATCATGTGTTCAAAGGAGCTGTCCATGCAAGTGAAACAGGCCACTGTAAGGCTTCAAAAATTAAACAAATCCATCAGAGAGAAGGCAGCAACATTAGGAGTGGGCAAATCAATAGTTTGGTACATTCTGAGGAAAGAAGAATGCACTGGTGAGCTCAACAACATAAAAAGGATGTCCACGGAATACACCAGTGGTGGATGATCGCAGGATCCTCTCTATGATAAAGAAAAACCCATTCACAACATCCAGACAAGTGAAGGACACTCTCCAGGAGGTGGACGTATCATTGTCAAATTCAACAATCAAGAGAAGACTTCACGAGAGCAAATACAGAGCGTTCACCACAAGGTGAAAACCATTCATAAGCCTGAAGAATAGATAAGCCAGATTAGACTTTGCCAAAAACCTTCTAAAAAAGCCAGACCAGTTCTGGAAAAGCATTCTTTGCATGGATGGAACTAAGATTACTCTGTACCAGAATGATGGAAAGAAAAAAGGGTGGGGAAGGCTTGGAGCAGCTCATGATCCAAAGCACACGTCATCTGTAAAACATGGTGAAGGCAGTGTGAAGGCATGGGCATGCATGGCTTCCAGGGGCACTGGGTCATTGGTGTTTATTGATGATGTGACAGAAGACAGAAGCAGCCGGATGAATTCTGCAGTGTTAGAGATATACTGTCAGCCCAGATTCAGCCAAATGCAGCAAAATTCATTGGATGGCGCTTCACAGTACAGATGGACAATTATCCAAAACACACTGCAAAAGCAACCCAGGAGCTTTTTAAGGAAAAGAAGTGGAATATTCTGCAATGGCTGAGTCAATCACCTGATCTCAACCAAAATGGGCATACATTTCACTTGCTGAAGACAAAACTAAAGGCAGAAAGACCCACAAATAAAGAACAACTGAAGACAGCTGCAGTTAGAGCCTGGCAAAGCATCAGAAAGGAGGAAACCCAGTCTTTGGTAATGTCCATGGGTTCCAGACTTCAGGCATTGCTAGTAAAGGATTATCAACCATATATTAAAAATTAACATTTTATTTATAATTATATCCATTTGTCCAATTACATTTGAGCCCCTGAAAATGGGGGGACTGTGTAACTCCTTTAATTAAAGCTGAAAGTCTGCACTTCAAATTATATATATAACAC
>BLSH010378675.1:169883-188733 GCA_018402905.1 Glandirana rugosa | reverse complement strand
GCTTGATCTGCAACTCAAAGCAGCGGTATGTGAAATCTCTAATTTCTGCTATCTGTCCTCAGAGCAACAGCACAGACAGCAGTAGTAAAGTAATCTATCTCAGGATGCAGGATCAGGTCTTAAAATGTCTCAAATCTGTCCCTCAAGCTTTCAGCTTCCTTTCCCTACACTAACCCAAGGAGCATGTGACTGCAGTACTGTGACTCCAGCTTATAAAGAGGCTGGGTCACATGATGCACTGGCCAATCACAGCCATGCCATTAGTAGGCATGGCTGTGATGGCTTCTAAGGGCAAACCAGTGAAACGCCTGTTGATTGGCTGCCCTGCAGCTTCTCAACACGTGGAGTAAAATAGCAGAACCCCGGACCGAACCCGAACTATTTTTGAAATGTCCGGGTCCGTGCCACGGACACCCAAAAGTTCGGTACGGACCCGAACGTTACAGTCCGGGTTCGCTCAACACTACTCCTAAACAAACTTTGCTGGTGTTCACGGGACCTTGCTACTTCCACTCTGAGCACTTTGAACTTCTAAAGATTCTTCTTTTGACAGTCTCTTTGACCTTTTACACAAAATACATGTGACTATTCTCTACAATTGTTATGTGATACAGTCTGGTCCAGGACCCAACACATCCTACTAAATGAACATTGAAGGGGAATAGAGAAAGTGCAGAGAGGAGCAACCAAATTGATAAGAGGCATGGAGGAGGTCAGCTATGAGGAAATATTAGAGGAGCTGAATTTATTTTCTCTTGAGAAGAGGAGATTAAAGTGGCTGTAAAGTCTCATGTTTTTTCACCTTAATGCATTCTATGCATTAAGGTGAAAAACCTTTTCCAAATAGTGACCCCCCCCCCCAGAGCCCCCCTTATACTTACCTGAGCCCGTTCGTTCCAGCAAACAGCAGGACACGGGAGCACGCCTACACTTGTGACCCCAGGGAAGCTTTCGCTGACGGGCCACTGGATGCGGAGGAGATCCCAGGAGCGCCGCTGGAGGATCCCAGAAGAGAAGGTTTGGGGCCACTCTGTGCAAAGCCACTAGACACAGAGAAGGTAAGTATGACATGTTTGTTATTTTAAAGGAAAAAAAAATGAAGCCTTAGAATCACTTTAAGGGGGGACATGATCAACATGTACAAATACATAAGGGGTCCATATAGTGAACTTGGTGTTGAGCTATTCACTTTAACCACTTGCCGACCGCCGACTGCAGTCTGATGGCGACAGAGTGGCTTGTTATCTCAAACCGCCGTCATACGACGGCGGCTGCGATAACTAGTGCTGTGAGCATGCGCGCGCCGCCAGAGGTGCGCTTGCACGCTCACTGTGTCCGGCTACCCGCGATGGCCCCCCCGCAGTGAGAGAACGGAGGTCCGTGTAAGTAAACACGGATCTCCGTTCTCTTAGAGGGGGAAGGGCGATCATCACAGGCTTCCTCTATATGGAAGCCATGATCATCCCCTTTCCCTAGCCAGGGCAGCCCCCATACAGTTAGAACACGCCCAGGGAACACAGTTTACCCTTAGAGAGCCCCCTGCAGGTTAACCCCTTCACTGCCAATGGCATTTACACAGTAATCAATGCATTTTTATAGCACTGATCGCTGTATAAATGCCAATGGTCCCAAAAAAGTGTCAAAATGGTCCGACATGTCCACTGCAATATCGCAGTACCGCTAAAAATCGCAGATCGCCGCCATTACTAGTAAAAAATTAAAAAAAATAAAACCCCAGAAATTAATTCTCATCGTCCGTAAACGTGGCAACTTTTGCGCAAACCAATCAATAAATGCCGAATGCGATTTTTTTTACCAAAAATATGAGGAAGAATATAAATCGGCCAAAACCGATGGAAAAAAAATGTTTTTTTATATTTTTTTTTTTGGATTTGTATTTTAGCAAAAAGTAAGAAATTTGGGTTTTTTTGCAAAATTGTCACTCTTCTTTTGTTTATAGCGGCGATCAGAAATGACGCAGAGGTGATCAAATACCACCAAAAGAAAGCTCTATTTGTGGGAAAAAAAGGACGCAAATTTTGTTTGGGTACAACGTCGCACGACCACGCAATTATCAGTTAAAGCGACGCAGTGCTGAATCGCAAAAAGTGCTCTGGTCCTAAAGTGTGAAATCCTTCCGGGGCTGAAGTGGTTAAGGTCATCACAGAGGACAAGAGGGCACTCTACGTCTAGAGGAATAAATTCAATCTCCAAATACGAAAAGGCTTCTTCACAGTAAGAGCATTGATAATGTGGAATAGACTCCCTCAAGAGCTGGTTCTGTCCAGCTCAGTACATTAAAAAGGGCCTGGATTATTTCTTAAATGTACATAATATAACTGGCTACTAACATTTATAGGTAAAGTTGATCCAGGGAATATCCGATTGCCTCTCGGGGGATCAAGAAGGATTTTTTTCCCCTCCTGGAGCAAATTGGATCATACTTTGCTGGGTTTTTTTTGCATTTCTTTGGATTAACTGTGGATATAGGATTGTGTATATAGGATTGTAAATTATTTTTCCCCTTTTATTGGTTGAACTAGAACGACTTGTGTCTAACTATATAACTATGTATGTAATAGAACACTAAAGAGATCATCCCTCTGCTTGTTGATCCTGTAAACATGTTTAGACAGCAATGGGCAGTATTGCCCTCATTCGTTCAGAGTTCTTCCCACCCTCTCTTAGTCTGAGTGCTGCTGTGCAAAAGTTAACCAGAGGCTAAAGGCATATTCAGTTACTTGAATTAGCTGTACAAAAAAAATCTATTATTTGTTTTCTAAAATAAACGCAATCATTACTCACCATTACTTAATATCTCAGGGCAGAAAAACGCAGGTACTCATAGTGACCAGTAAGACCAGCACATGATGACAAAGCGACCAGTTGCTCTTGGTTACTGCACTGGGATCCTACAGATAAGATTCATATGACGAAAACACAGAAAACTTTGCAATAATGAGTCAGCGTTTTTGTTATCAATTTCTATGGCAGTTCTGAACTTCTGACACTGTCATCAAAAGCCATGAATATGGCCTATTACATCGTATTGTGCAACGTAAGGTTGTACTTTTTCTTTTATTGTTATGGAACATTATATGGAACATAAAGATAGCTTATTATTAATGTGTGCGCTTTTATCTTGCTTTCCTTTTTTACTGTTTTACTACTTTCCTAGCAGCATTTATTTAAACCTCTTGTGACATAATTGCTTTGTTTTCTCAATGTTCTTGTTCTTTATTACATTATTTGTCATTATATTTTTTATTGTTATTCTTTCCCGTTGCCACAATTTTTCTCTTTCTTGTGTTCTTCTGGCCCTATGCACTTTTTTTACTGGTCACAATGGGTGATCTGATGTCTCCTGGAGTTCCAATGTTTACAGACCAATGGCTATTGCTGGAAACTGAAACGTTACTGCCAGTCATGCAGAGTCTAATACAGTTCAGGTAAAAAAATCCACAGGATAGAAGCAATACTTGAGGCTGGTACTCACACTGTGTGTGTTGCATGTAAGGCACACTGACTTGTGTTAAACCCAGTTGACATGACTTGCATTGAGATGCCTTTTTTTAGCACTTTGAATTTATGTGACGTCCTGATGATGTACAGTGACAAAATGCGTAGTGGCGGAGCTACTGGTCAATTTTGTCACATCCGCTGACATCACTTCCTCCACTTGGAATGCACACTTGCATGCTGACTCCAATATCCGGGGGAGCAGCAATTTTTCCAGCCAATTTTTTTGGCTGGTCATACTGGGTGCCGGGGGGAGGCACTTTTAATTGTGAGTGCATATTGTACACTATTTTTTTCAAAAAATAGTTTTTTGTAGGTTTTTTTTATAAATTATGCACAATTATATTTTTCTTGGATCTCTGTCCCCCTTCCTGAGTGTTAAATAAGGTGTAAGTGTATACAATCCGAGACCTCCTTGAAATGGTGGAATACTGGAAATAACTATCTGGGCACAGGACACGGCACAAATTGACCTTCTTATATTCATAAGGGGTCATCCACAGCTGGTGAGTGGGCACTACTTGAGGGGGCACTCTGAACCACAGAACACATGCAAAGGGTGGATTGGAGTGGCAGATCATTAATTTGGAGAACTTTCAAAGACTTTGGAGCACTGTCACTGGATCACATTTTTTTTTTGTTGGTGCGATTCACTTTCATGGATATTTATAGTCAGCTATTTGTGGGTAGAGATTTATTGCCATGTGGCTTATAATTGTAGCACTTTGCACTTTGGACACAAATATCACATTACGTTTGCTCATGATGCATATGTGAACACTGTGTATATATGTTAATTAGCAGTTTCTGGTTGTTTAGCATATTTCTTGTATAAAAACATTATAAATACCCCTTTTTTATATAAATGATCACATTAGAGAGCTGGGGTAGAGAAACAGCAGTACATTGATACTCCCAGTGAATGGCTGTGCAGCGAGGGCATGTCAGCAGATGTCTGATCATTGGAGGACAGAAAGGCTGTTATCCCTGCACAGCCAGAAAACTGAATATGCTGGGAAGGATGAACTCTCATGCCTAGCATGGTCAGTCTGAAATAGAAAAGTGGGGGACTAGCAGGAACACCAGGTATTTCACACAAATGAATACAAAGAGAACATGGTACTTTTTAACAAAAGTACATGGTACAACAGACACATATCCGGAATATGAAACATTGAGGTAACATACTCTAATTATTACAGAGCTGCATTGATTTGTCTTATATTTACTTTTGGGGTTCAGCTTAAAAATATGCGCTTTACATGTCCTTATCACTGTCATACTCACACTCTGTCTGTACAACTTAGATAGAAACAAAGAACCATGATAACATGTATTCTGCCTGTAGAAAAAAAACAAAGCACACAAACAAATGCTAAAGAAATGCATAGAGAGCAAGCTAACACAATCCAGTTCCCTCCTGACATTACAGAACAGATGTCCCCCACAAAGCAGTTGACCCACACCCTAAGGGAGAATGGGCACCCCAGTCCTTGGGTGACCTCTGCTGTAACACCCCAAGGATTTATTGAGCAATATTCCTTGTCCCTGTGATGTAAATGGCATAATAAAAACCCAAAATAAAGAGATATAGTACCTTCTTATCAGGTAAACAGTGTCATATTATAACTCTTTAAAAAATCTACTATCCTGCTTTAGTGAAGGAGGGTCTGTTGCTATACTTTGGTGCTGAGAGTGAACTGGCGAGTGGTCCTTTCAAATGTTCAAGCACAAAAAAAGGGGGATTTTGCAGAGCTCTTTTTCATTATTTGCAAATCTTTACTATTACCACTATATAAATAGGACCGCATCTAAATGGTGTTTAGGGGTTGATTTACTAAATGCAATTTGGCTGTTTACTTTGAAAGGGAAGATGCGCTTTGCTTGTGAATTTTCCCCAGAGCTTAGTGAATGTGGTGAAATTTCACTTTGCAAAGAATGCTTATAATGTGCAAGGGAAATAAAAAGGAGCACTTTTGCTTGTACATGATTGGATGATGGAAGTCAGCAGAGCTTCACCTAATTCACACAGTGAGTAGTGATGTTTGCATCCATTAGTAAGATTTGTGCTCAGACAGATACAAACAGGGCAGGCAAAAAATCTCTATGTATTCTCATTGCTCACAATGCATTTCTTTATTTCAGTTGCAGAGTGGGTAGGACCATCACAGCGTGCATTAGCCACTATCGCTGCACATGCTTGCTTTGCAGTAGGACTAATAGTTTTGGCTGGGATAGCTTATGCCATCCGAAACTGGAGGTTGTTAGAGATTGCTTGCTCTGCACCCACAGCCCTTCTGTTCTGGTTCATCTGGTAGGTGTATTGAATTTATAAATGGCTCCATTTATATAACAATGTGTATTGATTTTTTTAAATCATATTTTATTATTAACTTATAAAGTAACACAGAGACAATCTGTCATTCAGAACAGATAAGTTAAAGCCAAAGTTTAGTTAATACATTTTTTTTAAAACCAGCACAAGGGATAGTACTTACATTCAATGCAAGGTGTCCCTTGTGCTGAGTTCCACCCTTTACGAATGTTTATTAAAAGTCAGCAGTTTCAAAAAGTGTAGCTGCTGACTTTTAATAAACAGACACTTACCTGTCTCCTGGTCCAGCGATGGGGCCACACAGAGCCTCGGATCTCTCCTCCTCCCGTCCACGGCGCCGGCATTGCTACTGTGGGCACCCAGCCACAGCTTCATGGCCGGGCGAGCACTGCGCATGTGCGAGCGGCGCTTCGCTTCGTGGTTGGTCCCAAAGTCTTCTAGACCTGTCCTGTGTCCCAGAGGACTTCGGGAGGGAGGGGGAAGGAGACCTTCCACTTCCGATCACCTAAGGCGACCGGATCGGAAGTACCCGTAAAAATCAGGTATCCGCACCCCCCTCCTCCCCAAAAGCTCAGTTTCAGCATCCGGAGCTGGGGAGGAAGACTTAAAGCAGAAGTTCCACTTTTGGGTGGAACTCCGCTTTAAGTAGGATTAGGTGACAACACATCTGTCCATTGGGACAATATGGCCTCAAAATTGCACATTACAGTAAACAATAAATATATATGTTTCTCAGATCAGATACATTGATTAAACTCAGACTTCTCCACAGTGGGTGGGTTACTAGATACTGAAGAACATCTATTTTAAGGACTTTGTGGGGAAGCCTCGCCGTCTTTTTTTTTTCTTGTAGCTGCATACATTAACCTGTATTCTGAGTTGTCATAAAAATCAAAATGCTTATCTATTGCTTTTTTATTTATACTCCTTACTCCTGTCATTCATATGAACCCACGAGTGAACACACAAAGGACATGCACACACAAATGTAAATATAAGCTAGGGACATTTTATTTAAAAACCATTTCATCTACCAGTATGGTTTTAAAACCATTGAAGGAGTTTAAAGTCAAACAACAGTCAAACCGTTAAAACATTTTGAATGTGGTTAAACTTTCTGCCAGCCTTTTGTCTCTGGCTGCAACCCCTTTGGGAAGATTATCCCTCGCTTCCTTTTCCTTTAATACCCATAAGGGTGCATTCACACTTTGAATGCACCCTATCTGCTATTACCTACAAGAACCCCAGCAAGGGTTCCCGTAATCACTCCCACTTGAATGTTTTCACTGAAGAAGTGATCACATGCGAGTGATCGGCCCTGGATGCAGGCACTCACATGTGATCGATGCATGAGTGATTACATGCGAGTGGGCATGATCAGCTGGGAGAGCCGCCAGCCTTCCATTGCTTTTAATTGGACTGCCTACTTGCAGCCAATTGCGTGACACACTGGCCAGTGAATATTGAAAAGAGAACATTGGCCAGCAAAAATTAACTTGTGCAATGTTAGTATCTTGCCAGACTCAGGACATCCTCTTCTGGGTCTATAGATATGTGCTTTGATTCAGAAAGCCAAGTTCAGGTCAGACAGGAATAGAAGTTGCTGTGATACCTCTCTTTCAATTCTGCTGAGACAGTCGCTCCTTTCCTTCCTTACAGGCAATGGGGGGTACAGTCTGATTATTCCAGACTTCCAAATCATACCTCACACCCTCCCAGGGAGGTAGGTCCTTGTCTCTGAGGTAAGACCCTGCTCAATGAGCAGTCCATTGCCTGCTGTCACCCAAATGTGGTCAGTTATGGCAGGGTTCCACCCCAGTTTCTCTCTAACCCACTCCTAGCTTTTAGACTGTCCTCTTCTTTCTTAGCAGCATGCAGTCACACCCCTTCTTGCTTTGTTGCATCAGCCAATCACCAATCCCTCAGGAATGACCCAGACCCAGCCAAGATGGCTGCCCCTTGTACTGAAACACTCTATAGACAAGCAATGCAAAGTGGTCTTCTTAAAGAAGCTGCTGCACTTCTGCATTAATAAATATTCAGTTTAACTTTGTTCACACTGCATAGGGATAATACAGCAGCAACAAAGGAAGAAGTTCTGCAGCAGTTATCAGCTACAGTCCAGGCTACACACATAAATGTAGGCAGGGTGCATTCACAAGTGTGAATCCATCCCTAAAGAAATAAGGTGTGGGGTTGTCAGTGGGATAATAAGGCATGGGCAGAAATGACACCGCCAGCAATACCAAAATATGCCTGAGGCTCTAACAATTCTCTTCTATCAAAAGGAAATAAAACATTTTGGCTGAAGTTAGGCTGAAATTAACATGCATATACAGTGCATTGAAAAGGTATTCATACCCCTTGAACTTTTCCACATTTTGTCATGTTACAACCAAAACAGTTGAAATAAATATGGGGTGGTTATGAATTTCCCTTATTTATTATAAATATGTATTAACTTGTCCATTCCTATAATTAGTCTATCATATCAAAGCTCTGATAAAGTTAATGGTGATGGCATAATAATGTTAGCTATAAAAAATAAGTACACTGCTTAAATGAGCAAGGATCTGATTTATTATAAAGAAACTAGAAATGCTAACATAAAAACACCAAAAGAATATTACAGAGCATATAAAACAAAGATCATATATAATACGTTACATAAGATCGTCGTCTGTATTCTGTATCTTCAGCTGGCTCGATGGGGCAAGAAAGAGTTTTTCTCTCTGGCAGTCACTTTTAAAGTCCATTCAGACACCACCCACACAACACCCAATGCCAGCCTATCTCAGCACTCTGACAATTAAGAAACGAAAAGAGGCAGTCTTTCTCCTTCTGTCCATCCTCCAGGAAGCATGCTGTGGTGTCCACTAGGAAGTATGCTGTAGCGACCACTAGAGGCAGCATTTGTCAATGAATCACCGCTATTTTACCCACTTCAAATCTTCAGTTACAGCTGGTCTTTGATCTTCTGTGACTCAGGCAATCAATCATCTTAGTAGCAGTTGACTTTTGAAGCTTTGTTTACAGTCACGATATTACAGCAGGTGGTTTGTATCTAAGTTTACTCCCCCCGCCAAGGGGCATGACTATATGCACTGTTCAGTTCCATACCCTTGATGGGAAAACCTGCTTAATGGCATTTCAGGGCGCCCCCAAGAGTGAGGCTAAGGGTAACCAGATTTCATACTCAAAAGCATCTTGCATTATGAAAACAAAAAACATGTTGCCTTCCAACAAATGTAAATATATTTTATTGGGATTTTATGTGATAGACTAACACAAAGTGGCACATAATTGTGCAGTGGAAGGAAAATCATAAATGGTTTTCAATTTTTTTTACAAACAAATATCTGAAAAGTGTGGCGTGCATTTGTATTCAGCCTCCCTCAGTCAATACTTTGTAGAACCAGCTTTTGCTGCAATTACAGCTGCAAGTCTTTTTTAATATGTCTCTACCAGAATCTAGAGAGTGAAATGTTTGCCCATTCTTCTTTGCAAAATAGCGCAAGCTCTGTCAGATTGGATGGAGAGCATCTGTGAACAGCAATTTTCAAGTCTTGCCACAGATTCTCAGTTGGATATAGGTCTGGACTTTGACTGGGCCATTCTAACACATAAATATGCTTTGATCTAAACCATTCCATTGTAGCTCTGGCTCTATGTTTAGGGTCATTGTCCTGCTGGAAGGTGAACCTCAGTTTAGGTGGACGTCCATGTCTTAGTAGGTTTGCAGTTGTGCCATACTCTTTCCATTTTTGGGGATGGATTGAACAGTGCTCCGTGACAAGTTCAAAGGTTGGGATATTTTTTTTATTACCTAACCCTGCTTTATACTTCTCCACAACTATATTCCTGACCTGTCTGGTGTGTTCCTTCGCCTTCATGATGCTGTTTGTTCACTAAGGTTCTCTAACAAACCCCTAAGCCTGAATTCACACAGGGGAAATCCGACTTCAGCACGGCTTTGCTAGGCGACTTTAAACGTGACTTCAAGACGACTTTGGGCGACTTTCAACGCGACTCCATGCCAGGTGCCTTTGCCTGTGGCCAATCAGAGAAGGGAGGGAGGGGATTGCCTGGGAATTCACTGAGTAAATTATTTTCTTTTTCCTGTAAAGTCGCTTCAATATAGCTAAGGGATCCGACTTGGAGGATAGAAGTCGCCTTGAAGTAGTACAGGAACCCTTTTTGAAGTCGGAGCGACTTCAGTAGTGTACAGTAAGACAGCTCTTATTCAATTCAATGGCATTTCAAATGTCAAGTAACTTATGGCGACACAAGTTGGAGCGCAAGTCGCCGCTGTGTGAACTGAGCCTAAAGGGCTTCACAGAACAGCTGTACTTATTCTGAGATTAAATTACGCACAGATGGACTCTATTTACTAATCAGGTGACTTCTGAAGGCGATTAGTTCCACTAGATTTTAGTCAGGGGTATCAGAGTAAAGGGGGCTGAATACAAATGCACGCCACACTTTTCAGATATTTATTTGTATAAAGTTTTGAAAACCATTTAACATTTTCCTTTCACTTTACAATTATGTACCATTTTGTGTTGGTCTATCACATAAAATCCCAATAAAGTACATTTACATTTTTGATTGTAACATGACAAAATGTGGAACATTTCAAGGGGTATGAATACTTTTTTCAAGGCACTCTAGAACGTGCAAACCCCATACAGACAATTCTCTCACGAAATCCTAAGTACACAATAGGGTTAATTTACAAAAACCGGAGAGTGCAAAATCTGGTGTAGCTGTGCATGGTAGTCAATCAGCTTCTAACTTCAGCTTGTTCAATTAAGCTTTGACAAAACAAACGGAAGCTGATTTCTATGCATAGCTGCACCAGATTTTGCGCTCTCCAGTTTTAGTAAATCAACCCTAAGGCTGGGTTCACACTTGTCCGACAAACAGACCGACATTGTGAGCACAAGTCACATTACATCACCAAATCAATGTTTCCCTATGAGAGCCATCTTAACTGGTTGGTCCGACTTTGAAAAAGGTTCCTATTCTACTTTGGTCCGACTTTGGTCCTACTTCAGCCCATTGAATATCATTGAAGTAGGATCAAAGTCGGATCCTTGTTCTAACCATCCGACTTGTGACATCCGACTTAGTGATTACAGCAGCAGTAAAAGGAATTTATCTCACACATGGATTGTTTTGATTGGTCAAAGGACAAGTCACTATCTCAAAGTCAGAGCAAAATCTTATCTTGTTCATTCAAGTCGGATGGAAGTAGGACCAAAGTAGGACAGAAGTAGGATCGATGTTGCAGGGCAAAGTAAGATCAAAAGTCTGACCGTTTTTGTGTCGGATAGTGTGAACCCAGCCTTAGGCTGGGTTCACACTGGTACGACACAACTGTTGTATGACTGTCATCCTACTTTGCCCTGCGACATCGGTCCTACTTCGATCCTACTTGAATGAATAAGATAAGATTTTGCTCCGACTTTGAGAGAGTCTGACTTGTCCTTTGACCAATCAAAACAATCCCAGTGTGACATAAATTTCTTTTACTACTGCTGTAATCACCATGTCAGATGCCACAAGTGGGATGGTTAGAACAAGGATCCGACTTTGATCCGACTTCAATGACATTCAATGGGCTGAAGTAGCACCAAAGTCGGACCAAAGTAGTGCAGGAACCTTTTTCAAAGTCTGTCCGACTTGTGTCGGACCAGTTAAGATGGCTCTCATAGGAAAACATTGATTTTTACACGTCATGCGACATGTGCTTCCAATGTCAGGGCGTATGTTGTACCAGTGTGAACCCGGCCTAATGAGTAAATATTTTATTTCTGTAAGTGCCAATTTTCAAGTTCACATAACATGAGAGTTTCTTTGATAGGCTTCTTCCAGAATCACCACGATGGCTTCTAGCTAAAGGGAAAGTGAAAAAGGCCAAAAAACTCCTCCAGAAAGCAGCAGTTATGAATAAACGGGAACTATCTGAGGAATTGTTTAAACAGGTAAGTTTTGTCCTGGTCACATTGCTCATTGTAGTGTATCCTTGCTTTTATCAGGCTTTTATTGACAGTTATAATTACCCTGTAACTGGTGTAAACTGGCAATTGACTGTTATAACTTGATCAAAAAGGCCCTTACAGTGCCCATAGAATTGAAAGTTCCACAAGAAACTTCCACCCACAAATCACTTTTTGGATTTAAGTGAGAAAACAATTGATATTTGGGAGCAAATCAATTTAAAATACTTGTTGGAGTAGCATTACATCAGTTTAAAAATCATTTCCATTGTAACTGTAATTGTTATGCTACTTTGATGCAGGAAATGATTGATTGCTGTGGACATGTAAAGGGGAACTAAAGTCTGCAATACTTACCCGCCCTCTAGTAATGCAATCTTCCTCACTGGACACTTCCATCTTCACCCAAGTCTCCGGGTTTGAAGACCTGGGCGGCCGAATGCATACACACTGGTGTTGCTTAGTCCCAGCACAAAATCATACCAAGATTGTACACTGAACTTTCCATGGCGGTGGCCGTTGCAATCCTGAAGGGGGCAATTTGGCAAGGAATTCTGTCATAATGTGCAATAAATACATCCCTTCCTAACCAATGAAAGCACAAAGCTCCTGATTCACTCCCTGTTCATCTCTCGCCTCGACTACTGCAACTCCCTCCTCACTGGCCTACCTTTAAATAGACTATCCCCCCCTCCAGTCCATCATGAATGCCGTTGCCAGACTCATCCACCTTACAAATCGTTCAACGTCTGCCACCCCTCTCTGCCAATCCCTCCACTGGCTGCCACTCGCCCAACAAATTAAATTCAAAATACTAACACTCAGCTACAAAGCCATCCACAACTCTGCTCCCAGCTACATCACCAGCCTAGTCTCAAAATACCAACCTAACCGTCCTCTTCGCTTCTCCCAAGACCTCCTGCTCTCCAGCTCCCTCATCACCTCCTCTCATACTTGCCTCCAAGACTTCTCCCGATCCTCTCCCAGCCTCTGGAACACCCTACCCCAATCAGTTAGACTGTCCCCAAATCTATCCACCTTCAGGCGATCCCTGAAAACTTATCTGTTCAGGGAAGCCTATCCTGCCACCACCTAACAACTACACTCCTTATTTTCTCAATCAGCTCATCCCCCGCAGTTATTGCCCTTTTGTATCATTTAACCCTCCCTCCTAGACTGTAAGCTCTAATGAGCAGGGCCCTCTGATTCCTCCTGTATTGAATTGTATTGTAATTGTACTGTCTGCCCTAATATTGTAAAGCGCTGCACAAACTGTCGGCGCTTTATAAATCCTGTATAATAACAATAATAATAATGCTGTGCATACTTGCACATTATTACGAAACCACTGATCACCAGCAGTAGCGTTTAGTTTAACTTTACAGTATTACAGCTTTTTTAGTTCCACTTTACAGAATTACAGCCTTCCCTCTCAGGGATGCATGTGCACTGTTAACATGTTTTCTCTCCCTGTTAGAGTGGACCAGTTTTACCCCTGATGTAAGTGTACATATTGGCTAGCACACCATGGATCACCATCCAAAGGTTTCTTTATTGTAGAGAGATCACATCACAAAGAAGTGCAACGTTTTGGAGCCATGCAGGACCCCTCGTCAGGCACATGGCTCAGAAATGTTGCACTTCTTTGTGATGTGATCTCTCTACAATAAAGAAATCATTGGACGGTGATCCATGGTGTGCTGGTGAATATGTACACTTGCATAACGCCTCCAGGATCCAGCTGGTAATCACTGCAGCACCCACTCTTGAATGAGCCCTGTTTGCCAGGAAGATGAGCGATAGGAATATAGATAAGATTACCCCTGATGTAGTCTGGCCAAACTCTAATCTAAGCTGTGGATTGACATACGACAGCCTGTCTATGTTGATGAAGGAGGGTAGAACTGTCAAAGCCTTTTCATCTTTGCTATTTGATTGTTGTCTGAGAGTCTGATATTACCATCATACACAGACAGGAGATAGGATGGCCTTACCACCTGACATTCAGTCTAACATTTCCACCATGCAAAGAGAATGAATAAGAAAAAATAATATAAAATAGTGCTTAAAGATGCACTATTGTAAAGTAGACCTTCCATGAAAATGAAAGGTCTGCTTTATTGCCAGTACCCTACGCTGAAAAATAAAAATTTGAAAAAAGTGATAACTTCTGATACTTCTTGGAGTTGTGGGTGATGCTTTCGGGAGGTGAACTTTACTATTGACTTTTAGGTGCTCGCAATCCTGCAGTAATGCACTCCTGCAGTGAAGATTTAATTATTTTAAAAATACTTTTTAACTTTTTGAAGATTATTTTAAAGCTAATTACGTTTTGGTAGTGAGTGCCTGGCAATAAAGTGGATCCTCTATTTCTCATGGAAAGTCTGCATTAACAATTAGAGAGTGGAGGTTCAGAACAAAACAATTGCCCATTGATGACTGGCTATCTTTTGGAGATAATATATACAAATGTATAGCTATTTTTTAATGGAGTAAGGAGATGAAACAAGGGCACTTGTTACATGAGTAGTAGTAAGAAAAACATACAGAACCAGAACACTTTGCTGGGGAGGTGAAAAACAGTAGATTCCCAAAACAGTTATTTTTCTCTTCTTATTTAAAGTTACAAGAAGAAAAACAGGCTAAAACTGGAAACATGATAGATCTTTTTAGGATCCCAAATCTGAGAAAAGTAACTCTGATAATGTGTTTGATATGGTAAGTCTTGGAGGTGAAAATAGGTAACAAACAGAAAAAAATGAAAGTTGGATTGTTGAATGTGCTTTCTTTCAATTATTGAGGATTAAATCTGACTTTTCTTGAGCCTACACAGGAATCAAATATTTAATAAAAGATTGGGATTTTAGAAAAGCTATGAAAAAAAAAACTAGGGCAAAATACTCTGATATTATTGTTTGATGTCTTTTTAAGGGAGATATTTACTTTGAGAAATAGAAAGGTTGCCATTGCTGATCACGCCTTCTGAAAATGTAACTGATCCAACAGATTCCATACCTTCCAAGCCATTTATCCAACACTAGTATGCAGATCAGAATACGTTTCTGGGTCTGTATATGTTTCTGGGTCTGGCCTATTTAAAGTGCAGTAGTATGGCTATACTATACGCCCCACATTTATAAAGTGCAGAGATGTGCTTTGGCATAGTACATGGGGTTATAGGTTTTTCAGATTCTGAGATAAGGAATTGCAAATGCAAAGGCCAGTAAAATCTGACTTGGCTCTCATATCAGAGGTAAGCTAATTGGTGGATCAGATGATCTGTCTTTCTCTATTACAGCAGAACGCCAGCCAAATTATTATTATTTTACTAAGTATAGGGTGCATGTCACTGGCAGAGGAAAACAGCCTTAGTCTTCTTTAAAAATGTTTTTCTGTTGTCCTTGTTCCTAATCCATAGATTTCCCACCACTTCCCATCCCTCTGTCAACAAGACAGGAAGAAAGGGAAAATGTTTCCAATTGTGGACACAGTCAGTAACAAAATTGTAACTGAGTATCTAATCCAGCATTTAAACAATAGGCACAGGAGGAGTCAGACTATAGTAAAATGGGCTTAATTTTTTTATTTTTTTTTGCATGACAGCATCTGACATTTACACAGGGGAAAAGGGCAATGGGGTCCTATG
Source organism: Glandirana rugosa (assembly GCA_018402905.1). Taxonomy (NCBI): domain Eukaryota; kingdom Metazoa; phylum Chordata; class Amphibia; order Anura; family Ranidae; genus Glandirana; species Glandirana rugosa. Next base: position 173,231 of record BLSH010378675.1, on the reverse strand, counting down.
TATTTCTTTCAAGATAATAAAAAACAAAAAAAAAAACAACCCAATCTTTGGTTACGCTTGTTATTTTTTGTTTTCCTTGATGGCATATATAATAAAAGTGTATGTATGTTATAACCCTATGTTTGTGGGGAAAGGTCCCACCAGTATTTCCAAATCTGCTTTCAGGTTTGTGAACAGTCTGGTCTATTATGGTCTAAGTCTCAGTGTTGGGAGTTTTGGGTTGGACATTTATATCACCCAGCTCATATTTGGAGCAGTAGAAATTCCAGCTCGGATTGGATCCATATTCATGGTGGAGTATATTGGAAGGAAACCAAGCCAGGCAGCTTGTCTCTTGCTTGGAGGAGTTGTCTGCCTTATTGTTACTGCAATACCAAACGGTAAGACCTGCAATATTGTGGAGCATGAAGTTAAATTGTCTAGGGACAGTCAAGTGAAAGACAAAGAAATTATCCCCTAGGGTTTACAAAAAAATCTATCCTACGGCACCTTCTAAATGCTGCCAAGTCCTGTATCCCGCTACACTGGAAAAAGAGTCATTCCCCTTCCATTGCAGGATGGTTACATAGAGTAGAAGAAATTAATAGGATGGAGGATTTGGTCCTCACGTCACAACACAAACGGGAACTATACAACAAGACATGGGGAATGTGGAATATGTTCCTCCTGTCAGACGAAGGCAAAGCTCTTCTCAGCTCTGTAGATCCGTCTTGAGGGCCCTGTCCACCTGCTCAAACATGCCATTGGCTATCAGAGGCTGGTGACCCCCACTCTCTGTCCACTACCCCCCCTCCCTCCATCTTCCTCACTCCCTATCTCACCCTCCCCCTCTCCCTCCGTTAGTTTCTCCCCTTTTTCCCCATATGTTTCTCCCCCTCTTTCCCTTCTCTTTCTATCTGCACCCCCAGAACAAGGAAAGATTTTGTAGGTGGGGGCTTGACATGTATTTCAGACAGAGACTTAGGGTACATGGCCGGAGGCTCTCCATGTTGAGAGAGGAGTCCCCGGCTGGACGCAGAGGATCCTGGACGCTATTTTTCTCATTCGTAAGTATGATACTAGGAGAGGTTAGATTGGCCTTTGTATTTGTGTGGTACTTTTGGACAGCTTCTGATCAATGTCTTCTTACATATGCGATGCACTGTCTTGCCCTCATTGGTTGTTAATAACATTTATATTTGAAAAAAAAAAAGACAAAGAAATTAGTTTTCTTAAAGAAATGCCAACAAAATTCTAGCACCCTGATGCCACTATCTAACTTTTCCAGAAATCCTCTGCCCTTTCTACAAGCAATGTTTTATGCTGAAATTTACATGGGGCCCACATATGCCATATATGTATAACACATTTGTTTACGGCTTGTAAACAATGCCTTGGAGTAGAATTATGCTTGTATAGTGGCCATTATTTTTTTTTCTAAAATCCTCACAAGGTTGGGGATCTGTTGGCCTGTCTTAGTTTGCATAATAATCCCTCCTCACTTGTTTATCATTTTCCTTTTTAGAGTTTTCCATCGCGATAACAGCGTTGGCCGTAATTGGAAAATTTGCAACAGCGTCTTCCTATTCAATTTGTTATATTTATGCCGCTGAGGTATTCCCCACTGTTATCCGGTGAGATCATGTCAAATTTTTCCATGTCTGTCAGTCTAGTCTTGGAGTAGTCTGTCAGTGTAGTCTTGAGGTAGTTGAACACTGCTTGCAGTTAGATTTCCGCAAACCTTGATGTGTTTTCAGTGCATTAGACACGGCTTTTCAGTCCATCTGCAACTGTTATTGGCCTAAAGCTGTGGTCTTCAAACTGCGGCCTGGGGGCCGGATGTGGCCCTTTGCTTGCTCTTGAGGCACTGTCTCTAACACTAACAAAGGGGCACAGTTCCTCCCAATGACTCCAAAAATGGGGCCTAATGACACCAATGATGGGGCACAATTCCTCCCAATAACACCAATGATGGGGCACAATTCCTCTCACTGACAAGACAGGTCATTGTTTACTCCAATTGATGCTGGGACATTTTCTGCTCCTGATGGCCACAGTCCGGCCCTCCTAAGGTCTGAAGGACAGTAAACTGGCCGTTTGTTTATAAAGTTTGAAAACCCCTGGTCTATGGTAATTCTCTATAGATTTTTCATGAACACTCCATATAATATTGCATCTTCTGTGTGCATTTTCCCTATAAACGACTTTAGGCTGATAACAATGGTATATTTGTTAAAAGAAGACCTTAGCCTTTTAAGGCAGTGCCAGCAGTGTGGGAAGATGTCCTTGTTGGGATTCTGGACAACATTTAATGTTGGATCAGTATGATTTTGAGGCTATTCATTATGGTGAAGCAAAGAGCTACTGTATGTAACATGCTACAACAACCACTCATAGCTTAACCACTTTAGTCTAGTCAGGCAACTGAATGCTAATATCTGATTATTGTTAATAATTATTTTGAATGTTTAGGCTTATTCTGTAGCTGAATGTAAAGACAGCAAGTGCAAACAGCAGTGATTAATGAGCTAAGTGTTGTAACTCTGTTGCAGCCAATCACACTTTAGTTTACTCTAATCAGATTACTTAAAGATCAATTTTGATAGCTTTTGGTTATTTTCGATTGTACAGCATTACTGCTGTTCCATAAACGCAAGGGGGCATTTAGGTGAGCCACAACATCTCTTGTGTGGTGTCTGCTGGCGCTTATAGCATAAAATGAACTGATGCTTGCAGCAATTGTAACAAAGTGCTCATTTACTCACCATGCTCAGATACAGGCACTGGCCCCCTTAACTCTATTTTCTACAACCCCCTGGGTTCCTGGACATGCCCAAAAAAGATACGTTTCTCTGCCTTCCTCATTTAGCAGCTCAGAAAGGCAACACCTAATGAGGCAGAGGTAGCTGGGCAAGTGATCTGCAGCCAGGTGAGAAGTAGAGTTGAGCGAACACCTGGAAGTTCGGGTTCTGCTGGTCCGTCCGAACTTCGGGACAAAGTCCGGGTCCGGGTCCGGACGGAACCCGAACGATCGCACGGTGCCTGGTCGTCTTGGGCTTGAAGGTCCACAAGCGAGTTGAGATGAAGAGTGGACCGACGTCTAGTGAACGGGTCGATGGAGACGGAGTAATCCACAACGGAAAGACTCGACGATTTACTCCTTCCGTCTCTTTGCATAGAAAAAACCCGTACAGGTCCTTGGGTCCCCCAACATCTTTTATCTCAATTCCCCCGGTCACGGACATAGACTCGTACCACTCATTTACTCGTGAAACAATGTTAACGACGTTCGTAGTCAAGTAAAATACGATATTCGCGGTCGTCTGTGGTGTGTTCTCTACAACACCGAGTGGATTTACGGGGGAACGC
>BLSH010378675.1:99703-142355 GCA_018402905.1 Glandirana rugosa | reverse complement strand
GGGCCAGGCAGCTTCCCGGAGGGCGGCGGCTGTGAGATGAGAAGAGCCGCTCTGTTCAGTGTATGACACTCAGAGGGGGAGCGGCTTCAGCCTGTGTGCTGCTTGTAGCATCGCCGCTCCTCCCCCTCTGAGTGTCATACACTGGACAGAGCGGCTCTTCTCATCTCACAGCCGCCCCCCTCCGGGAAGCTGCCTGGCTGTGATCAGCCCTGAAAAAGTGGAGAGGAGTGAAGGGAGAACTTTCACAGTTCGGCGCCCCCTCCCTGCGGCGCCTGGGTGCACTGCACCCCGCGCACCCGCCCAGGATCGGCCCTGGCTAGTCATTATCTCTCAATTCACTCTTATTTTATAAATAAATCATATTACCTGGCCCTGCTTTTTTCCCATTTTTTAAAGATCATTCAGATGTATCTCTTTGTATCTCCTACTTGCTGATATCCATAGCCTCTTTCTTCTTACTTTCTGATCTCTCCTATCCTTTCTATCAATGAATTCCAAAATTCTTACCAGTATCTCTAGCCTCATTCTAATCTAGAAACCTTACTGGTTATTCCTTTACTCTTCTTATCCAATATTACTGTACATGGCTCTCACCACATGCAAAGGTATAAAGTGCTTCACCCAAATTATAGGTGCATAAAAGTAGTCAACATGTTTCACCACATTTGTGGCTTTGTCAGGGGCAATAGTGTTTGGGGAAAAAACTGATTGCAGCAAACATTTCATGTCCTGTGTATTCCCTTCTATTTTTAGGCTTCCCTCAACATGTTCAGATCTACACTCAGTAATGTCATTATGTCATGCACTCATGTACAACATAACTGTCATTACACAAATCACATGATGATGCCACTGCAGTCAGTGACATGTGCATGCATTTCCACTCAATTGAATTATTATTTTAGTGCTCATCTATGGTCCAACTATTTTTGAAATTATTATTATTAGGGTATGCCCTCGTTTGACATAATTGGAGACTATGGAGTTGATTTACTAAAACCGGAGAGTGCAAAATCTGGTACAGCTCTGCATAGAAATCAGTCAGCTTCCAGTTTTTTTGTCCAAGAATAACTGAACAAGCTGGAAGCTGATTGTCTAACATGCAGAGCTGTACCAGATTTTGTACTCACTAGTTTTAGTAAATCAACCCCCTATATCTGTTGCTGCTATTTGGCATTTAATGTTAATAGCTACATCTAATTTACTATTTAGATCATCAATTCTAAGAATAAGAATCACTATTTTAACCTAATGATTTCATACAATTACTTGTGTTATTTTTTGCGCATTATATTTTGCCAGAGGAATTCTTATACATTTCAGTACAATCAATTTATTTTATGCAATCTTAATAAATACTTATTACATTTTTTTGAAAAATGACTTTGTAGATGATTTTTTTATGTCATACATTGAGCATTCTATCCTATCTCAGTTACTGATGTAGGACAAACATGGAATACTTCATTCAAACTGTTGGTTCCTTTTTAATTTATTCTAAAGATCCATCACACTTTAGCCTAAAGTAGGGCATCATCTAAGCCTCCTTTACAGGGATCCAATTTTTTATCCTGAGTACCTAAAAATGTATACAATCTGAATTACCTATATGCACTGACCATACATGTGTAGCTAGGGGTTTCCTTCTTTTGAGCAGGATATTTTTCACATACTCTAAAGCCCATCTTCAAAACTGTATAATAATTTATTATTATATATAATTTAGAACAGGGGCTTTTTGCTGCATATATAGCTCTTGTGGAGCTACAAATGTAAAAAGATCTATTTTTTATCTTTTCACTATTTTTGGATAATCAATGTCCTTTGGTAGGAATGTTTTGACACGCCTTGCAGTTTCCACCTTGAAAAGACCTGTTCAGTCTTTGGGGTGACTAGAGTTTTCTCCTTGCCATTTTATCATGTGTATCCAGATGGCTATGAATGAGCGCATCTCTAATATTCCTCACTCTTCAATGTATAATATAATGCTTATACAAACCTTTTTTGGTCTTTGTCTTCTAGCAAAATATGTCAGTATTTTCTGAATATATTCAAAATCTTGCCAAATTGTTATGAATATGTGCCAATCACTTATTTTATCTTTCTCATTTTCTCTCCCTTTCCCACTCTCAAAAGAGCTTTTTTCTTGAATTCATTGTTAAATAATTTAATCTTGATCTCAAAGTTTGCCCTGTGAGTATCCCTCTCCTTAGGTTTCATTCATAAATTTAATAATTTCATTCATAATTTCAATCAGATTCATAATTCAACAATTCATAATTTGAATGATGACTATACCAATGATACAGACTATTCACTGATGTCAGTTTCCTGTAGATTACTGTAATTCTTCTTCTTTCATCTTTCTATGTAGTCAAATCCAAGAAATCAATAGATTATTGATGGAGTTCACTTGCAAAAAATATACCTATATAATTTGCATTGATTTAGACCAACATTTATTAAATTTTTCCATGGATTAATTCCATAAGATGAGTAGATCATCTATGAATCTGACCCATAATAGTATATGGGGTGTATAGTCTTTAATGCTCTTCCTCCAAACTAAAAATGAATCAGCAAAGGTGGGTGCACAGCCAGTCCCCATTACTGTCCCATTCCATTGTTTAAAAAACATATAATTGAATTTTCTAATTTAAATTTGTGAATTAAGAATCTGTTACTTCCGATATTTCATCTTCTATCTCTTTTTGCAGAGATTCAAAATCCTCAGACTGGTAATCTTTTCTTGTGATGCCACTGACACCTTATTAATGCACTTCTTTTTCAGTGCTAGTTTCGTATATAAATTTACATTTTCACCCATTCAAAAAAAAATCTGTATCTACAGTTGGTAGAAATAATAGATTTATATGGTCAAAATAATAATTTTATGGTCATTTCTAAAGTTTTGGCCTCATAAGATGACAAATTGTATTGCATCAATTTTCGCATATTTCCTATAAGTGAAGCCGAGTTGTCTTTTTTTTTTCAGAAGCGAGAGCAAAGGAGGACAAAATTTGATCAATGGACATCTTGAACTGAGCACAGAGCAGGAGCAGAAAAGTACACGTTTGTAAGCTGCACCAAAAACAAATGATGCAGTTTATTCTGTAAGAATGCTAAAACTGGACACTTTTTCATCTTTGTATTACTGTTTTTTTGTTCGTCATGCACTTCCATTCCCTCCAAATACCCATGGGCGGATTAAAGAAAGGACATGAATTTTTATGGCCAATGCACATCAACCCATGCAAGCTGTGAACTAGCACTGATCAAAACAATGACAAACTTGTGTTTGAGAGTATGTGCAATAAATAATATGAAAACCATGTTGAACTTTTTTGTCACCTCTAAATACCTCTCTTCTCCTGAAACACCATTCTGCTTAACTTGGAAGTGACCTTTTGTGGAAATTGTTCTGACTGATTGGCAGAAGACGTATGATGGTATCATATGTAAATAATTTTGTATCTCTAAATTACATTTGCTTTAACATGCTGTGTTCTCTGAAACACAGTGAGATTGGATATTCAGTACCATAATCCTCAAATGTTTGTCTTTTCATACAAAGTGGATGTAAACCCGATTAATGAAATTTGAGCTGGGCACATATATCTACAGTGTTTTCTTATCTCTCTTCAAAGCATTGTGTCTCGTAACTCTGTCTGTTCTTCTGTTATCAGCCATCAACTTTTGACAAGCTCTCCAAGACCTGGAGATAGAAGTGTGTGTCGGAGGAGGTTGCTATAAATAGATTAGCACACTGCTGCACGATACACAGGCAACCTCTGTATGTGTGTGTGTGTGTGGTGGGGGTGTGCCTTTCCTCCAATCAGCTGTCTCACAGTGTTTCACAGTGTCCAGCAATAATCCCCTCCTAGAGGGGAATGAGGAAGTGAAAATTCTAACAGAATGTGCACTTTCTAAACAGTATATAAATGTGAAGTCAGCATATATACATGTAATGTAAGCCAGCTGATTTGACCATCATCATATCTTGAGACACCTACATGGTTCAGTTATTGTCAGATAGATTGTTACGTACTACTACATCAAAGTGTATCCCAAATATGCGATATCTCTGTATCTTATCAAGAATCATTGTGGCATACTTGCACTTTGGACAGGTGATGTAATTCACTCTGGAGTGTGTATAAATAAAGTATTTGAAAAAAAACCCCAAAAAAAACCCAAAACACATCATCAGCATATAGGATGGTGCAGTCTGCTTTCTCCATTGTAGGTGGTGCCCGACTGGAGCTTGGAGAGGAAGTCAAGGGAAACTTGGTTTCTCTGTGGTTTCCTGGTTCCTGAAGACAGCATTATGGTTTACTGCGCTGCATCTAGGTTACCTTAGGTGACCATCTTGGGTCCACAGAGTCTTTTTAAGTCCCTGCACCCCAGGTTTTGGTGTCATTCGCGTGTGCATAGTGTAGGGACAGGTTTCCCATCTGTTAGGGACAGTATTAATGGCAGGGAAGGAGATGAGGAAGGAAAGCTTAGGGCTTGCAAGTTCCTTGGACATCTTCACGCTTGGGTACGAGATGGCCAGGCTGCATTCTGCCCCCCCCCAGACAGACGCTGTCAGTTCGGCTAATACCTACACACTGTTGGCATTCATGAGTGATCTTGTTTGGGTCCTCTCCCACCGGGTTTGTTGTGAACTGTTTGCCTTTACTGCAATACAAGTTCTGCCTTTGCTACAATACAAGCTCTACTGATTGCGCCTGGACTATGTGTGAGTTATCACTACGCCATGCTGCACCCAAAGAAGGATTTGGCTCCAACATCATTCTATTAAGATTGACCTTAGCCCTAATACCAAAGTTTAATAACTCTGACATTCCCTTGGCTTCTGCAGCTGAGGCGAAGGTTCTTTGTGAGGAAAAAGCAGGAGGATGAGAACCTGACTCAATATGCGGTGGCCATGCAGAACCTCTGGAGGCACCTGGAATAGAGGTAAGCTGTGCTGACATTACTGATTCAGACCATATACTAAGGGACCAGTTCATAGCTATCATGAAGGCTGGCCCAGTCCGGAGAGCCCTGCAAGAGAAAGTTAAAGTGCAACCTGCCACCTTCTTTCATGATGCTGTGGTGGATGCAGTTGCACGGGAACGAGAAGAGGTGGATGCAACGGTGGCAGTAACCAAGAAGAATGAACCTGCATATCTCAAGGAGAAGGTCCTGGCACCTTCACCCCTGACAGCCCTGAAAACCGTGCTGACAAAGCTAGCTAAGGATGTGGCCACCGTAAAAACAGGAGATAGCTTCCTCTAAGAAAGGCTCACCCCAACTCCCATGGGGGCGAGAACCCACTATGCAGGGACCCCAAGAAGAACTGGTAATGCTGGCGGTGTGGCTGTTATGGACACAAATCAAAGAACTGTACTTGGTCTGGATTCAGAAACCCCTCCAAGCCGTCATAAAACTAAGGCTCCCAGGGATGACCCCCAAGACAGGCAATTCAAAGTATCATCAAGCCAGAGGACATGGTAGCACAGAGTCAAGTGGCATCCACCCTAGTTAACGAGCAAGAAGTCCCATGCCTTATTGACACAAAGCCAGAGATCATGGAGTATGACTTTTATGTGCAGAGATTTGGAGCTCGAGAACAACTTGACCCCTGCTGGTTGTCCCTCAGAGCGGCCAATAATGTACCTATCCTGGTCAAAGGCAGCTCTTGGGTGAGGATTAAAATCGAGAACCAGGTGGTGGAGCCTGTTGTGCTGGGGATGTAATGTTCTAAAACTTACCTCACCTGTTGGCCAAATACGAACATTCAGACCAACAGGCCTGTGGCTGCAGCCTATGAGTAGTGTGGCTTAGAGTACTCCAGGCCTATGAGACCCAACAGAGGGCAGCCAAGTAGCAAACCGAGCAAGAGGGGATGGTCTGTATGCCTCCAAAGCAAATAATGCACCCCTGCAAGAGATTGTCTGGTCACTCCCTGTTGGGACTCACAAGAAGCTACAGGGGGGCCACTGTCACGGGGAAACCCTGCAAAGACCCCATGATGCTAGGGGAGTGGCTGGTGAGCCATACCCTGTCCAAGGTTTACTGGGGAAGAGTCTTAGTGCAACTCATCAACCTAGGAACAACACCAATCTCGCTGCCTAGGCATGCCACTCTGGCTGATCGCTACGCGGTACCTCATCACTGCATCTCCAAGGCCCAACCAGGGCTGGAAGCAGTGTATGCCCCTCTACAGGCAGCTATGGCATCCTGGGATGAAGCACAATACAAGTCACTACTGGAAAGCTGGACATTCCCTTCAAAGACTACTCTCTACCCCAGCAGAGACTACTTCCTCAGCTGCTGGAAAAGCACTAGTGTTTGCCACCAGTCCAGAGGATTACGGGTTCACAGAAGGCATTGACTACCCAATCCACATGGGAGGCGCACTGCCCCTCCACAATATGCTACAGAGTGGAGTGAAGCAGTCCTTGGGACACCCCTGTCGTCCTGGTGTGAAAGAAAGATGGCAGTCTATGGTTCTGTGTGGACTACAGGGATGCCTATCCACTACCATTTGAGGAATCATTGATGGTCCTTGGACAAGCCAAGCTCTTCACCAGCCTGGATCTGGTCAGCAGCTACTGGGATAAAACGGCCCTTATCACACCCCTGGGACTGTTTGAGTTTAATTGTATGCCCTTTGGCAATGCCTCCAGTACCTTCCAAAGTCTAATGGAATAATGTCCTGGAGACTTCAATTTCGAGACTGTGTTAGCTTTCCTCGATGATATCATTATCTTCTCTAAGACATTCAAAGAGCACGTAGAACATCTGAACCGGGTGTTGATAAAGATTACCAAGCACACCAGAGGAAGTAAGCTTTGGCCCAAGTGGGATCGCACTCCGTATTGGTTGGTGGGGAAGACTTTCCCCCCTACCCCGACTATGACCTGGTCTCGGAGGGGCCCGACCCTGTGAAGACGTGACTACACTGACATATGCTGAGACCTTGTGTGATGGATGACTGCTCCGGGAAGCCTGCCAATGACCGGGGAGCATTTGACTCCTACTGCTCCTACTGACTGGTTCCTGCCCACCTTTGTGCTTGAGTCTCTGGCCTCCACTAACTCAGAGACTGACGGCTCCGGTGTCGGGAGCCCAGGAGGCGCAACAACCCCATCCAGTACCACAGACTGTACTGACTTTTCTGATGATTCGACCTTGGGCCCAGGTGCAGGGAAAATGGGCGACACCTATGATTCCTTGCCAACTGTGGCCTCCGAGTCACTACCTGAGAATAAATCTTTGTCAAGTGACTCTGCAAAGACTCTTAAGAGAGCCGGCACCCTTTGTGGTCTAGCCGCGGGCAGCTCCCTGCAAGATATTTTGACTATGTTGTTTAAAACTGTTCATTGTTCTGCCTTAACCTTACTCTGATTGATTGTGCTCTTATCACTATTGCTATTGTTGTTATCAGGTTGCAAAGGACAGCATCTGTTAAAGGGGGGGGGGGGTATAGGCAGGTGCAGTCTGCTTCCTCCACTGTAGGTGACGCCTGACTGGAGCAGCATCACAGCTTGGGGAGGAAGTCAAGGGAAACTTGGTTTCTTTGTGGTTTCCTGGTTACTGGAGACAGCATTCCGGTTTGCTGCGCTGCATCCAGGTGACCTTTGGCAGCCATCTTTTGGCAGCAGAGTCTTTTCAATTCCCTACTCCCCAGGTTTTGGCGTGCATTCGTGTGTCGGTAGTATAGGGACAGATCTCCTGTCTGTCAGGGACAGTATTAGCGGCAGGGAAAGGTTTCAATCAAGGAGGGAAAGCTTAGGGCTTGCAAGTTCCATGGACATCTTCCTGCTTGAGTAAAAGACGGTCAGGCCCATTCTTCCCCTCCAGACAGATTCTGTCGGTTTGGCTGATCAGGGTAAGGGGGTGTAGGGCGCTCTGAATGAACGACTGTCCACAGGCAATGTCCGCAATGTAGAATATATACACTTCAGGCGAGGTGATGTCTCAGAGCACTTGGGCAGCACTTCATGAGGGAAGCAAGCTCTAGTAGAGATAAAGACAAACAAAAAAGGCACCTCTAAGTGCAGCAGTATAAGGCCTCACGCACACAGGACATTTTTGGATGTTTTTACAGCTGCTGTTTTTAGCTTCACACGTTTTTTACGAACAGTCAGTAAACTCCCCATCCTGTTATCCTATGTGTCCATGCACACCTAGGCTGTTATCCACTGTTTTTGGCTGGGACGTTTTGAGCTGTAAAAAAACCCCAAGACTAGTGGGTTCTGAGAGACGTTTTTCAGCTGTAAAAAGCTCAAACACTCAAAAACGTGCAAAAAATGCGGCTCACCAACGTTTTTGATCCGTTAAAAAAAAAAACACTCAAAAACGCTACTGCTGAAAAACGCTCAAAAACGCTAGTGCAATAACGCAGAAAAAAGTTGAAAACCTCTCTACAAAGTTACTGACGTTTTTAGAACTTTTTTTTAATGTCCTGTGTGCATGAGGCCTGAGACGTTAATAGCCCAAAAGGGGTTAAAAACATTTACTAAATAAAAGATGAAACAGGGCTCATCATGATAAGTATATGGGGTGATAGTCCAGCGTCAAGGTGGTCCCAGGCTAATACCTACTCTGCCACACACTGTTGGCATTCGTGAGTGTTCCCAGTTGGGTCCTCTCCTACCGAGTTTTGTTGTGAACTGTTTGCCTTTACTGCAATACAGGTCTTGCCTTTGCTACTATACAAGTTCCACTGATTGCACCTGGACTGTGTGAGTTATTATGACCGTACCACGCTGCACCCACCCACATGTTTCTTTCAGGTTTCAGGTTAGTATGGATTGCTCTTTTAATGAGCTGAACTTGAATGAAGACCATCACTATTAGACACTGAGCCAAGTTAGTGAAAAATACTTGTTTTCATTCTAAAGCTAGCCTACTTTTTAACTGCTTCCCGCCCACCATACTGTCAAATGACTCTTGTTTGGGGATGATGTCATATGACGTCTTCCCACTCTCGCCGCATTTGCCTGCCCGCAGGGGCATGTGGCATGGCAATCGGTAGTGGGCTCTGTCCCTGGGACACAGTACATCACTGATCCCAGTAAAAGGCCGATGACGAGGCTCTTTACCCATGTGATCAGCTGTGCCAAGTCCCAGCTGATCACATGTAAACAAGGAAATGCTGGTAATCAGCATTCCTCTCCTCACACTGTCAGCATGTGAGGAGAGGAGAACCGATCAGCAGCATTTCCTCACAGGGGAGATCTGCACAGATAATCACAGCACTGATTATCAGTGCAGCCCCATCAGTCCCCATCATTGCTGCATATTAGTGCCTCTTCATCAGTGCAGCCTCATCAGTGCCCATCAGGGCTGCATATTAGTGCCTCCTTATCAGTGCAGCCTCATCAGTGCCAATCAATGCTGCCTATCAGTACCTGTCAGTGCAGCCTCATCAGCGCACATCAGCGAAGGAGAAAATTACTTATTTACAAAATTTTATAACAGAAACTTTTTTTTTTCAAAATTTTCGACATTTTTCCATTTGTTTTGCAAAAAATTAAAAACTCAGTGGTGATTAAATACCACCAAAAGAAATCTCTATCTGTCTCAAAAAAAGATACAAATGTTGTTGGGGCACAGCGTTGCATGACCGCGCAATTGTCATTCAAAGTGCGACAGTGCTCAAAATTGGCCTGGGCAGGAAGGGGGTAAAAGTGCTCAGTAGGCAAGTGGTTAAACTACTATTCTCTTCCTCAGATGTGTGTTTTCTACATTTTTATCTACACCAACCATGGGGCTGAAATGATTCACAATAATCATATATTAAAGATTTTCTGGAAGTTTGTCTCGACTCTGTGGATCGTCCTATTCTGCCAAGCCATTAACTAAAATCCTTTGGCTGATATGACCTGAACCCCCATTTTCCTAAAATGAGTTATTCAGCGGGGTTCCCAATAAGAGCTATTGCATGCAATTATGTACTGGAGGCTTTACTAAGACTAAAAAAAAACACAGTTAATGCAAATATGTAGGTTTATTATGCAACAGTAAAAACAAATAGATTGTCACAGACAGTAGTGCATGAGAAATACAAAACATTTTCTTGAGAAAAGTAACTATACAAATGTATTTTCTATAAATGTAACATTTTAAGGCATACAACTCTATAAAAACATCACTTTGGCATGATAAATAATAAATTATTCTGGAATATTTAAATATTTGTATATTTTAAGAAAAGCATAAAATATATCAAGAAATATATCAAGAAAAGATGAAAAATTACTATATTATACTTGAATTTTTATTTGTCTTTAAATGTGAATCTAACAATATTAAGGAAGTGTGGCAGCTGGGGGGTTTGTATACCATAAGCTGGTATAGATAGGTTGAATAAATTGTGATTTTGCATTACAGCATTCCATATTTCAGTTTAGTTAAAGTCATAGGACTGAGAAGGAAAGTCTGTCTAAATTAAGACATTATTTTGTATGTTCAAGGTGGTCCTTATGGATCCACTGTGTGAGGTATAGATTAGTATTTTAGTCCAAAGAATTGCTTTAAACTATCACTTCAATTGTTTTATTTTCTTTATTTAATTATTAGGGTAAATAAGTAGCTGCCCCTAACAACCAGACTCCAGACCTTCTTTATTTTTAGCAGAGTAGATCTTAAATGTTAACATCTGATGGTTTCCTCAACGTTTTTATTTTAAACATTAACCTATTTGTCTCTAAATGAATACATATGTTCATTCTTCTTATTATATCTGAAGTATACCTAAAGACAAAACTCATATTAAGATTTGGACAGAATGGTGAGAAATTAAAACTACTGTCACTTTTTGATTGCTGCGTCTGTCACGATTGTCAATGTCATGGAGAACAAAGGTTGCCACCAGAACAGTTATAGTGGGGAAATTTTTCAGTGGGGTCATTTGTTCCCATGACAACTGTCTAAGAGGGGATTTCTCTCATTCAAAAGATTACTAGAAAGATATCCTCTGACTTCCTATTGAGTCTACAGAACGTGAAGTGAAGGGAAATCTCCCTAATGAGACAGAGATGAAAAAAAAAATCACGTCCTCATAGCTGCTAAACAAACAATTGGCAAAGCATGGAAAACCCCTACTCTTTGGCCAAAGCCAAATCTTGTATCACACAAACAATGCTACATGAGAAAGTGGAGGCGAGGATAACCGATACAATGCAAAAATATTCAGCCATGTAGTACTATGTTGTTTTACACATTTTCTCCTAACTGGAATGGATTGTAGTCTGTCTGGCTTGTAGGTGGGGCTAAACCATCACCTTTCTGCTTTTCTGCTTCTTCCCTCTTTCCTATTTTTTTTTCCCTTTCTAAATGATCTGTTTATTTCCCCTTTATTCTGTAATTCCCACTGCCTGACTGCTACCTATATTGAGATCTTGTTTTTGAGCCACCGCGTGTTTGCATCATCTCTGTGTTTCAATATGGCATGTTGTTGTTTACACTGATGCCTGATAATAACTTTACTTGTATAACATACTCATCTCATTAACTTTGTTTCTTGCATGATTGTGTCAGTAGCACATCATGATTTATTTGCATTACACATTTTGTTATTTTGCAAAAATCAATAAAAAAATCTATTGAACCATAAAAAAATGGTTTGGGCTTTAGATATACTTTAATTTTTAAAGCTATTTTCAATATTTAATGTTTTATTCAATGTGTGTTTTTCTTATCTATATAGCGATATAGCCATACAGCATCTCCTTATTGAAAAAAGCCCCCACATGTACCAGTGATAGTACATTTTGCTACAGCAATACTGAATCTGGAGAAAGCAGGAAATAAATTCCTGACCTATTGTGCGCAGAATAGTTGTCCTAACCGACAATAATTGGGCCTTTGTCTCCTAAGAAATTCTACGCTTAGTATTAAATGCTGCTATTTGAATGGCAAAATATTTTCCTTTTGAAACATTTGGCATAGAGCATTTGCTCTGTAGCCCAGAGTGTAGGATTCATGTGATGAAAGTACGAACACTGTTTAAAGAAACTTAAAGTTTTAAAACTTTTGAGTCAGAATTTGGACATTTCCACTCTTTTTCACTAATAAAGACGTTGGCTGCAAAACATGAGCATTATCTTATTAGCACGAATCTTCAGTTAAAATTTATCAGGTATTACAATCTATTACAGTCTTGTATAACATGACTTGAGCAGTCTAGTATACAATTAGAATGTGTTCTTGGGCTTTCCAGTAAAATATTATTTTTTGGCTGGTTTTGAGTTGGCAAAAGTAACAAACACAACACCTGTCTCATTTCCTTTACTGTTGGAATTTTCTGCTAATGGCATTGCATGTCTTCTAAGAAGAGGGGAGGCAGTCACCTCAAACCTGGGTGCAGCCGATACGACTTCATATGTCGAAGAACTCTGAGTGTCAGATTGTTTGGTTACTGTTGTAGATGTTTTGGACTTTATAATTTTGTTTCCAAAATGATCTGATTGTTCATATTTTTCTGTCACTATTGTCGTTCCAATTACTTTAGGTCCTTCAGGTCCAGTCTTCAACTCTAGAACACTTTTTTGTCGTTGGGAACCAGGACTCGATGGTGTGTTATTGTTCACTTTGTTGTTAGGTTCATAAACTGCTGGAATACCAAGAAGTCCAGATGAGGAAGATTGACCATTGTCACTTGAAATACTCCACTGGACGAAGGGATCTGTGCAATCTTGACCATTTTTGTTTGAATTCATTGTTGAGGATGAACAGTTTCCATTTTGTTGTGTTGACTTTCTGGCTGTAGATTCTATGCTAATAAATGAAGGGGATGTAGGAGACAGTCGACTTGGAATAGCATTCACCTCCAGCTCTGTTTTCCTATTTTCCGTTACTTCTTGGTTGTTCTTAGTATATGCATATTTTTGTCCTAATGATTGTGTTGTTCTCTCTGGTTTTGACTTACTGGAAACAATGCTAATTTTTCTAATATTGTGAGGTGTATTTGATGAAGTTTCAAGAGATTCCCGGAAAAGACTTGAAAGACTTGCAATATCAGACTCTGATTTTAAATTTGAAACAGAATATAGGGCCTTCTTAACTGTTTCCTCGATATCTAGAAGTCTTGCTAATGTCTGTTCTTTTAGATACTTTATTTCAGCACTTGCCTTTTCAAGATCCTCAAAGGCAAGTTCCACTGAAGAGACACTTTCTGTATCATCTTTTAGCATCTCAAAGCTTTGATTTTTGTGCCCTTCCTGCTGCTTTAGATGTGGAGTTGCTTTCTCTTTACTGGTTGCGATCCATTCTGGAACAGTCTCAAATAAACCCTTCACAGACTTTATATCTACATTACTGGCCTCTTCTTCCAGTTCTTCTACTTTTTTCAATATTGTCTCAAGTTCATCTTGCTTTCTCAAGTTTTCAAAAATGTCCGTTGCTGCTTTGACATTATCCTTCATAATTTCATCCATATGAATAGATAAACGTTTGCGTTTTTCATCTTCTGTTTCTTTTCTTTTCTTTACCCTCATTACAACACCTTTGTTATCACTGTGATTACAACTATCACTTGTTTCAGTTAATGTAATATTTGTCTTGTCTAGTACATTATCTTTGTTTTCTAAAGGTTGGTAGATTATGGATTTATCTTCTAAAATAGGTTCTAACTGTTCTGGTTGTGCTGTACAAGCTTTTACTTCACTGACTGGTGTAGTATTTTGAGTTTTTGTCATTAATGTAAATTCATCCTCGAAGGTTTGGCTTTTGTTTGTACTTTTGGTTTTTTCATTGCATGTCATGTTTATACTATCGGTAAGCATGTCTTTTTTGGAGTTTGGAAACTTAGATTGGCCCTCAGAATAAGCATTGTCCTGTTCAGACTCATTGCATGTTAAAATTGTGGAACAACAGTTATCAGTTGGAGTAGTAGGTGGTGGAGATGAAGCTGGTGTTGAAGTCATGGGGGTCTTAGCTCGGTGACGAGGTGGGGGACATTTCCCAGGGAGAAGATGTTTTGGCTTTGGTGGTGGCACTGGCTTTTTTCTTTGTGTTGACTGACATGTATTTTTTGGGTTCACATTCTTGTCAGATGTGTTTTCACTTGCCTTTTGGTTAATGGGATCTGCAGAGTTCAGTACAGAATCATTCATCTTTTCAGAGTCATCTTTTGTTGCATCAGCATCACTTGTGTTGGGTGGTTGGTACTTCTCTTGTCCAGTTACAGTAGCTGAAGAAGGAGGAGAGTCATTGTCAAATGGGTGTACCGACTTAATGAGAGTTTCATTTTTTATCTGCTGATCATTATCCTTTCTTTTGCTAGCAGCATAAGACTGACCTGCATTTCTGTATATCATAGCAGCTTTAAAGTCACCCTTTGATACATTAACATTAGACTTTTGGAGGGACTGAAGGGCAGATGTTAAATTACCTCTTACCACTTCTTCCTTTTCTATTACTCTTTGTTCTGTTGAAGCATTCTGTAATGCTCTGATTGCTGCCTTTACATCTCCTCTGACAATATCTTGGTCTCTTTCCTCTTGCTCTAATTGTGTTTTATATTCATCATCAATAAAGGGATTTAAATAATTTTTTGCTTGTTTGGGTGACTCAGCATTATCTGTAATACTGTTAGTTCCTGCCACAGAAACCTCCCTACTCCCCCGATCAGCCTCTTTCTCCTCCTTTTCAGAATCACTGACCTTTTTTGTGGAGGTGGTAGATTTATGAAGAGTTGCATAAGATGTCCGTGTTTCTTGAGCTTTAGTTGTGACACTTATGGTATGCTTTGCAGATGCACATTCTTGATGTATTGCTGCTTGAATGGGTTGCACAGTGTTCTGCGGTACAACCTGTTTTGTACATTCAACTTCTTGGTTGGTTTTCTGGATTTTGCATTGAACCTGTTTTTGAATGCTTTTAGCTTCAGCTGTGATTTGACGCAGATCCGACAATGCAGCTTGAAGATCACTGTTATCTCTACAAGTGTCTTTTACTGTATTGGAGGTGAAACTCCCAACACAACACTCTTTAAGTGATGTTGACTGGTTCTTTTCTTCAGCTGTGTGTTTGCTGACTGCAGATTTCTGCAGTGCGGAGCTGATTTGTCTTTCATCATTCAGAGTGATGTCTTGTTTCTCTACTTTGCACCCTGTTGTAGCTTTTTGGTTGTTAGCTTCAGCTGTATCCACTGTTATGCATTTATTCAACTGTTGCTGAGGTTGTACAGGGTGGAATACAGGAGGGGATGTAATATATACACATTCTGAACTTCTAGTGCTTTGGTTGTCTTTTTGTATCGCTGTGCTATGTTTCTCAGTGGCAGTTTCTTGATGAATAGGGTTCCTTTCATATAGTGTAAGAGCCTCTATTTCTGACTCTGCTTGAAGACTTTTTAGGTACCCCAGATCACCTTTCTCAATGCAGCTTGTGTATAATTGAACATTTCCTTTCTCATTTTGTTCACGTGTCACTGAGAGTTTTGGTTGGCTGTCCTGGCTACAAGCAATGAGAGAGCCAATAGAGGATTTAACATCCCCTTTGGCAACAACCTCACCAGCCTCATTCAATTTACAATATGATGAAACAGAGTAAATGATAATTTTCACAGAGCCTCTTTCTGACTCTTCCATTATAATGCCAGTTTTGTGAGAGTCATCTTCATTTAGCAATATCTTGATGGCTTTCGCTACATCATCCCTGACATACTCTTTGTCTTCTTCTTTCGACTGAACTGTATTTAACAGATTTAACTTGATCATTTGTAGATGTCTGCTATCACTTTCTTCAACCAGGATCCCATGGGGTTCAACATCAGTTCTGTGGAGTAACTGTAAAAGTATTCTTTGAAGGTTTCCACCAACTGTTTCTTCCTTTTGGATATCCACATTAGTTTGTGTTGATAGCTGATATTTTATCATTTTCACATTCCCACCATGAATGTTTTCTATGACAATTCCTTTATTCTGAATTATTTTGTGGGACAAGAATGCATCAAGGGTATCTTTTATGTTTATTTCTCTTTGTTCAATACTAGTTGAACGTTTCAAGTCAATTTTGTCAAGAGGTGTACTTTCAAATAGCCATGTGGTGCTTTTTACATTAGCTTTTGGAATATCTTCTGTGGTGTGAAAAGTATCTGGACTTTCTGTATCTTTTAGGCTATCCAGTGGTTGAGACTCAAATAACCAAGTGCATCTCTTGACATCACCCTTTTGGCTATCTTCTCTTTGAACTTTTATTATCCCCTGATGTTCTTGTTCCTCCCCTTTCAGGCTATCAATGGGTTGGTTTTCAAAGAGCCATGTGGAAGTTCTAACGTCTCCTTTCTGAACATCACTAACACTAACCAGTCGTACATACTTCTTCTGGCTAACTTGTTCTGTTTCAAAAAGCTGTTTATTTAATTGAACATCACCCTTTTGAATGTCATCAACTGTTCTTACAGCATGTTTTGCAATATCAGTAATAGTATCAAGTGGTTCTGTTTCAAATCTCCACCGCGCAGCCTTAACACAGCCCTTCTCAATATCTTCTTGTGTGACAGCTCTGATGACAAATACTTCCTCATCTTTATTGATGCTATCAAGAGGTTTGGTTTCAAACAGCCATTTTGCACCTCTCACATCTCCTTTCTGGATCTCTTCTTTTTTTACTGATGTCACCTCATGGTATTCACCACTTTTGTCTTGAATAGCATACAGTGGCTTGGTTTCAAAAAGCATGGTACATGATTTTACATCTCCTTGAGTGGTGAGAGTTTCTTGCACTTTGCTAATCTCCTTCTCATCAAACTCTTGTTGGATCTGATCTAATGAATAGGTTTCAAAGATGAATTTTTTACCTCCAACATCACCACATTGGATATCTTTTTCAGGGGGTAGCTCTTGAAAACCATTTTTGTTGTTTTTTATAGAATCCATTGGGCAGTTTTCGAAAAGCCAGGTGAATTTGTTTACAGCACCAACTTGTATGTTTTCTTCTGTAGGAATATCTGTTTTCAGTAAATCAACTTGTTCATTTGGCATGGATTCAAAAATCTCCTTCACTCTAGAGACTTCACCTGATTGGATTTCAACACGACTTGCATATCGGATCACTTTTGGGAACTCCCTAGAAGAGGAAATACTGTTTAAAGGTTCAGTCTCAAACAAATGTTTGGTTGTTTTGACGTTGACACCTTCTAAATCACTCTGAGAAGCACTGCTCACATTTATGTAACATTCTCCAGAGTCTTTGATGGAATCTAATGGTTGAGTTTCAAACATCCAAGTGTAAGACTTAACATCACCCTGGATTAAAGCTTCCTTTTCTGGTTTCTCTGATTTATCATATAATATATCAATGGGCTGGGTTTCAAACAGCCATCTGCATTTCTTCACATCACCTTTCTGTAACACTTCTTTCTGGGGTTCACTGTGTGTATCTTTTGAAAAGACATCAACAGGCTGAGTTTCAAAGAGCCATCGGGCTGTTCCCACATCTCCAGACACAATCTCTTGCTTAGTGATACCTTTAATTAGGTCAACCTTTTGGGTGCCATCATTAAATTGATCTAGTGGTTTTGTTTCAAACATCCATTTGTAATTTTTAACATCACTGCTAACTATTTGCTCCCGACTGACAGATGTGACTTCATGATAATTGCCCAAACTATCCTCAATTGCATACAGTGGTGTGTTTTCAAATAGTGCCTGAGTTGCCTTCACATTTCCTACTTTTATGTCTTCCTGGCTAGAAACAAGAACACTCTTAATGGATTGAATGCTATCCAGGGGAAGTGTTTCAAAGAGATTTTTAAATGATTTCACTTCGCCTTTAACAATATCTTTTGTGTTTGTTTCAGTCTGCCCAGTAGATTCTTCTTCTTTGTGGGAAATTTTGTCCAGTGAACAAGTTTCAAACACGTGTTTCCTTTGTTTGACATCTCCCTTTTCTTCACTTGATAGTTCAACTTTTTTCAGCTGGCCAACTTCCATGCTTCCTTTGAGTGTCTCCATTGGTTGTGTTTCAAAAAGCCATAGTGTGGACTTCACATCACCAGCAACTATTTCATCTGTGGTTGAAATTTTACTATCAGTGTTAGCATTTATGGAGTCCAGATATTGCTTCTCAAATACATTGCATTGCTTTGAGACATCTTGAATTGTGTCTACAGATGCCTGGAATACTCCTTCTTCTATGTGCTCTTTTATTGTGTCCAAGGGTTGAGTTTCAAATACCCACTTAGTTGCATTCACTCCCCCCTTAGCGATCTCCTCCAAGGAAATCCCTCTTATAATCTGAACTTTGGAGGTATCCTGGTGAATAGTGTCTAAAGGCTGGGTTTCAAACAACCATCTTGCGGTGTTTACATTGTTGCTCTGTGTTTCTTCTCTACAAATGGATTTAATTTCATGAATATTTCCTGTTTTGTCTCTGATTGCACAGAGAGGCTCAGTCTGGAACAGTTTAATAGTTTTGTTCACATCTCCCTTCATCTCTTGTATTTCAGATTTGAGCTGAAGGATACTGTGTTCTTCTACAGAGTTGCAGCGGCCTACTTCATCTAGAGATTGTGTCTCGAAAAGCATTTTAGTGCCCTTCACATCCCCCTTTTCCACTGGGTCTTTTAACACTGCCTCTTGAACTTCAGTGTCTTCAGGATAGATTTTGTTTAATGAATCAAGTGGCTGGGTTTCAAACAGCCACAAGGCTGTCTTCACATCACTTTTTCTTTGATCCTTCCCAAGCATGGCAGGAGAGGACCTGTTACCATCTACACATGTCTGACCTTGAAACATCTGAGATGTATTTCTAACATTTCCTCCAAGTACAGTCTCTTCTTCAGTCAATTTCCGACTACGTTGGTGTTCTCCAATAGTGTCCAGTTTCCAGTTTTCAAATATCCAACGCATGGATTGCACCTCCCCTGGCAACACTGCATCCAGATTGAGTGAAGTTGGTTGGTTAGGCTCATCTGCTGTGCTTAACAATTCATTCATATCTTGAATCACAGCATGTTCTAAATTTTTCCTCAACTCTGGATGCATATGGCGATAAAGTCTTTTTAGCTCATTGACTTGTCGCTGCTCATAGAACTTAGAAAATGACTCTTTTGGTGGTGGTGGAGGCAGGTTGCTTGGATCCTGTGCACCAGTTACTGTAACATAATGGTGTACTGATTCGGGGGGAGGTGGTAAAGGTAGATCAGCATCAAGCTTCTTTTCTTGAGATACCTTCATGATGTTTTCTGCCATCTTTATAAGGAAGAAAACACATTTTTAACATTTTTACCCTACTTTCTCAGTGTTATTCCTAAATTATTGTTAAATAAAGCAGTTAAGAATAGCACATGCACATATACAAATTCTGTATTACATACATATACAAATATTTACCATATATTCACATGCTTTTCAATACCATGATTTTATTTTTAATGGGTGTGATAGGAAACTATAGAAGGCAATGTGGCATTATTAGTACGCTTAAAAAATACTTTATATAATGTCAGCCAAGTCTATAAATCATAAAACAAATGATGGGTTAATATAGTTTGATAAAAGTGATTAAAGGGTACTGATAATGTCAGATTTTATAAGCAGAGGCAAAACAATTATTGTGGCACATGTATTTGATTACATTGTATGAAAGGACAAACTCAGTACACAAAGGCAATGCTGTTGCTATTGAAAAAGTTTTGGGAGGAGGTAGGACTAACTCTGAAAAATTATAAGCATTAAAGAAGGATATGTACAGATTCCACGGGGTATTCTGTCATGTGTTGTCTAACCACTTCATAAGAATCTACATTTATGCCTACGTAGGGAGGTGATTGGAGAAATGTTGAGGCGTTGCCAGCAACTGTTATCATTTTTTGCCAACCTTCCTTGCGAAGTGGTGGCTAGTCCATACACATGAGATTCATTCTGGCCGGATTGGAATCTCTTGTTTATGAGTTACTTAAAGTGACTCTGTCATTTTAACAAAACACTAGCCTATGATAGGTTTCCACACTGACTAACAGAAATATGTGGAAGGTGGGAAGGGGCAGCAGTACATTAGCTTTTAGGTACTAGCATTCCCTGAAGATGTGCATTTGCATGACATGCATTGGGGCAGGAGCTGCATGCTGACGCCTCGCCGCCATTTCTATGCTTGGAAATGGCGTCTCTGTTTGTAAGTGCACTGCCTTATTTGTCATGACAATTGTTTTACTGACAATTGGATGAAGCCTTTTACTTTTTTATGTGGAATCTATCATTTTTATTAAATATACAACACTATATGTGGTCCCCTGCTTGTGGCTCCGTGTCAAACAGTATCAAGCAAACCTTCTGACTGTCCCCATTGGTGAGAAGCGGTACTGCAGGGTGCCCCCATTGTGAGAATGAGCTGGTTGACTATGTGCGAAGGATCCTGTTGACACAAACTGCTGCTTTCCTCTGGCAGCTTTATTGTCCTATTAAGCACACCATGCTTGTAATATTCTGTATTTGGAGGCGGTGCATTGTTTTCTTACTTTTAAAGTTATTTGGATCAAAATATGTTGCAATAAATACCTTTTTAGGGCTGATGGTTAAAAAGTAACTTAAACTGCCAACCTAAACATTTCTTGTTGCAAGATCCAAGATATTGGTATATTTGTAAACTTGGATTGCAGAAATGGCTTTTTAAACTTCTTGATTAATATGTGTCACAATCATTTTTTCTAACACACACTTTTCATAAAACATAGTCATTTATTAATTTAGATAGAAATAAGTTTATCATACCTTTATATCCCAAGAAGCGTCTATGCTGAAGGTTTGGTTGTTGTCTTCTGGATCTGGAAAAAAATATATAATAATGACTAAATCAGAACATAAAAAATACTGAATATGTTTAGTCAAACAGCTACTAGAAGGCATGTCTTTCTGTATGTGTGAATGGCAATCAGCATCCATGAACAATTGTTGTGAGACCATAATTAACTCACAAACCAACTTGAGAGATTATTGTATTAAAAACCAGGGGTATGATTTTCTAAACATGAGGTAAAGTATAATTTGTTTTCTTCCAATCCAAACATCTAATCATGTACATGGGAATTTAATCAAACAGATCCATATTTTTTAAGTGAACACAGATTCACTTGACCACATTGCACACTTTAGTAAATCTGTTTGGTACATTTAAATTGATCAGTGACATGACCACAGTTTTAAATGTAAGGAATGTTGTTAATTTTGCATTAATATTAAAGTAGTTAAGCTTATCCATTCACCTGAATGTCCCATTGGATTGCCAATGTAATGAGCAGGTATGTATGATGTATACAATAGAAATTCCCTAGAGAAACACATTTATTTAAATCAATGAGATAACCTTCATGTCATAAACGCATCAGATTACTTTAATTACTGTATAACAGCAGATTAGATTAGATAATGATAAATCATAGGAAAGGATTTATTTAAAAAATAAATGCAAAGAGTAATAAAGATTGGGTATTAAAAGAGTGCAGTTATAATTTATTTTATTATCATAGGAAAAAAAAATTCTTGAGTGAACTAAAGGCAGAGATCTGAATTGGAATCTATGTTTTTTTGCTCTTTGTGCATCCTTACTGCTCATTTCACTCCCTTCCAAAATAAGTCAAACTTTGTAAAATACTCACTGGTTTTTGATTGCCCACAAAATCCAGCAGATGTCTTTAAAGTATGATGACAGTCCTCTCAACAAATTTGTTAATGAAAATAAAAAATTGTGATAACTCCCTCACGGAGGGGATAGATCTGCTTTTCTTTGCTGAAAGCTTCTGTGATGCTGTTTTTCTGGAATGTCACGTATTTTCTCATCTGCAAGAGTGACATTAAGATTCCCTGTAAGAACAGTTTAGAAACTGTGGCTCTTTACAAGACAATCTTCAGTAAGCATTGCACTGCTACATAGCTAAGCTGTTCATACGCGATAGGTGCTTATGTGTTCTGTCAGTTGCATCGCACTTGGAAGTCCATAAGCGGATCAGAGCAAAGTGGGATGAATAGAGTACAGTATTTAATATGTCACCTCTGATACAGACAGGGAGGATGTGATTATTGATAGATACGGAGAGAGGAAACTAGGACAAGCAATGCTCAGCTCTCTTCACTGTCCTTTCATCTCTCCCATGTATAGTTTGTCCTGTTTGATGTGATTTATTCCACCTGCTGTGCTCTGGTCCACTCAAGGACTGCCAAACGCAGCACATTTAGAAAGTGACTGACTTTTGTTAGGTGTACACATTGGGGCCTACTTATTGAAGTGTTTTTACACTTCCTAGTTTTTATTAAGGTTAACAGATTATAAAGCACAGTGATGTAGTGGATAGCAATTTCGCCTGGCAGCAAAAGGGTCACTGGTTCAAATACCAACCACGACACTACCTTCCAGGAGTTTGCATGTTCTCCCTGTGCCTGTGTAGGTTTCCTCCGGGTGCTCCGGTTTCCTCCCACTCTCCAAAGACATGTTGGTAGGTTAATTGGATCCTGTCTAAATTGGCCCTAATATATGTATGAATGTGAGTTAGGGACCTTAGATTGTAAGCTCCTTGAGGGCAGGGACTGATGTGAATGTACAATATATATGTAAAGCGCTGTGTAAATTGACAGCGCTATATAAGTACCTGAAATAAATAAATAAAATAAAAAATAAATAAAGCACAAACAGCAAAGGAACTGAATGTATACTCTTGTCCTGCAGCTTCTGTATTTATTCTTTAAGCGATTGGACCACCCAAAGAATCTTTGCATTCTACACTTTCAGGAGCTTCACCTACATCACTACAGTGTCCTGTAGTGACATAGAGGTTGGTGGGAAGGACCAAAGAATGCAGTGGGGAACCCAGCTTCCAATGCACCCTAGAGTGTGTTTGATGTGAAGAGCCTGCAGCTCTTCAATGGAGTGAAGATTGGAGGAAAGGGGGGCGGGACAGGTGATTATAAACAATGTTTTTTGCAGGTTCCTTAACCACAATACCAGGCACTTAAAACACTTCTCGCCCAGACCAATTTTCAGCTTTCAGTGCTGTTGCGCTTTTTTGAAAAAATTTTGAAAAAAAAAAAGGTTTTCTTTGTTTATGTCACAAAACTTTGTATAAGTACGTTTTCTCCATCACTGATGGGCACTGATGTGGCTACACTAATGGGCATTGATGAGGCAGTACATATTGGCACTGATGAGGTGGCACTGATAAGGTTGCACTGATGATGGGGCACTGATAGGTGGCACTGATAAGCAACACTGACGGGCACTGATAGGTGGCACTGCGGGGCACTGATAGGTGGCACTGATAGGTGGCACAGGTGGGCACTGATAGGTGGCACAGGTGGGCACTTGTAGGCACTGGTACATGGCACTGTTGGGCACTGGTGCATATAGCATTTTCAGGGATGGCACTGACAGGCATCACATATGGGCACAGTGCCATCCCTACAGTGCACTGTATGCCCCTTACCTGGTGGTCTAGTGTGGGCTCCTTGGTGGTCCCTGGACGGCCTCCTGATCTTCTCCCTGAAGTTCCTTGGAGGCCTCCTTATGGTGTCCTTAGGGGGAGGCTCTCAGGTGGTTCTGGTCGGCTCCCTGGTGGTCCAGTGTGGTGATTCTATGGGGGGCTGCACTGATAAACGTTCAGCGCAGCCCCCCCATCAGGAGAGCAGCCGATCGGCTCTCCACTGTTCAAGTCTGCAGATTTGAGTAGAGGAAAAGCCGATAAATGGCTCTTCCTGTTTACACTGTGATCAGCCGTGATTGGTCACGGCTGATCACATGGTAAAAGGCTTCCGATGGAAGCCTTTTACCTCGATTGGTAATGCGGTGGGTCAGAATGACCCACGGCACCACCGATCGCCGTGATGCGCGCCCCCAAGGGCGTGTGATCGCTGGTTATCCTGAGGACATCAATAGACGCCCAGTCAGGATAACGAACCCCCAGCCCGGCTGTCATTTGTCAATATTTATTTTATATTATATCTCTTGATGCATACACATACATATTTACACAGAAATCTATATAGTATAGCATTGTAATAATATAAACCCATAGCAGACCTTTCACTATAACTTACTCACGCTCCCAAGTTTCTCTCCACCTGTCTCTCACTCGCCCATAATGGAAGCAGCCTCTCCCTTCTTTCCTCTCAGAGCAGGAAGACAGGAAATGCAAACTTAAAGCAGAACCTCATCCTAACTTGGAAGTTTTAACACCTCCTTAGATACACAAAATAAATATGAAACCCTTGGGCACATTAAACTGTCAAGGGATTATTTAAAGTAATATACACCATCAGTACAATTCATGGATAAAACAAGATATTCTTAAAAGCAACTAATTCCTGGAGGTTAGGAAAGTCAGGTGATTTAAAATTGATTCCACTAATGATCGCCTGGCTAGACTGTTGCCTTTATAAACCCTGGAGGTTACCTGAACTGACAGGATGATGAAGAAGGCGTTGTTTGCCTTCGAAACACATCCCTATTGGCTATTACTCCCGCTGGGTTGACAGTGCACTCCCGATGGCAGAAGATTACCTCTCCACTCTGACTTTCATCCCGGTTCCATCTCCACAACGGTGGTCCCTACACACCCTGGCATCTGAGCTCCACCTAGCAATCCCACACACTTCAGCTGGACGGGGCTGACAAGGAATCAGATTCTCCTTGGATCTCGGACTGCTGCACTCTGAGACTGTCCCTGCACATTCACTCCTGATCTGAGTCTGTATCCCCTAAGCAATGTGAGTGCAATTGTTGTTCACATTTTATATTTTTAATAAATTGTGCTACACTTTGCCCACCTGGCGCATCTCTTTACTTCCACTCTTCTTTAACACCTCCTTACCCCCTCTCCTCCCACTTTTGAAGGTTTTTTTGGGGGAGCTAGTATATAGTTTTGATAGGTACCCGCTCCAACTTTGAAACAGCCAATGGATTTCAGGGGTCAGAAAAACTCATCAGGATTTCAGTTTAAATAAGAACCTTTAATGGACTAATAGTGTTTTCTTGTGAGAATCTATGTACAGAAGCTAATTACTTAGTCAGGAGAATTACTGATCACAAACGGGTGGCCTTGACTAATGTACTAACTTGAGTCCATTCAAGATGCTTATTTTTTTACGCATTATTGATCGTATAGAACAGTTATACATGGGTAAACAATAGGTATTGATAATTCAAGATATGTGTACACAACAATATCGTTATGTCAGTAGATAGTAGCCAATATTCATAGAAAATAAATGACATACCATCCCATCTGAGGTAAGTAGAACTGAAAACGTTTGATGGAGTAATACAGAGTACTGAGGTTCTTATTTTAACGGAAGCCCCAATTACTTTTTTCCTTATCCCTGAAATGTGTTGGCTGTTTTTTAGTGTAAACCAATAAAAGAATTTGAACTATTTTATCCTTTGGTCTGGCACCGATTCCATCGGTGCATGTTTCTTGCTGCAGCAACTGATTAGTGTATTCTAACAGTAGCGGGTGCCACTGTCAGAATACAATGTCCTGGAAGGGAGGATTCCTCCATTTATATTGTTTGTGTGGATGGTGGAATCTGCAATTTTTGGTTTGCTGGCTGAACAAAAAAAAAAAAAAACAACTGTCTATGGCCAGCTTTAGCTGCTTATAAGGTTGAGCCACACACAACAGATATCTTAGCAGGTACAGAAGAGTTAAAGTGATTGTAAAGTCTTGTTTTTTTTTTTCTTTTTTTTAAATAACAAACATGTTATACTTACCTCCTCTGTGCAGCTGGTTTTGCACAGAGCAGCCCGGATCCTCCTCTTCTCAGGTCCCTCTTCACTACTCCTGGCCCCTCCCTCCTGTTGAGTGACCCCACAGCCAGCAGCTAGCTATGGGGGCACCCGAGTCAAGTCACAGCTCTGTGTGTCCATTTAGACACGGAGCCCTGCCCCGGCCCGCCCCCTCTCTCCCCTGATTGGCTAACTGACTTTGATTGAGAGCCACGGGAGCCAATGGCGCCACTGCTGTGTCTCAGCCAATCAGGAGGGGAGTCCCGGACAGCTAAGACACTCGTGGACATCGCTGGAGAGAGATGGGGCTCAGGTAAGTAATTAGGGGGTGCTGGGGAAGCTGCTACACACAGACTTTTTTTTATCTTCATGCAACTCCTTTAAGGTGTGTGTAAAACTAAAACTTTTTTGCTTTGTATAGAGGAGGTTAGAACATCTGCAGTTAGAACATCTGCCAAATCCAAAATGCAGACCTTTAGTTGTCGCCAGAGCAGGAATAGAGGGGAGGGATTTCCTCTCACTTCCTGTGTCTATGGAACAGGATGTGAAGGGAGATCTCTTAAATAGGACACATATGGCAAAAAGAAAAAATAAGGTTTTATTAATTCCTTTCTCTATCCAAAATTAAAACAAAGTTTTGGTTTATTATACATTTTTATGCACCCAGCACGTTCTTATGGCTTCAAGGTATTCTGCTGGGGAGATCTTTGTGCTTGAGTTCCTGGGACATCATGTTGGCTGTGGCCAATATGGGGTTTCTCATTCTCCCTGTTGGAGTTTTGATTTATTTTAAATGATGGAGATTGTGACAGGAGGAGCTGGATTATACAAAGATGGTCAGAAACAGAAATCTCCTAAATGGACAGGAACAGGGTCACAAATTATGGTAGTAAAATGTCGCTGCTGGAGTGTACTCAGCCTACCAGACTAAACAAATAACCAAGATGTTTGGGCTAGACTGATCCTTTCAGGTAAATCCAGAGGCTGTCATTAAAAAAGCTACCCTTTTTTACAGCTTTCTTTACCCTTGTCATAGAAGAATTTTCCCATAAAATAATTAAAATAACTAATAATGATAGTAATAATAATAGTAATAATGAAAGCTCAGAAGTTGAAAAGCTGAATTACTAAGCATGACTTCTGAATGCACACAATTGTTCATAAAGCAGATCTACAGCCAAAACATGTTTTCTTCAAGGTTTGGATGGAGTGCTGAGGAGTTTTAACCCCTATCATGTTGCAATGGCTGTTTCTGTCTCTGGGACAATAATCCTGTTTGCTTGTCCTGGTGGCCACCATCAAGTGGGAATAGAAGGTAAGCCTTCAAAAAGGCGCACTTGCACTGCTAACAACTAAGCTGTGTCTGCAGAACAGGAAGTAAAGGAAAATCTCTCCAGAGGAACAGAGATGGCAAAAAAACTGACCAGGATTTTAACTATTACTGATTCCATCCAAAATGAAAAATAAAATGTTTTGGCATTAGATACACTTTAAAATCAGCATCACCCAAACCCAACAATTATTTGTGCCTGTGAACTGCTGCCTTTGCTCTGATAGATTAATGGGTCCTATGCAAGTTTACATTTTAGTCATTAAAGTGACGCGCAAAAATAATCTTATTTTCCAAAAATCATAATGGCCCTGTAATCTATTTTTGATGAAATTGTTTTCCTCCTAGAATGTTCTCTGTGAGCTCCTGAACCTCTCTTTCCCCCTCATTTTTGTTGGTTTGGAATGAGCAGTGCACGTTAGTTGCACTACTCTATGGACACTATGGGGTTGATTTACTAAAGCTTGAAAGCGCAAAATTTGGTGCAGCTCCACACAGAAACCAATCAGCTTCAAGGTTTTATTGTCAAATCTTGATTGAACAAGCTGAGGTTAGAAGCTGATTGGCTAGCATGCAAAGCTGCAACAGTTTTTGCACTCTCCAGCTTTAGTAAATCAACCCCTATACGTCCCATAGTCCATCTCGGGAGCGAGCAAGAGAGGGTGACTACATTCCTACATGGAGAACAAATGTAGCCACCCTCTAAAAGGAGGTCAGATCACAGCAGCAGGAAGGAAATTGAAGATCTGGAGGAGGCTGAGAGAAATAGAGTGTACTTTTTTGAGTTAAGAACACATGCTTGAGTAGATTTTTTTAAAACAGTTTTAATGCACTAATTGATATGTTAAGCCAGCAACAATTTCCATCTGTGTTTCCTCATTGTCCAGTCTGTTCATTTTAAATCATTCACCGTGTCGTACGTAAATCTCTCAAATAGTGAATCAAATTTAGAACGGTTTCTTATCGCTATTCACAAGATAAGACTGCCAAAATAATCATCATGTGTCCTTAAAACATTCCAACTATGTGTTCCCTTGGCGTGGATCCCACAGGAAGCTCCCTATTGGAGAAACAACAGATTTACCTCAAAACTGCGCTCTGTTGGCACTGGAGGTAACACCTGTTCCTTCATTGCTTCTGTGAAATATAGAACTCCAAAAATAGACTGCTACATTGTGAGATCATATCATTCTACCAGACATGACTATATAGATAGAGAGGCCTCATACATTTATAATACTAAGAGAGAGTGTGCAACGTCTTCATTTTATGCAATGCTTTTCCTTCCCAGGGCCAGAGCTGTTCTCATGTATTGCGCTGTATGGCATCTCTTGTTGTTGCACTAGGGTACTGCTTGGAGTGCTTTTTTGTATTTAATTTGTCAACACACACGCATGACTCTGTGTGGCAATGTAAATGCACTGCTACAAGTGCCTGTCAGTGCAAGAGGATAGAGAACTACAAGTTTCAACCAGCACTATTTGCTATTTGATATGATATGTTTTGAAGTTCTACAATAGCTATACAGCTGAAGGTTTCCTATATCCTAAGACCTCCCAGTAAAACTACAATAATTTGCCAAGATAATATCCAGGATTGTGATCACTTCTTAATTATGTCATTAAATACGTACTCCAAATCTTAGCTGAAACTCTCTAAAATGTCCACCATTGAAAGTATTCAACCAGTCCATCCATTAAACAACCAGATAAACCCACAGTCTGTTTTGTATTTCATGAAAATCAGGTTTTGCAGCTAAGATATACAGTAAATGAATCTAATTTAGGCTGACATTAGAAAAAATGTATTATTGATTAAATTAATTACAGAAAAAAATCGAATACCAATTAAGTTTGTAACTGGAAAATATTTGTTTGCTAAACCTAGTAAAATGGTAGTATTCATGTTTAAGTTTGTTTTTTTTCTGTTAATCTATCAAGTATTTCATAAACATAGAAATTGTAAAATGGACCTGCAAACTGCCACATACAATGGATGCAAACAACATTTCAAATATTAAAAAAAACTCATAACATCAAAATGTATTTAAAAATAAAAGCAATACTTAAATTAGTAAAACACTTTCTGCTATTAAAATAAATCTGATTATAAAAGCTATTTATTATTCAGAAACAGACAACTTGCAGCATTGCAATTACACCAGACCTAGCAGGATGAGCTAAGCATACTGGGAGTAGTAGTACTGCAGCGGGTGAGATGACATAATGTATGCTAAGCAAAAATGTCTCAAATTGAAATGTATTATTTCTATGCAATAAGGGATTCAAGACACAGTGAGAGGTTAATAATAATAAAGAATAGCTGTGTTGTTCTGTAAAGCACACAAGGGTTAAGTAGTGGCGTGGAACATAAAAACCCACCTGTTTGCATCCATCATGGTCCTGTGTTTTTGTAGAGTGAGCAGGAACACCAACAGTGGTGCCCTGCCTGTGTCTATAATACAAAGTGCAAACTCAGCATAGCCCATCCAGACTGGGCACCCAAAACTAGTCGTCTGCAGTCACCTCCTGTAATCCCCATCCCAGAGACTGGACACAATGCAGCACTGCCAGCTTTATGTTGTTGTTATTACTCTGGCTGCCCAGACATCACATTGCTCATGTCAGTCCAATGTATTCTGTTAGAGAGCACAGTAGACCCAACCACAGTCCTGACTATTCATTTTGATTAGATTTTTTTTATTGGGTAGGTATAAATGTAAGAGAAATTATTAAAAAAAAAAAAAAAAAAAGCTGATACAGGGGTTGATTTACTTAAACTGCAGAATACAATGTCTAGTACACTGTGCACGGTAGCCAATCAGCTTTTTTTTTCAAAGCTTAATTGAACAAGCTGAAGTTATAAGCTGATTGGCTACAAGCACCGCTGCATCAGCTTTTGCACTCCAGTTTTAGTAAACCAGCTCCACAATATCTATCTATCTATCTATACATTTTTGCATTGAACATGTTTTGTAAGTCGATGATTTTGCAAATTATGGCTTTTGTATAATAAAATATAATCTAATTAAATAGTACATTTCAGTTTTTTAACCTCCCTGGCGGTATGATTATGTCAGATTTTTGCGTCTCAAAGCGGTACATTGTTTCGCATAGAAATTTTGCATTTTATATTGTAGGCCTGTAATTCTTAGGAATAACTCACTTAAATCTGTCCAAACAAGAGTCTAGTAGACATCCCGGGTATGATAAAGTTTGAAACATGAAATCATAAATTGTAATATAATAAATAACTAAAAATAATTATCAAAAATAATAATATAATAATAATAATACAATTTATTCAATAATGTAATCAAATCAAAAACACTGAAATTTGCTCAGTTGCAGAATTGTCGCTGTCATCACTTTCAGTGTCTGATGATAAATTTCCCCACAAATCAGTATCACTCAATTCTGCAAATGATTCTTATTTACTATCGGTGTTTTGTAGCTGATCAAAAACCACTTTTGATGTAAAGGGGCGCTTTTTGGTTGCTATGGACATTCTCAAGTTTCCAGGCAGAAAGAATGGCATATATAATATAAAAGTGCATGCAGGGCACTGGATAAAGCATTAGGGACAAAAGGGATGTGAAATGATTTGATACAGTAATGTAATCTTACAGATTACAGTGTACTGTATGATTACTGTGAGTTTCACTTTTTGAATTTGCCGCTGGGCTCTGCCCCCGTGTGACGCGACGCTCGCAGGGAACGGAGCCCGGCACACAGAGGCATCGGGCGAAGGACACAGCCGCAGACACAGCGGGGGGACAACGCTGGATCCAGGAGACAAGGTGAGTAACACTGCCTGAATCCTGCGATGCGATCCCGAGTGTTGCTCGGGGTTACTGCTTTTGGTAGTGAAAGCTCACCCCGAGCCACACTCAGGATTACCGCTAAGTACGCTATGGAAGATCCCAGAGAATTGGACTACCTACCCAGTTTTATCCATTGTGGACCCTAGTGGTAAGATCTCTGTGCTTGGTTTATGACTACTTAAAGCGGTATTTAACCCAAAACCAAACATTTATTATATTGCAGCTTACCAATTCTTAGATGTGATGCCTGCATTCATTGTCTTGCTTTTTATTTCACCAGGTTATCCAGCCAGTAAGTATGTTGTTTTTCAAAAGAACAAGCTGTCTTGCAGATGTATAAGTTACAGGAATGAGTCAAACTATTTTCCACTGACAGGGATGCTTACAACGATCAGCTTTTATTTATTCATGTAAAATTTTATACCAAAACCAAACAGTTTGCTATAGCTGCTTATAAAGTGTTAGGTGGAGTCTGGCTTAAATTTGTCAGTGTATTTAAATGTGCTAGTACATCTAACACTCCCCTATCCCCAGACTGGCAATGCTGCTGTCCAAAGGAGCCCCTGTGCTTATTTATCCAGAGTGGCACTCTAATACAGAAGGTGTGTTACTGGCCACATCACCAGGTGAAAACAGAGGGAAAAGCCTAAAAAGAAAACAAATGCAGCCACCACATCTAATGATTGGTAAGCTGCAATATATTACATTTTTGGTTTTGGGGTTTGGGGTTTGGGTTCCTGCTACCCTTGTCAATCATTTTATGGGGAATGCAGCAACAAAAGTGTGTTTTGCTGAGGCAGTAAAGGTCAAGGCAAGAATTCTATCAGGGAGATCTTGCCAGCAGGTAAGTGACGCTGGTGAGTAATAACACTCACGTGTATCTTCTAAAATTTTAGCTGATTTTTGGCACTTGTAATCCTATGTATTACACTATAAAATATTGTATGGGAGGTAACGGCCTCGTCAAATATTAATTTTGTGCATGCTGGCACTCCCAATAATATATACTTAATATCTTAGTTAAAAATGGGACTCTAAATAAAAATCTGATTTCTTTAATACAACACTTAGACCCATTCATGCTGACAAATTAGCGCTGGCACATACTGTATATACACTATATTACCAAAAGTGTTGGGACGCCTGCCTTTACATGCACATGAACTTTAATTGCATCCAAGTCTTAGTATCTGTTAAATATACTTAGGTGACCACCATTAATATTTTATACTTATATATATATATATATATATATACACACACACACACACACACACTATATTGTCAAAAGTATTGGGACGAACATGAACTTTAATGGCACCCCAGTCTTAGTTCGTAGGGTTCAATATTGAGTTGGCCCACCCTTTGCCGCTATAACAGCTTCAACTCTTCTGGGAAGGCTGTCCACAAGGTTTAGGAATGTGTCTATGGGAATGTTTGACCATTCTTTCTGAAGCGCATTTGTGAGGTCAGGCACTGATGTGGATGAGAAGGCCTGGCTCGCAGTCTCTGCTCAGATTTATCTCAAAGGTGTTCTGATGGGTTGAGGTTAGGACAGGCAGGCCAGTCAAGTTCCCTCGTTCACCCATGTCTTTATGGACCTTGCTTTCTTCATTGGTCCAAATCATTTGGTGGAGGGGGGATTATGGTGTGGGGTTGTTTTTCAGGGGTTGCGCTTGGCCCCTTAGTTCCAGTGAGGGGAACTCTTAAGGCATATCAAGACATTTTGGACAATTTCATGCTCCCAACTTTGTGGGAACAGTTTGGGGATGGCCCCTTCCTGTTCCAACATGACTGTGTACCAGTGCAAAAACAAGGTCAACAAAGACATGGATGAGTGAGTTTGGGGTGGAGGAACTTGACTGACTTGCACGAAGTCCTGACCTCAACCTGATAGAACACCTCTGGGATGAATTTGACCAGAGACTGTGAGCAGATGTGCAGATACCATTAAACCAGTGCCCATTAGGGGCGCATGGGCCCCCCCCCCCCGATCCATGTGTCTGGCTCTCTGATCTTCATGCAGGGTGCCAGAGGCTCTAATAGGCTTCAAAAAAGGGTGGACTCAGAGTACTGCGTCCGAAGCCCACCATGTTGTGTGACAATAGCGAATGAATATTCCGTCTGTGACTCGACAGCGATGGGGGTTTGATTGTTTGCCGCCCCCCACCCCAAAAAAAAAAAACAGCCAACACTGGTTAAACCTTTTATGCATGACATATAGCTGTATTTTATTTGTATTAATTCAATTTCTTAATATATATATATTTTTGATAGGCGGTTGATAAATTATTTGTGAGAGATGGAATTTAGAGTGCCATTTTTTCCTAGGACTTTAAGTATATATTAAGTGCCTCTGCCACCTACAGAAGCATGCCCATAACAGCCTTCTTTATTCTAGAAAACAAAATTTGCTATGGGCAATGCAGTCACATCTACTTTCCTCCAGTTTTACAAGTCAGCCTCTCTAGATGTGTTTTGATCTGCCCTTTTATTTTTATGAATCTGAACTGAGCAAAATTTAGAAGGAGAATCTCAAGTTGCAAACTGTAGAATTTATCACTCAACAAGTGTTGCTGCCAACGTGTAACCTTGTCACAATATTTGCCCGGGGTGTAATGTGCCTGGCAGTCAGTGATAAATGAAGAGGCAGCCTGGATACAACCTCCCTTGCACTGAATGGAATATATGCTCTGACAAAGGCCTCGGTAATCTCTGGCGCCTCTGCTGTGGCCTGTCTTGTGGAATTCTCATAG
The DNA here is from genome assembly GCA_018402905.1 of Glandirana rugosa. NCBI lineage: Eukaryota > Metazoa > Chordata > Amphibia > Anura > Ranidae > Glandirana > Glandirana rugosa. Next base: position 108,730 of record BLSH010378675.1, on the reverse strand, counting down.
ATGGCTAGGCACTCATAATAGCTGGATAAGAAACCAGTGTGTCAGTCTAATCTGGGAGACTTTATATTTGTCAGCCATTCATGGCCCTGCCAATTCATGGATGCACATTCTATTGTATGGATGGCTGTAAAGCACGGCGTTGTGTTACAGATGCCAGAATAGTTTACTCATTCTAAACTAATATAGAATAAATGTAGCAGTATTTCTAAAAACTTTAGAACATCTTATAAAAATAATTCCTTCCAAATGTTTTCTCTGTTTGTGGCTTATCTATTTCTATGCTGGAAGCTCTTCAAAAAAACATTTCTAAAGCCCACCTCCAGCCAAAATTCTGCAATAAAAACCTATCAGCGTTTTCCAAGTCTATCCAAAACAGTCAACTCCCAAACCTCAATCCTGATGTTGATGTACAATTTTGAACTCTAGAAGGTATAAACTAATCTTGTTTTTTTTTTTTTTTTTCTTAAAGCGGAACTTCCTTATTAGTAGCTATTGTCTCTGTCTCTAAAATATTTGGAAATTGTTACCTATTTATTTTTGGCATAAATACCTTTTTTTTAGTTAAAATTCCTGCCACTTTCAGGTCCTCATCGCTGCAGAGAGATATTTCATCTCTGATTTCCCGTTGACTCGTGGGATATTGGTCTCATCAATCCCAGGAGTCAACTGGTATCCTCTGCTGCCCCGCATAGTGTTGTTAACATGCATGCGTGAGATCCAGATGTGCATGCTGGGTAGCCAGCTGCACAAAATACAGGAAGAGAACAGCTGGCAGCTTTAGATACCAGTAGCTGACATGGCTGCCGCCAACCATTTGAGAGTACCAGGTCAGGTAGAGATTTAAATATTTAACATATCATTAGCATTAATAACAATACCCAATGTAGGAAAAGTGATAATTAAGAACAAAGAAGTGTTTATATAAAATTATTCTGGAAGACTGTAGCTCCTCTTTAACCTCCTCCTTTTCTCCAGGTAAGTGCCTGCTTTTCTTATTCTGTTGCAGTAATCAACTACAGCTCTGAGCTTATGAGTGACACATAAGAATAAATCTGTCTATACTAAGGCCATTCATCCTGAACATTTTTGTTATGCAGGGAATGATCTTTATTCCATTTGCCCACAGCGTACTAAGACAATAATAGAGACAATAAAATGTAGTGCCTATAATATCAACCTTTAAGCCTTTGGAGGCACATGAGTCTAATTTAACCTCATCTGAAGATGGATGTATATGAGATATAATATAGGTGACATACTTTATGCACTGGTTATCTTTATCCTTATCCATGTTTAGATTCCATTATAGTGTCTTGTCAACTACCATGTACAAAGTGCTCTAGCCATTGCATTCGGAGATGGACCTGTTTCTGAGAGGGACTTTTGGGTCCTCCTTCAAGACCTGGTACAGGCTGCAGTTTGAGCTCAACATTTCATCTACCTAGGAGGACAGGAGGTATTTCGCTGCTATATCTAATTATTTCTGAATTTATTAATTTACTATATACTTTGTGAATGTTAATTTATAACTCTTTTGATATCTTCTATAGTATTTGACCCTTGGTAATCCTGATGAAGCAGATTTTACAGTCTGGGAAACATGTCTGTATCTGTAGCCACTTGCAAGTACTGTCTCCTCCATAGTACCAGCACCTCCCTGGTCCTGCATGCATTGTTAAAGGGAATCTGTTACTTTGCCCATTTAGGGTTCTGGACTCCTCTTTGCCCCACACCCACTGATTCCTTACCTGTGGACTCCTGCTATTCTATTTGCCCGCAGCATTGCTTAGTTATAAACCCCATGTCAATCAAAGCTTATACAGGGTTAATGACTTTCCCATGTGACAGTGTTTGGGCCTAAGGATTGGAAGCTCATGCCTGAGTACTGTGTTCTAGGAGCAAGGGGGAGAAGGCCACATGCTTCCCCATACCTGGAAGTAATGGATATACCTGAAGGCTCCAAAAGACAACTGAGGAGTGGGGCAGTGAAGAGAAGGCATCAGCAAGTAGGATTTGTAGTGATGTGTCTTGTTAAGAGAACCTGTCACTTTGCCTTTTATTAATTCTAATATAAAGCTCCTAGCTTACCTTTAAACCAGAGTGATACATTAAAGCAAAAAAAGCCAGCCAAGTCATACTCTTTTCTTGATTTATCATTTCTCACTCTATACTGAATAGTTAAAAGAGGAAAGCATGAAAGTACTGATTACACAGGAACCACAAAGACCTGCTCCCCTTTTCTTGTAATGCAGAACAAGGTTTTGGAAGTAAGAGTGTAATTCACACTATATGAAAGGAGTGGGATCTGCTTGCACTATCATAGCACTAGGGTTTGCCTGTTGGTAGAATGTTCACAGTGTAGCTAAACATATTCACCTTAAAGCGGAGCTCCACCCAAAAGGGGAAGCTCTGCTTGTTTGCCTCCTCCACCCATCCGCTGCCACATTTGACACTTTTCGGAGGGAGCAGGTACCTGCTTTTGACAGGTACCTACTCCCACTTCCACTGATCTCGCTGCAGCGAACTCAACTGGAATTTCAGGCCCCCCCCTCCTTCCCCCACTACCCAGGCCATTCACAAAGACCAGCACACTTCATGCATGTGCACTAGGGAACCGGTTGTGAAGCCTCAAGGCTTCACTACTGGTTTCCCTTAGCTGAGATGGCGGCAGCAGCACCTGAGAGCTGAGTGAAAAATTGGCTCAGGTGAAGACACCGCTGGATTCGTGGTCAGGTAAGTGTCCTAACATTAAAAGTCAGAAATTACAGTATTTGTAGCTGCTGACTTTTAATTTTCTCTGAAGGAGTCTGGAGCTCCTCTTTAACTGCAGGTAACACCACTGGCTTTGGAATATTATGCAACCTAAAAGTCAGAGAATGGCATCTGAAGCTTTTTATAAAAGTGTCTAATGTTATGATAGATCCTTTTAAGGCTGTACACACAGGTTTAGATGCTAAATACACTTTTCCTACAAGTAAGCATAGTCTTTTTTTTTTCTTTTATCATTTTCAGAGTCCTTACAGCACATATTCTTGTTAGGCTGACAGAAATTTAAGAAAATAAATAGAAATATGTCACACCTCTTGTAGAGACAACTGCTGTGAACGACGGATTGCAGCAAAATAAATCACACTATGATATATTTTAGTCTTTTCAAAATTATGTCTAACGTAGGAATGCGGCTAGGATATTCTAAGAGCCACACTGCACTGAGGTCCTCTGCAGCTGTCCTTAGGCTCCAGGATGTGGCCTCCTCTACCACTAGGCAGCTGTCCTCAGCTAGTCCCATCTACTTTACAGAAGCATCCCAGGCATTTTAAACACAATATTATTGGCTGGCCCCAGGGCTGTATATACCACACCCATGACCACTTCAAATACTGGTGCGAAAGACTGGTGTGTCCCAAAATATAATAGATGAGCATGAGGGGACCTAAAGCAGGAAGAAGAATATTTACAAATATAGATCACTGAATAATTTAGGCTATAAAGTAACAGTTTTGGGACTAGCAGCTTTCACGATAACATAGGCTTATATATGGCCGTTAGACCTCTTGCTTTGCCAGGACTGAAGCTTTATTTTAAATTGGTTTCATGGGTCCAATCAGTTAATGAAATCAAAAGCAGCACTTGGATATGCGTCCCATGGGGTCCACCTTCTTATTTTTAAACAGAGATCCTAATAGGAGCATATTATATATAGAATTGAAAAACACAAATAAGGGAACAGGTCATAATAGAAGCACCAAGTCTTTAATTCCTAAATCCCCCTTCTGCAAATACTAAATGCAAGGCTATCATGCGTCTTGTTTCAATAATTGAGACAATGACCCAGAACTAATTAATTTCCTGATTTCAATACTTGTTCTGGGTCATTGGCTTTGAAAAAATAACCAAGTGGGTCATTAGGACATCCAAAAATCTAACATATACATAAACTGGCAAGCATTTGCAGCTCCTGTATTTCCCCCATTAAAAGTTTACTTTAAAGTGTATGCTAAGCCAATTTTTAATATTTCAGATAGAACGAGAAAGGCTTGGAACCCCTGTCAGGTTTTTATTGCTGTCTGTATCCCTGCAAGGTAGATTCACCCACACTATTGGTCCTTGTGACCATTGACTCTGGTACAAAACGTATTGGGAAATACAGAATGTTTGAGTTGTCACTGGAACAGGGGAGGAGGGGAATTCTTTCAATGAGGAAACCTGTTCTGGTGACCACAATTTTAACTTCCTGCTTTATCTCGGGGACAGGAAGTAAAGAAAAATCTCCCCAACTGGGCACAGGCAGACAAAACTATTCAAAACTAAAACCAATGTGTTGACTTTACATACACTTTGATTTTCAAAAACATATCAGAACTGAAAATAAAGCTATCATATAACATAAGCAGGGGAGGAGGGGAATTCTTCCAATGAGGAAACCTGTTCTGGTGACCACTATTTTAACTTCCCGCTTTATCTCGGGGACAGGAAGTAAAGAAAAATCTCCCCAACTGGGCACAGGCAGACAAAACTATTCAAAACTAAAACCAATGTGTTGGCTTTACATACACTTTGATTTTCAAAAACATATCAGAACTGAAAATAGAGCTATCATATGACATAAGCATGTGATGCTTATAAATATATTATTTTCTTGATACAACTGACTTCCTGTGGCTAATTAAAATACTAGCACCATCTTTTTGTATGACTTTAACAAGACATATCTCACTTAGAACAAGGATCAGTAAGATATCTGGCTGTCGTTCCTCAAACTGCATACCAACATGACTGGTCAAAATCTTTAACGTTGACTTAGACATTGCACAGATGTGGCACACACAGTAATGGACTTTTCTGTGGCAATCACAAAATTTCCATTAGGTTCACAAAAATCCTTTATGCGATAACAAGTATTACTGATATTGGTTATTACTTCTCATGTCTCCAGTAGGCACAGGCATGTCTTGTTTATTGGAAGTAGTACTCAAATCTGTCATATTGCAAATATCGACACACCAAGCTCCTCTCTATCCCTTTTTTGTTTTCTTTACTGCCCTCTCACACAAAGTTCTCTTGAATAATAAAACTGCCCTAAGTTAAATAAGAGTAATGTAGTAATTACAGTATAAGTTACACATTTTCACTTAATGTACAACTAAAATCAAGCAACAGAAATGGCAAACAAGCAAACAAAATGTCTCATTGTCAAACACCACAGCATGCAACTCAGAGTGGAAATAGCCTAAAGAAACATTATAATTCACTAATGACCAGCAATGCAGCACAGTGTTAATATCCTCAGCTCCACTCAATTCAAACTCAAACATTGAATATAATACCAATTATAACAAAATGTACTAAAAATCAACATATGGATAACAGTTATAAACATGCATTCTGTTATTAAACACCCTTATTCCTTAACATTAAAAATTGTTAATAGGGATGACTTACACAAGGTCCAGAGTGTGGTGAAAAGAAAGTCCCCAAGTAGGTTGATCAGCTCCCCGTGTCCTTGTCAGGACCTGCAACTCTGTTTCTGTGTGTCTAGCAAGTGGCAGCTGTTTTTATCAGGGCACAGAGCTATGTTGGGACGATGAACCTACATAGCTATTTTTAGGGTATTGCAAGTGCTCTACTATTCTATGAGTTTGAGTCAACTATTACTCTGCTGAAACTAAAGGAGGAAGACATATCAGGTACAGAAGAACAGTAAGGGACACTTAGCTCATGAGTGTTTGGAAATGAGGTCTGTTAGGACTGTGGCTGAGTCATTGTCAGACATCCTGGCTGATGATGATGATGTCAGTGATTTAAAGATTTGTAGGAGCACCTTAGAAGGGTCTAAACGTTATGCCAAGTTGTAGGTGTTATGAAAGGTGCAGACAGTCAAAGCCTAAGGCCCAGTACACATGGGCCGAATGTTGGGAGACATCGGCCTGTTCAATAAAAAAGGGCCGACATTCGGCCCGTGTGTATGTGGGTCTGTCCAACAGAAGCCAGACGTTTGGCCAGCTTCTGTGCGATGAGCATGCTGGAAAACCAGCAGCCGACCACCTCCCGATCAGGGCTCTAAGCCGATGCCAGAGAGCGCTGATCGGAGTGTTCTGGCGGGGTGGCCAGCGGGGGGAGATTGCTTTACTAACTTTGGATGGTTAATGCAGCGGCTCCGACCAGAGCTGTCAGTTCAACCCGCTGAGTTGAAAGAAAAAAAACTTGTAGTATGTTACAGGCTTAAGGGAACCCATACACAGTAGTGTGTAATTATTCACTAATGATCAGAGCCATAAGTGTTCATTTTCTTCTTTTATGGTATCTACTTATCTTAGTTTAAGCACCAGAAGAATTAGCTGAGACACAGTGGTGGCTGGTGAAGTTTTAGGATAGGGGGGCGCCAGGCCACGCTCTTCCTTTTTGACTCCTCCTACTTCTCATAAGCCCCACCCCTTATAGAATCCACCCACTCTGTCCCCTGTATTCCACATATTCTGTCAGGAGTATACAGCTCGACATCAGAGGACAGAGTCTATAGCTGAGCATCACAGGACACAGTATACAGCTCAGCATCACAGGTCACAGTATACAGCTGAGCATCACAGGACACAGTATACAGCTCAGCATCACAGGACACAGTATACAGCTGAGCATCACAGGACACAGTATACAGCTCAGCATCACAGGACACAGTATACAGCTCAGCATCACAGGACACAGTATACAGCTCAGCATCACAGGTGGGGTATATAGCAGCCAGTATCACAGGTGGGGTATATATCAGCCAGTAACACAGGTATATAGGAGCCAGTAAAACAGCTATATATCAGCCAGTAACACAGATATATAGCAGCCAGTAACACAGATATATATCAGCCAGTAACACAGATATATAGCAGCCAGTAACACAGATATATATCAGCCAGTAACACAGATATATAGCAGCCAGTAACACAGGTATATAGCAGCCAGTAACACAGATGTATAGCAGCCAGTAATAAGTGTATACATACATACACATATGTCTCACTTGTTAGTGTCAGTATTAGTCTAATAGTATATTCGTATTACATGGTTTTTCTTGTTAAGAATGAGTGCTCCTTTTATGTGCCATCAGACAATATAGGAGGTTTATGTGAGTATATAGATATGGGAGCAATGTTGCAATGTAGTCTCTTCATGCAAGTACTTGTTTTCTTTTATAGTATTTAGATCACGTACAAATGTTTTTAATTATGTGTCTATTTGTGTAATTATACTCAGCTGTTTGGGGCGGTACTCCTTCATGGGTTCGGCCACAAATAGCTGGGTCTGTGCATTTGGCATTTGTAATGACTAAGCTCGGAGACACCGAGTGAAGCGCGTCTACCCACCTGTACCACCTGTGGTTGTACCTGTACATGCCCTATTTTGGAATAAACTGCAAGCTGAAAAATATTCGTGGAGTGCCGCCTACCTGTCTTGTTATATACATGAGTAGCTGTGGCGAGCCGTGGCAGACACCGCGGATTTGTATCAGGTGTACACCCTGACCTGGAGCTGTGTATCTCTCCTTCATAGAATATATCAGCCAGTAACACAGGTATATATCAGCCAGTAACACAGGTATATATCAGCCAGTAACACAGGTATATATCAGCCAGTAACACAGGTATACGGCACTGACAGTCCCCCCCCCCCCCAAGGCAGTCGTAACATCAAAGTCCCGCACTTACCCCATCTATGAGCGGGCAGCAGGCACAGACATCGTGCAGAGTCCGGGCGAGCGGGGACCGTGCTGTGTGAGTGCTCCGAGTCCGGCGGCATCCTCCTCCTCCTCTGAGGAAGGCGTCCAGTAGGATCGCCTGGATTCTCCGCCAATCAGGAACCGGCGGTAACATACCAACGCTTCCTGATTGGCAGAGAGCCATTCAGTGGAGCTTGTGGCAGCACGCTTTGCGCAACAAGCCACACTGTAATGAAGCCAATTAGAGCCTAAGGCTCTAATGAGATGCTTCACAGATACCCCCGCCGCGGTAATACATGCGGCCGGCACCTCAAAGGGGCTGGCCGCATGAATGGGGGGGGGGGGTGTTATGGCGGCCATGGATAGATTCATGCTATGCATGAATCTATCCATTTGCATAGAGGGGGTGACCGGAGAGAGGGGGTGGCGCCCGTGCGCCCTAATGGATGGGTCGCCACTGCTAAGACACCATCTTGATGGTTTGTGCTCAACTACAACATTGTGTGGATAAAAGGTCAGATTGTCAAGCGTTTGTTGTGGAATCACATAATATTTGTGTCTGATCAGGGGAACCTTAAAGAGTAAGGCTTGGTGCACATTGCTGTGACGGCAAAGTTGTATGACTTTGCCTGCGACTTTGCCCTGCGACTTCCTTCCAACTTGATCTGACTTGGATGCTATTTAGAAGCCTATACAAGGGCTCAAATCGCACCCAACTTGGACCATAGTAGTACAGCAACCTTTTCTAAAGTCAGAGTGACTTCTGTAATGTCAGTTAAGACGGCTCTCATAATCAGCTGTTGCACTCGCAGGAGTCAAATGAGGAAGGTGGCAGAGTCTGCAACCCTTTAGACCTGATTTCCCTTTGGGAATATCTCCCCAAAAATGACACGTTTATTGCAGGGGGTGCTCAAAATCTGATTTGTATTTTAGTGCAAACTTCTGGGAACACACTTACCGAATGACTAAAAGGGTCTTCAAACGTGATTTTATGTTTAGTCTAAAACTCGTGGGGGACGTTATTTGCACAGTAAAAACCCCTCTATAAGGGTTTCCCTTTAGTCCAGATTTCCCAACGTCTGAGACGGTGGAAGGAGTAAACTGAGGACGCTCACGTTGTCGACTAATACTCTCGGCAGAATTGACTGTAATGTCTTCAGTGAGACTGAAATCTTTTCCAACGACATGATGATACCAGGTTCAACCCACGCTAAACTCGGGAACATATCCGAAGATTTATCGTAGGTTCAGTCTAGTTCAACCTTCCTTCAGCGTCCCGTTTCAGCGTCCGTTTCAGTATGTTGAAACGGCAGTGTCGT